>OY728140.1:911289185-911889185 GCA_963277665.1 Viscum album
TGAGTGTGTGGATTATAATAGCATGGAACTATGAAGCCTTTTGGAATATGAACATGTTGGTAACTTGTTTATATTTGAGATATAAATGTGTTCAAATTTTTGTAAAATATTTTACATACATTTTTATTTATATAAATTTTTTTATATAAATTTTTTTATTAAGACATTTTTTTAAATTATTTCCATCATTTGAAATGTAAATCATGATTTGTTTAAATATTATTTTGAAAGGTAAAATATGTCTATTTAAAATTGAAATATTTATTTGGTTAATTAAATGTTGGAATCTTTTATAGAATCCTTAGTTAGATCATAAAGATATTTTATCTCACACACTACCTGTGCCTTTAGGTATTTGTGTTGTTTCTCCTTCTAGGTTTGAGTAGGGGAAAGGAACCACTTAGAGGCACTTCTAGATATTGATCTTTGGGAATGGAGAGTTGATTCTTCTAGGACTTGGGGTGAACTTTTAGTTTTCTAGTACTTTGCTATAGTAATTTGGGTCATTTATACATTTTTGACTTCTGTTATACTTCTCCCCATAGAGTTTCTCTTGTTTTCATGCTGACTTATTAATCACGATTCCACAAAGTTTTTGGAAAATTCATTCCCACTTTCATTTTGTATGATGTCATGTTCTAGTCACTAACCTATAGGGATCAAGAATACTCTTCAGGTCATTTCTGTTCCATATCAGTTATTGGGTTACCAAGGTACCCAGGATGGTTCTTGACAAACTATACATCCCAACCTCACCTAGGCATGATCACCAAATAATACAATCATAGTATAATAACATAATAAAAAGAATAATGATAAAGGGTTCCCTGTGCTGATTTCTAACTGATTTTACACTCTCACACCTCAATATCATACATTTTGAAAATCCCAACTCTCCCGAATAACATATACCACCACCTCATAGCATGTTTACATCACATAATGCCGAAATACACCTCGGTCTTAACCCCACAAAATGGTCACATCTCATATCATTCAAAAACACTTGGGCCCTCATATCATAAGCACTTCCATAACCATATTTTTTGGGTATGATGAACATTAAGGACATCAACCTTGTGCCCTCTTCCTACCTTTTACAACCCCCATTATTAGGCACCCCACAACATGGACATATTACATCTCACCTGAAAACACCTGTTCCATCGCCCCAAAACATGATCATATCACATATTATCCAAAGAAAATTGGTCCATAACCAAGTGAACTAATCGACCTCCCACCATCACAACCCATTTATATCAACTATCCAAAATGAGAGAGTCAGAAATAGTGGGTATCAAACCATCCATTCTCATCCCCGGGATGTTGGAAAAAAAGCCCATGTTAAAATACAGATTTCAACACATAGTGATCGATGCAGGTGAGGTATGTATAAAAATAATAAGGAATATAAAAATATATACATATCCAGAAATAATACCAGCCTATGGGATGAATAAAAAAAATCTCACAATATCCCCACTTTCAATGCAAACTCTAAATATATAACACCACACAAACCAAAATCCACAACTCACACCACTAACAAATACTATTTTCTAGACCAATCATTTTATTATTTACCAACATCCATATTTAACCGAAAAAACCCATCATTTATTTTTTCATTAGTCACTTCCATCAAACTAAACAAACCAACCATAAACATTTCAATCATTATTAAATAATTATTTAGTTACTACCTGATCTTCTAGTAAAATGAAACTATACATCACAATAATATCATAATTCTTATTGAACCATCACCTCGTTTCCCCCCAATAATGACCAAACAAACCATCACCGTGTATCCCTAAAATCATGAAAAAAAATTATCACCTCACCACCCCAAAAGCATGGATAAACAACCATATCCTTGATGCCCCAAAAGAACGGCCATGAAACCATCAACTCACCACCCCAAAAGAAAATACATGTAAACCATCACCTCACCAACCTAAAATCACTACAAAAAAACCATACATCACACCACACTACATCTCAACAACACATTACCTCCCCAAAAGCATGAACAAACATCACAACACATCAAATACCATTTTATAGATTTAACAAAGGGGATTTCATCACATTTCACATTATTTTAGGTCCTTTATCACAAAAGTGATAAATCTAAGGGAAACCATTTTATTATCCAAATATAAGTGGTTAGAAAATTTCTATTTTTATGTGATATCACAGTAACTTGAAATTAGGTTTCCGTATCACAATAAATACATCGAAATAAAAGTCTTACAAAAACCATGATATTTAGTGAAACATTTATCGAATACAAAAAAAACATCAACATAATATCAAAAATGTAAATTCATGTGAATCATTCCCTTCCCCTTTAATGTCAATTAACCAATTAATTTATCTTTATGAGGAAAGTGAAAACCTGTCCCCATGAGGAAAAAGTGTATAATCCCTTATACATGATATAAAAAAGTGAGAATCGAGATATTATCTACTTTAAAAAAGATTTCCAACACACTGCACACTATAGGGAGAATAAGAAACACCTTTAGACCACAACCACATGAATAATGAACAGATTAACCTACACTACAATAAGGATAATAAAAAATGCAACCCAAATCAAACCCAAACAAAAAACACACCACCATAGTAGATCTGTGAAAAATAATGGAAGGAAAATATCATTTAAGAGAGGAGAACTCACCAGAGACCACCAACGGGACTCCATGACAACCAATAGATCAAGGCAAGAGAAAGGGTATTGAAGATCCTATAAGACCTACAAAGGGTTCACCAAAACCAAGAGTAGAAATAGGAATGGATTAATGATGTTTGATTTAGATGGAAGACATATTAAAATGTTTAACTTAACAATTTCACGTTGTGTAACCCATTCAAGAAAAGAATTCCATTAGAATTCCCTAAAAACCACTTTTTTCAAAATTCATATCGCCACATACTTTATATAATTACACAACATGAATTAATTTCATGAGGTGAATATGTTTCATGGGTTCTCCCTCATCCCCATACAATCTATAAAACTAGAAAACTACACAAACTGAGAACTAAGAATTCACATTCTATACCACTTTCACATTTTGAATTTCCCATAGCAGCTTTGCTGCACCTCCAACCACCTCCAACCACCTCCAACCACCTCAATACTCTTCTAAAACACCTCCAACACCCAAAACTAACAATGTAATGGTTCTAGAAGGAACCGATCCTTATAGGTATAAAAAAAATCCCCCCTTCATGTTATTAAATAATGATATATCATACAACAAAATAAGTTTGATAAAAAACAAGTTGGCATCGCACTGATCGTCATACTATATAGAAAATATGGCGATTCTCTTTTTAAACTCTATAAAAACACAAAACATCTCCCTAAAAATAAATCTAAATTTTGAAGTACTCATCATACCAGTGTGTACACTACCCTTATCAACAATACTAGAATGAACAACAACTAACTCCCCCATAACATTAATCATCACATAACAAGGATTTCCTAAAAAAAGTAATTTCTTTATCTTATCTATATCCTCTGGACAGTCTGTACCACTTAGTGCATCACCTCGATATTTTAGTTTAATTACTTCTTCACTAGTTCCACTCCCTGAAGAAAATAATATTGTGTATGATTTGAAATAACTAATCTGACCTACTTTGGATTCAAGACTTTCAACATCCTAGTCGATGGTCTTCGACTCATGCATGATGGTTTCCTATGATATAAATAAGATGAAGTCCTCTTTGAAACTTCATTATTCACTTCACTAAACACAATTACATTAGTATTATAAATCATATAAACTATTATGACTTCCACATATACCATTGGTCCTTGGGAAAATATCCATCTTCTATTGAGAAATGAAATCTAAAACCCATCAATATCATGAGTATAATTAGATAAAAAATTAGAGCATATACCTGAAACATTTCATGAATCCCTCAACATGATATTACAACCTACATTTATAGGGATAAAAATATCTCCAAAACCAATGAAACTATCATATTATCTTTTTAAATCCTTTAATATAACAACATAACCTTTTTTGATGGGATAAAATTATTCCCTCTTCAGTGTAATATGGTAAGAATCCACTGAATCAATCACTCATTCATTATAGAGATTTGAACTATGAAAATTAACCTAGACTAAAATTAAATAACCCTAAACTTGTATAAGAATTATATTGGTATCCTCAGAATTGGTGTGATAACTCTCCTTTTTTTATTTAAGATTCTTCTTCTGAGATTTAAAAAATCAATACACATGACCCTCATTGTCATAATAGAAGAACTTGAATTTTATTTTTTTTCATTTATTGACCTCTCAGATTACTATGTCCATCCATCATAGCCAAAATTACTCTATTATCAGAAGATACCCTATTATTAGTATTTCATGGACTATATTTCCTCAACATGATGAAATCACATCATCCAACATTAGAGTATCTTTCCATAAAAACCTTGCGGTGACAATATTATCATATTAATCTAAAAATGAAACCAATACGAGTAAATATTTTTCCACTTCTTTAATTTCAACAGACACAACATTACCTTTATCATTAATCTTGATCACCACTTAAAAATATCTATAAGAAGTATAGTGAACTCATCTGGATGGTTTATTAAAGCTCCATTCTATGAAATTATAAAATGATACAATCATTTTTTCTGATATAAATGATATATGATGGATTTTTATTTTTAACATCTTTTAAGATTTTCCCAGATATCCTCTGGATATGTTAGATTTGTGAATTCCCACAAATTATTATAAAAAATTTGATCTAAATCACGATTTTCACCAATTCTCTCAAATCCTTCTAATCACTATCTCTCATCTTCTCTGGATTCTCTTATATTTTTTTAGTGACTTCATTGATTTCTCAAAAACCCATATATTTTTACTCATTACTTCCAAAGAGTAAAATCATTTTTTCTATTGAAAAATTCAATGTCAAAAGAAATACCTTGGTTTGAATCACCCATACACAATCAGTAAGAAACAAAGATAACCTATATCTGATTCTAGTTTTTGGGGAGGAAATAGATCGGTTTTAGAATTCAAAATTATTTCTAACAAAACATTATGAGAATACCCAATGAAAATAGAAGAATAAAAATAATAGTAAGAAATAAATAAAGAGAAATATTTTTTACGTGGAAAAATTATATAATGTAGAGGATTAAAAAATATGGGGAAACTCTAAGAATTCTACTATAATTAAAGAGTCATCCAAATAAATATGAAATATTGAATCTTGAATTACATTAAGATAATAAAAAACCAATGTGAAAATCACATCCCGATATACATTTTCCTTTTCTCGTATAATTATATGGAGACAAAGAGTCACCACATAGAGATCAAAACCAAAAGAGCGGAGTCATTGTAGCACCTCACATAGGTTATTTTAAAACCTGATTTTCCACTACTCACTGGTTCCCATGCCCAAAAACCATCACCCACGTATTTTTTCACTAAAATTCAACACACTATGTATATACTCTATTTTTTTCCCACATGTGAATCGCCCATGATGACTCCTTTCTATATGCAATGGATTATCTAAAAAATATTTATACAACATTTGAAAACAAATCTATGGGATAAGAAAAATATCCCTCCATTTAAAGTCACATGGTTCAATGAGTGGAATTTAATAAATTCAAACTCTAAATTTTTATCCTCCGAATAAAATATGAATCCCAAAAATATCCCCCTTCAGTCTATCAAATAAAGATATTTCATACAAAAAACTGATCTAGATAAAAAATGGGTCGGCATCACACCAATTATCATCCTCTGAAAAAAAATATTACTATTCTCTTTTACATCTCTAACAGAAACCTGAAACACCTGACTTGTGTTTTGTGAAGACAGTTGAATTTATGGGAGGAGTGAGTGACTTTTAGACAAGGAATTGAAGACTCTTATATGAGATTAAAAATGAGTGACTTACCCTTATGTAGCCGGAGCCTATATCCTTTACCATTACACAACATTTGGTTTAACTTTACTTGACTGAGGAAATGATCGTGTTACTTTTAGATCAGTATAGTAATTCATTATTTTGATGATAAAAAATCATGTATACTTCTTTATTGACTACATATTTGTTTAATAGTAAAAGATTAAAAATTATATCATTTTAATAGAATTTATCTATGTACAACATGCTACAACATATTTTTTTTTCTACTGTCAGTTATAACTTACTACAACCACATCACTTATACTTCCATCAATCAATCTGTTGTTATAGCTATTGGAGATCTTTCCTCTACTAGTTGAAGTATTCTATCCCTATTCATATTCCTCTACCTCCAGTCTATGTTTACTTATATAAAAAAATATGTGACCACTAGTTTATATATTCTACCTCTAATATAGATCTACTACTACCAAAACAAGTTTTCTATCATCAGTAAAACTTACTATCATCGGGCTTAGTCACACTAAAAAAAAATTTGTTTTAGCGGTGATTTATTAGTTGTGGTCCTAATAACAAACACTAAAAATACTTTATTAAATATAATTTATAATATAATGGCAGTTTATTATAACCCCCACTATTTTTAATTATTTTTAGATTTATAGAATGTTTTTTCTAAACTACAGCTAAATTTTAAAATATAACACAATGAGACTCCTCCCTCCACTTGATCCCCTTGCCCCTAATCCCCCTACCCCCCAATGATGACCGTCCCTCCCCCAACATCGATACACATGACCTTGACACCCCTACTCCCCAATGAAAACTGCCCCTACCCACCCTAAAATACCTATGACCCCGACACCCTACTACCCGACGAAGACCCTACAATGACCCCTGCTCCTCGATGATGAGCCTAACAGTGGCATATCTTCCCCTATTTTAGGAAACTATGAACTACTATGGAAAAAACCACCCTAACCACCTTCTACCCATGACCCCATTATTTGAATACCTCTGTCTTGACCCGATTCCCCCTACCCATGTCTGTTTCCTTCTCTCCTCAACTCAATTAAATTATTCAATGAGATACAATCTTGTTATTATGAGGGGTAATAATTATTTATTTAGATTGTTTAAGTTTTTTATATTATATTGGATCATTTTTATATTGAATTTGCGTTCTATTGAATAAAGACTCCACCTTGATCAATGATAAAGTTGGGTGATGTTTAATTTTTATTGTACTAGTTTGAATAAACATTTATGTCTTTATAAATGAAGTCATAGAGATACGAGTGAAAATAAAATACCCATGGTTAAAATTTGGATTAATTTACCTCAAAACACAACTCGGTATGCCAAGCGTCTGAAATATTTCTTATATTATGAAATTTTATATTGCCCAGTGAATGGTAGAATAAGACATATGTTTCTTGATTATAAATTCAAGTGATAGTTTAATAGAAGAAAATTATATGATAATTTTATATTGAAATAGTTTTTTTGTTGATATGTATGTTTGATTTAGCATCATGAATATAATTTTATGGAAATTAAAAATAATTACTATCCTATAAACGAAACACAAAGTCACATGTGAGACAAAAATTTAGTTTGAAACCTGTTAAATGAAGCATTTGGATTTATAGGAAATAATGTGTAGGATTTTAATAGATCGATAAAAACTTCAGTTGATCATGATAAGGTTAATATTTCTTATAACATCAGTAAAAAATGAGTTTTATGAATTAGTTTAATATTAAAAAATAATAATTTTATTTAGAGTGTTCCATATATTCAATGTTTTTTTAATTAAGTTATATCATATCAAGTGTCTCTATAGAATTAATGAAAATGTAATGTCCATGATTTTAGAGTTTCTTCATGATTCATTTATTGAAGATAAGATCCCGGTATCACTCTATGATATGAAGAAAATCATCAAAAAACTTGGACTTGATTATAAAAAGATACATGCATACCCTAATGATTGCATGATTTACCAGATATAAGAGTTTGATAATGAATAATGCATAAGATTTCATACAAGTATATGGAATTCAATGATAAATAGTGAGAGTAAAAATCAATAAAACTCCAAGAAGAAATAGAAGATTAAAATTACTACAAAGGTATTTCATTACATTACTCTGAAAAAATTCATGAAAAAATTATTCATGTCATCTAAGACTGCATACAACATAAAGTTTCATGCTCAAGATAGTAATATCGATGGTTTGATGAGTCATGTAATAGATTCAATTTCATGAAATTTTTTCAGTTCATCATATATCTATTTTTCTTTAGATCCTAGAAATATATGTTTGGAATTAGTTTTTTTATGGTTTTAAACCTTTTTTTACATTATGTAATATATATATAATTTTTCAAGTTTCTTTGATCACCTATAATATACCTCTATAGATGTGTATAAAGAAAAACTATTTCATTATGTTGATTATTATTCCTATAAATTAAATTCATAGAAATGACTTTTATGTATCAACCTCTAATCAAATAATTATGAGAATTATAGGATTATGGAATGGAAAAATTTAATGGTTAAATGTGAAAACAATTCAAAATTCATGTTTCTTTAATGTGGTCAATTAGTGAAACTACTTAACTAGGAAAATAATATAGTTGGAACAATCATACTGGTTTGGTTTGTCCAGTTTTTCATTTTGATTTTGAACCACAATGATCACCTCATAGTAGAAAATGGAGTTTTATGTGTCATCATTGATTTCGTGAAACTTATCATAAATCCATGTTTAACAATACATAATTCAATGCAGATATAGAGTTAAGAATGCCATAAAGGGTGTTATCTTGTTTATAAATATTTGGAAAATTACTAAATTTCACTATATAATTTAGAAAATATAATTAGATTAAATAATAGGAAAAAGGGTACGAGGCTCAATATTTTAAGTAGATATAAAATTAAAGTGGAAGAAAATGAGTATATTTTTCAAAATTATTTATTATGAGTTAATTTGATACATCATAATCCTGATGTAATGAATATTGAGAATAAAAACTATGATAATCTAATTTTTACATTGCTTAATTATAAGGGTAAATTGAAGGACCACATTAATGCTCGTAAGGATTTGGAATTAATGAATATAAATCATGGTTTGTGGGAAAATTATAATGGAATGTATCCTTTAGATATTTTTTACAATGTAAAATTCTGATAAATATGTAATACTTCAAAATTTAATGAATGTAAAATTTCCAGATGGATATTCAAGTAACATTTCAAGGTTTGTTGATGTAAAACAGTAAAATTTTCATAGATTAAAAATTCATGACGTACATATTATGATAGAGTAGTGGATTCCATTGGAATTCCGTAATACATTACTTGAAAAATTAAATACGTTTATAGTTGAGTTTTGTAACTTTTATAGAGATATTTGTGGAAAAAATCTAAATATAACCGAGCATTATAAACATCAAAAATGATTTTTTTGACACTTCTTTATTTGGAGATGTTATTCCCCCCCTTCATTCTTCATATTGATGATTCATTTGACTATTCATTTGGTTGAAGAAGCTAAATGTGGTAGATAGTACACTATTGATGGATGTATCCAATTGAGAAGTACATTAATATTATATTTATTTTCATTGATAAATTTAATTTTATCAAATCATTGAGTATTTTTTTTAAATTTTATTCATCTTTTTCATCAGGTACATAGGTCATTTGAAATCGTATGTGATAAATAAAGGTCAATCCAAAGGCTCTATTGCTGAAGGTTACATAACCAAAGAGTTATTGAACTTCTGTTCAAGGTATTTGGATTGTATTGAGACAAAATTAAAAAATGTAGGATGTATTTATGATATCTACACTAATTCTTATTCTGAAAACCAGTCATCGATATTTCCATTTATTGGATGACCAATTAGAAATGAGTCAAATTTTACTTTGACTGAATTGGAGTTACTACAAGAATATAGATATGTGCTACTCAATAGTTATATTAAATATCCATTTATTGAAGAATTGATATTTCAAAAAAAGGGGTGACTATGGGTATAATCTTGAAATTGGTTGGGAATAATTTTTTTGTTAATAAGTATATTTTTGGTTCATTTATCTTTAAGTATATACTCATATTCTTATTATTAACTATAACTATTTTTTATATGTTAAAAGTATCACCTTATATCATATTGTCTAGATAATGAATGTTGATAATTGAGCTGAAATATCAAATGATTTGAAGTTTTTGGATAGAGTCCCTCTAAGGAAGGCTAAGAGGTTCTATGCCTACAATATTCATGGCTTTAAGTTTCATACAATTTATTATGAAGAATATTTGAAAAATAAAAATAATTTTGTATTTATAATATCAAAGGTGGGATACTATGGAATTCGTATTGATATAATCAAATTTAATGATCATGAACAATTTTAAGTTTTATTATTCTAATTCAAGTAGATCAACATTAATGGGGGTATAATGAAATATTTTTTATATTATTATTCTGTGAAATTCTCTCACTTGATCTATACCAGTGAGTGTGTAGAGAATGATCCATTTATCTTGGATTCACAAGAGAAGATTGTTTATTATGAGGATGTTGAAATAGTTGAATGCATGAGTGTTTTTTATTCTTAAATCTAAGATACTTATATAATATAGGTGATGAAGATCAATTGGTACTTTGTGACAGTGAACCTCATCAACTACAAAACATGGAATAGTTTTTAATAAGAATATTAAAGCAAAATAACATGCAAGAGAGGGTGAAAATGATGCACTCATCATAATGGTGGTTGATAAAAATTAATATAATGTAGATGGAGATAATTAATTGTCTAAATTATTATTGAAACTATATTTAAATTTATCCTTTATAATTGTTTCATAAATATATTAATTATTACATATTTCTTTTTTTTATAAAAATATTTTACTTTTGAATTTTTCTAATACATTTAATATATATGAACCATTTTAATTGAAGTAATTCTCGGAATCATTTCTCTTGAGATCCAAGCTGATTAACATCTTAGATCACATCACTACTACCATCACCTTCAATGTATCCAAGTGATTCTGCTGTACCAAATACTTATAACAAGCTAGTAGTTTCCATATATGTTATTGGTATCCCACCATCCAATACATCTATAATGATGGAGTGGTTGGTCAACCCTCCATCTAGGGTATATTGGTGAGTTACCATTACTGGTATGTCTATCATTGTATAAAAACTATATAATTTATTAAATTTTTTACATTATTTTTTAAACAGATAAATATAGAAACAAACGGGATATAAATATGAACACATGAGATGTATGGGAACTAAATGAATTAAAGATTATCATTATATTTTATGAGTTCTGGGTTCTTACCAGTGATGCTGCAAGAATCTATGGATAGATTTAGGGGATGCTTTCTTACGAGATGGTGGGATTTCTATTTAATTATAAATATTAGAGCCATACCCCCACATCTTGAAAAAAATGATGTCTTTGATAATATATTAATGGTAATATTAATTAAATATTCATTGATATCTAATTTTAAAGACATGAGTAAAATTATTAATACACTTATAGAGTGATATGTTTTTTTATTTCCATATGTTTTTTTATTTCCATATGTTTTCTCATTTTGATGTCCCTAACTCCATTTCACACCCATGGAATTTGAAAATCTAGGATAAGAAATGGACATATTTTAAATAGAGACAATGACATGAGTTTAATAAAACATATGTGAGCTCATAGAAAATGTATGAGAAAGTGATTGAAGGAATTTCTCAATATTAGTAGAAGATGTTTGTAGATATTAATATAGATATAGTTCATCAGGAAATTTCTTATTTTACATTATCTTAATAACATAAACACAATAAAATTATTTTTTTATTAATGTTTCTATCTTCTCTAGGAATTAACTAAAAAAATAATCTGAATCATGAGAAAAAATTCATTACCCATATCACTAGGTCTTATAGTTTTTGTGTGCGAAAAAGAACAATCTTGGTTTGTATTTTATCCATTATTATTTATAATATTTTATTACAAGTCATGGTTTTTTCTAAATTGTAAATATTTTCTATAAATGCAAATGAATTAGGTCACTTTTATGTCTAGATTGAGATGTGGCTAAAACTTCATAGGAAACCTGATGGAAGTTTTGTGAATGAGCCTACCAAAGACATTGGAGTAAGTACTTTTCAAAAATATTTCATGTTATTTAAATACTATAAAAATAGAATGATGAAAAATAATTTATAACAACCAACAAGCCTTAAACCTAATTAAATAGAGATGACTACATGGATAAAAAATTGAAAATTTGGTATCAGTTGACCTACGTAGCCAAACCCAATTAATTTAACTTATGTAATATTTTTTTTATAATTTATTTTTCACAATTATTGTATATAGTAATGAATTAAAATTAAATATTAATGAAAAATTTATTAATTAGATATTATTATATTGTTCAGATAATTTAAAAAATCATTGTTAATATCACGGTGTTAATAGGTAAAATTCAAGAATCTTGGGATGTGAACCATTCAAAATCATAATTAGATTCCCAAAACGATACAGTTACATTAGTTTTAGGAAAGGAGTATCCCAAAAATCAATGTGGGATGGGTTTGGGGCCTACTCCATCTGCTGAATTGGTAAGGTGACTTCATCATTTACTCTTACACTCAATGTGGATTTGGTTAGTGATATTGATTGGGAGGAACAAAGATAAATTTCAATGTTTAAATAAAAATTAAAAGAACATTACTCTTATAGAAAATCACAAGATCAGTGGCATTCAGCAATGGGAAATTCTTTAGTTTATGTTTTTCAGAGGACAATGGGCACAATCCCTAATGAAATTTACAACTTTATAGCATATTCTACTGAGGTAAATTCTAAACACCATAGATCATTGTCACATTTGAAAAAAAACACATAAAAATTTCATAAATAAAACTAAAATGACACTTTTATATTAAAAATATGAACTTTGAGTCATTCCAACCACATCATTTGTCAGATTAACATGTGGTCTATTTATACACATCAAAAATGAATTAGGGACCATTTTAAAAATTTTTGAAAATAATTCGAGATTTTTTATATGTTTTTACTATGTGAAAAAATTAATTGGAAAATGACACTTATATTGAAAACATACACTTCGATTCATACCGCTCACTAGATGTGTCCGATTGAGGTTTAGTCAATTCCTACACAGAAAAAATGAATTATAGACCATTTTCCTAAAGTATAAAAATAAGCCAAGATCATTTTCTATACTTTTACAATGTGATAAGTGTTTTAAAATAAAATGAAAAATTTATATTGAAAACATGCACTTTGAGTTATATCAACCACATCGTGTGTTAGATTGATGTATGGTTGATTCATACATGTCAAAAATTAATTATGGATCATTTTCTTAATGTTTGAAAGAAATATGAGCTTGTTTCCTCAGTTTTGACTACATGAATGTTTTTTAATGATAAAAAGTATTTAAAAATGTGTGTTAGGGGGTAAAAAGTATGGAAAAACATCATATGGTCATGAAATCAAAGGAAAATGATCATAGATTAAGTTTTGGAATATAGGAACCAATGAAACATCATTATGAGTAACAGTTTTATCTGGATTACCATAAATGTGATTTGGTATTTTAAAACCCTAAAATGTGCATGTAACATTGCAAACCATAGAAAAAGACCTCATTTTGACGTGAAATCAAGGGACAACCACAATTGAATTACTTTTGATATGCATGTGAATAAAAAACATCCATCCAATGTGTGGTGTGCTCAAAATAAATCAATAAATATTTTTTAAAGATTCAAAAGTCTTTGAAAACATGTGTCATGTAAAATACCAACCCTGGTCAACTAGAAAAGACACCCAAAATATCGTATCACATGATATGGGTAAAACATGATAAAAAACCAGTCATGAATATAAGAAATACAAGACATACAACTAGAGTACGAATCCAAAACAAATAAGATACCAAAAAAGACATACAATCCAAACCAAATAGGCTAAAACAGAAAGTAAATAGAGTCCCCACGTGACCAAGATTCACCGACAGAACAACCTGTATTGAAAACAATAACAAAAAGAGAACCCCTTATACTACAATATTCTCTTCCCTTTACCTGAATCCTGTAAAAAAACATCTACAAATGCCCATGGAATCAATAAGGTCGTGATAAAAATCCCAGTAGGATACCACCAAAATTTCTATATAAAATATAATATCAATAATATAACAATTATATATTTTAAAATAAAATAGCCTCAAAAAGCATTTTTATAAATACAAACCATTTATAAAACATATTCACTTTTTATTTCTTTGGTTTTCATAAAATAATTTCATATTCTTGGTCCATAAATATGAAAATTAGAAGTGAAAGAAATAGGAAAGAATATCCATGCAACAAGTGGTATACAGGTAAACACATATCCATAAAATAACCTATCATACGAAGTTATGTGATAAAACCTTATATATAAAAACACGTGAGAAAAAATCCTTGATCAATGAAATCATGTGATAAATAACCATAAATGATAAAGAACCTCACATATTAGGATGGATCCCATCAGACACTGCATACTAGACATACACAAGACTAAAAAGGCATATGTTGGAACCAATAGATATCAAGTCCTTCTACGTGATATGACAAAAGGTTACCTCATAGTGGTGGAACACAAACAAAGGATACATATATCTCTTTTCTCACACACACAAGGTTCCCAATGTGAAATTATCCAATACATTTTCAACACCATGATCACAATTTCATAAAAAAAATTTATATCCAATTCAATCTAGTTCGGAGCATAAAAAACCATTCCAAATCTATAAAATATATTTTCAAATCAAAACCCCTTTTCAAAAAAATTCACCTTTACAAGAAATAATTTGAAATGATTTATCACATCAAATCAATGAAAAACCCAAAGGAATTTATCATGAACAACATTAAATTCATCAAATAACCCATTATATAGAATCACCTACCATAAAATGGTAGAAACCTAGTTGATTTCGATAACGGTGACCAAAAACCAAGAGAATGGCCATTGAAAGACGAGGCACTCCATAAAACTGAAAAGGATTGATAGAAAACACCATCCAATCAAAAATATGTAGCTAAACCAGTGTCAAAACCAAAACCAAAGAAGAACCAAGAGTATTACATACTGGGAGAGAAGCAATCCAACAACAATGCTGATAAATCATTGAACGAAGTGATTTAGATGGGAGGGGGTCACCCAAAATCACCTAGAAATAACATCTAGTTCAAGAGTAAGGAAAGTTTTATGAATGAAATGATAATTTCAATTGAAACACTTGGTTAAAAACAACCCTTCAGAATGTACATGATGTATAATCCAATTACTCATCATGTAATTCTAGAGTCCCACAAACACCGAAAAACCCAATACATTTTATTTAAAACATGATATTTTTTATTAAATGATGTGTAACCATTACATGAAATGTAAAATTCTCAAAATGTGTATCCAATTCATGGGTTCTATCTGGTGGCCATTAAACGTTTTGTATTCCCATTAAATGTCATTCAATTTCCTAGTGAATAGTAAACACTACTGGTTTTATACTAAAAATTCCAAAAAATCTATGAATTCACCATTGCAGGTACCCTCCCAAATTCCTTCTTAGAATTACTCAACCAAAAAAAGGAAATCCTAAATAAAGGAAAAAACGTACCTAGAAAAAAGGTAAGGGGGAATTATAATCTTCCCACCATAAATGCTTTCTACCTCCAAAAAGCACTTACGATCTTGGATCTGTAAAAAGAAAGGGCCATTTTTCCCTCATCAATGACTCCAACTCTCACTTCTCATGGTCATC
This sequence comes from Viscum album, assembly GCA_963277665.1. NCBI lineage: Eukaryota > Viridiplantae > Streptophyta > Magnoliopsida > Santalales > Viscaceae > Viscum > Viscum album. The sequence continues at coordinate 911,305,042 of OY728140.1, forward strand.
CTATCTACACATCCACAACCCCCCGTCTAGGAGGATCATTTTACCACATAACACCTTATCATAGTGATCCATAATCCGAATTGGATGATCAATCAATGTGGTTTCGGGATAAGATCAACATAATCCAATCTAATCACATGGGAAGTATCTGGTATATACCTCATCAACTGGGAAACATGAAAGACATCATGGATAACTTTCAAACTATAAAACATGTTCAACTGATAGGAAAACCTACAAAGTCATCCAATGATCTCAAAGGGCCACATAAACCTCAGTTCGAACTTATCGTAATTACTCAACCAACAATGTCCCAATGGAGGTGAAACTCCGAGAAAGACCCGATCACCAACCTCAAAAACCAATGGATGATGCTGAAGGTCTGCATAAGATTTATGATGAATATATGTTTTGATAAAATGTCTCCATATCAAATGCACCATCTCCATTATATCCTGAACAATACTCGGCCCATCCAAGGAACACTCTCCCAAATCTGCCTAGCACAAGGGAGATATACATGGATTCCCATTCAAAGCATTAAATGGAGCCATCTGTATCAAATACTGATAAAAATTATTATAGGAAAACTCATCCAAAGGAAAATGATTCTCCTAAGATAATCCAAAAGAAAGAACACAAGACCAAATAATATCCTCTATAACTTGGATATCCCTCTCTATCTGTCTATCCATTTGCAGATGACAATTTTTGATTAATTTAATCTAGGAACCCATCACCTCTGAAAAAAATTTATATAACCTATATGCGTACTTTGGATCCTTTTTATAAAAAACCTCACAGGGAACCCCATAAAGCTTAACAGTCTCTCAAACACACATGTCCTCAAGATGTTCCAGATTCATCACCTCCCATATAGGTAAGAAATGCATTGATTTCATGAGTCAATCAATGATCACCCAAATTGCATCCATCCCACTAGGATTCCTTGTAATAGAAAAAAAATCCATGGAAATCTCATCCCATTTCCATACTAGAATTGGAAAAGGTTACAACAACCCCACATGCCTCTATTATTCCGCCTTAATTACATGACATGGAACTGTAAAAAAATCTACTATCAACAGTACCATCCATTTCTACCAATACTAATTCCTCATTTCATGATACATCTTGGTATCTATAGGGTTCACAAACCAACAAGAACAGTTTCAACTATCCAAAAAATACTGCATCATGGAAAATAGAAAAACCAACCCATTATAGAAGCAAAATTCTCTACTTGGGGACCAAGATTAATCACCTGAGGTCTCTAACAACATAAAGCCTTTCACCAAAGTGTTGGAACTCAGAGTATATCACTTTTTTGAGATTAAATCGTTCATCAAAAGACTGCTCATCTTTAATAAAATCCAAGAACACCTATCCACAAATATCATCCACTTCCAAGATCATCTTAGTAAGAAAACTAATTAGATACCACTCCTCAATACATCCATTCACATCTTGTGTCAGTAATTGTATACTCAACACATCAACAACCACATTTACTTTCCCTAGGGTATATGAAATGTCAAAATTGAATTTTTGAAGATACTTTACCCAGTGTCTCTAAAAAATTTATATCCCTCTAAGTAAAAATATATGTTAGTCTCTTACGATCAAAATGTACCATAATCCAATCCCCAAATAGATAGTGACACTTCATTTTGAGTGCATGTATAACTAATACCATCTCAAGATCGTGGTTATGGAAGTTATTATCATGAGGGAATAACTAGAAGAATCCATAACCCACAATGTATTTTCCCCATATCAAGACACATCCCATAACCTTATCAGAAGCATCACAGACAACATAAAAACCTAAAACCAATTATGTAAGAATAAAAACTGGTGTTGAAGTCAACCTCACCTTCATCCCATAAAAATATCTCTGATACGTATCATTCAATTCATACATTACACCCATATGGGTTAACATTATCATCAAAGAAGTGATCTTGGCGAAGTTTGGGACAAACTGTCTATAGTACCCATCCAAAACCAAGAATTTTCATATCTGAAACACATTTCTAGGATTCTCCCAAGAAATAACTGCCTACAACATTTTAGGATCTACAGATACACCCTTCGTAGATATCAAATTGATCAAAAAAATCACATCTCAGATCCAAAAATTACACATGGAAATATTACCATACAAAATATGTTCTTTCAAGGCATTATGAATGATATCCTAATGGTCCATATTCTCCTCCTTTTAGATTAAGTACACCAAAATATCATCCAAAAAACATAGCAAAAAAAGATTCTAAGAAATAATGAAATATCTAGTTCATCAAATCCATAAAAACCTGAAGGTGCATTTGTAAGACCGAATGGAATAACCAAAAACTAAAATTCCCATATCGAATCCAAAATGTTGTCTTAGGTATATCATATTCTATAAATATCTAATAGCGACACCCTACCCCTAGGTTAACATTAGAAAACCAACAATCCACTCTGAACTAATCAAATTTATCATCAATACTTGAAAAAGGATATTTGTTATAAACAATCACCTGATTCAACTTTCAATAATAAAAAAAAGTTTAAATCCCACATAAGGATTTTTAGAAAAGTGGATAGGTGAATCAGATAATGACATTCTAGGATGGATAAATCCTTTAGCCTCTAGGTCCTCAAGCAAGAAATTAAGTTCTGATATCTTAAAAGGTACCAAATGGTAAGACGATATAAAAATGGGCATCATACCAGGGGGAAGGTCAAGAATAAAACCAACCTATCTCTATGAAAACACCAAAAAAATAAATCATAAATACATCAGGGTAATCACAAAAAACTATAGTAAGAAAACCACCCAATAATGGGTTAACTACATTACGAAACATCTCTTACAATGTGAACGAGATTACCCTAGAATATGGATGAAAATTCCCTACCCTTCCCAATCTAGAGTCCTATTCAGCTTGGAAATCATGACTGACTCCATCAGAAGATAAGAACTAAACTCGATGATGATAATAGTCTATATGGGAATAAAAAACGATTATCCAATCCATGCTGATAATCATGTCAAGATGTCAAGATCAAGAACTAAGAAGTTCCACTGTACGTCAAAGTCAGCTATCATTAGCCGACACATGGGGAATCCAAATCCTTGTTCCAACCTCTTTGCCAATGGAATGTAAAGGTCCAAAAATAATGAAACAAGTTCTAAAAGAAATCATAAAATGTAAAAAAATATTATCGATATAAAATAATATATAACATTTATATCAAACAAAGAAATTTCCATAGAAGATGAGATAAACACCATACCTATAATAGTATCTTCTCTTACCTATTATTCCTTTAGTGCATATTATTCTATCTAAAGTTTTACACTCATTGAAATATGAAAATATCCCTTGGACTGAGGATTAAACCCACCACCCTTGGAAGAATTTTCACAAACTTGTGAACCCTTTGTGAGAGTGGATCCTACCCTACCTCCATGTGAAATCATTTCACAAAATCACCATTGATGGACAGATCATCCACCTATATGACAAGTATTAGAAGCCTTTACACATTTAGGATTGGTATGACCTATCCTTCCACACTAGTAACCAACATCCTTCAGCTTCCATGTTGTCTCCCCTGAGATTGGTCCTAAGGAAAACTTACCACTCTTTCACTTTTGTTTCTATCTAAAAGATACACCCTTTTGACCATTTAACCAACTAGAAATATAACAAAACATATCGTCCAATATATCCCTACCTTGTCCAAATATTCCTTGTCAAAAACTTACACAAAGGTATAATTATACAAGAGTATCAACATAGACTTAATATTAGGCCTCAGTCATAATTCAGACCTCTGAGCCTTCATGTACCCATTAGGGAAAAGCTTTGGTTCTATATACACTAACTCAAAAAAAGGGAAGAATACTCCCAAATGGTATTCCCCTCTACTCTAAGGTCAGAAACTCATAGTTATTTATTGTATGAAATGTATCAAGATAAAACTGATGGATAAATATTTTCATCAAAGAATCCCAAGTAATATCCTCATGAAACTTAACATGCACAATAGAGTCCCACAATCTCATTCCTAGTCCCTAGAGAATATACATAAAAAAACTACCTTAGAGTCTCCAGGATTTTTCAATAATTTAAAAATACACTATATCTGCTCAAGAAAAGCCTTAGATTCCTAGGGTCCTTTGTCACCATGAATTATGGGTTGATAATATATAGTAAATTCTAATCCATAATACACTACACATACTCGATTCCTAAAACCCACTTGACCTAGAGTTTGAAGAATGTTGATAACAAATTATACTAAAGTGGGTTACACTAGAGGATTCACATTTGGATCCTGTTTCACAACTTCTTCTCTCATATTTTTATGATCTATTCTCATAGGTATTTTCTAACAAAAGAAAAAAAACAATCATCCAAAAGGAAATATCAAAATTATAAGACCAAACTTTTGAATTAATAACAAATCTTTAAACCCTTATGAATTTAAAGAAACCATGAAAACCTTACATAAAAAAGGAACAAGTTAATTAAAACAAACTTTACATATAGTTCATTCAAATGACCCCAAACTCCAAGTCTCAAACCTATTAAATTTACCTGAACACCCATAATTACTCGGTTTCATCCACAAAAGTTAGATAGCCAGGCCCATTTTCCACACCAACTATCCAAATTCTAATGGTCCTAACTCATGTCTACCCAAGACATTAAAACAAACCCAAAAAGTGCTAACTAACATTAGGATGAGCATCCCCTAATACCAAAATGTAATGAACCAAACTGGGTCAACTAGAAAAGTGATCCAAACCATCCCATCACACTGTATGGGTAAAAAAAGGATAACAAAAACCAATCCTGAATATAATAAAAACAATACATACATCAAGAGTTCAAAGTATAAATAGACAAGATACAATAAAAGATATACAATCCAAGGTGTATATTGATGTACACTCTTTTTATTCTACCATTAATGATGATAATAAAAATTTACATTAAATTTAAAAATAAAATAATTAAAAACATATTTTATTGATTGGAACACCATTTTGTGTTTAATAATTTAATAATATTTTTAATGAATTTTAAATTATAAATTAATTTATATAAAGAAATATATGAAATTATTGGTCATACCATTTATTTTTCATGACTAACATAAATGATGGTTATATACAATAAATTTTGTATTATCATTAAGATGAAATGGAATTAATTAATGGACAAGATATCATCTTAATAATAATTAATGAATGAAGAATGAATTATTGTCCATTACTTTTTCTTATTCATTGCATGTATGATAGTTCATGTGTTTGAAAAGGAAATGTGTATGTGTTGGATATTTTAGTTTAATTCATTTCATAAGTTTACAATAATTTAATATTAAGTTAAAGTTTTGATTGAAAGTCATCACAACCTCCATAATTATATAGGACCTTCGTGTATGAGGATATTTATGAAATCCCTTAACCAATCCTTTGGTTCTTCTCACATGCATATGAGTAATAAATACATTTAATTAATAGAGAAAATCAAGGCATTTATTGGTGGTTCAATATAGAACCATGAAGATTCCAACATAGTGATACATAGGTTGGTTTAATTTCCTCTCATTAAATCAACCATTAGACAAATCACATGAATGGGTCATTTAAGTAATCATTTATTCCATTCTATGAAATTATTTATTTTATTGATTCAAGTCTACAATCACATAAATAAATGAATTAATGTGAAAATATGGAAATTAAATAAATGAATTATGTGTAAATGTTTTATCTAATATGGTTAATTAATTATGTAACACTCACATAATATTAAAAACATATATAAATGATAAAAAATATAATATTTATGCATAATAATTTAAAATACCTAAATTAAATATTATGTCGGACTTGGCCTTCCATTACATGATTGAGAATGAAACTCAACAAACTAAGTGTTGGACCAATCCTTGTTGAGACACTTACTTTTATAAGGGGAGTTCTTATGAAGGTTACGGTTTGGATTAACCATTTTACGTCATAAGGAGTATAAATTTCATGATATGGTGTAATTTGGATTCGACTTTTGAGGAAACTATGTCAATTTTATAGGATAGGGGATTCCACTCAATGGAGAAAGGCACTGGAGGCATGTAGTTAGAAATAACCTTCCTACCTAAATATCTTTATATAGCATGACAAACCCTTTTTAGGGTTATGTGACAGGGAATATGGATCGTTAATGCTATAATTTTTTAGAAACTAGACATTCTAAGACAATGGTGAGAGCAATTGAGACTTGATAAAATAGTGTGAGATTTAATAATTAATTAAATCAATTAATTTATTATTTCTTACATAATTTCTAATCATGAAAATTACTAATATTTAGATCTTTTAATTGTAGAATGAAATTGATATCTCATCATCCACATTAACCCTATGATCAATATTGGATAATGAAAAGATCATAACTAAAATTAACATATATGAATAGTACAAACACCTTCATGTTCTTTTTCTCCATGAATGGAAATCATACAACTAGAATTCTTATTTCCTGATCCACATTCTAAGGAGGTGAGTGATGAAGTGTTCATAGTATATGAGAAATATATGAATGATACAATGAACTTTCCACGATTGATGATTTCATCTTTGTCTAGTGAACTCTTTAATTCTCTTGGAAACAAGGATTCATATATAATTCTTGAGCACCTCCATGATATTTAATTATAAATAGGTATATAAGAGAATTTTATATTTATTAAGATATTTTTCAGGAAAATCTTGGAGATGGTTCCCTCACTGGGCCTCACATAGTCAATATCAATAAAAACATTGAAAACATAGAGGTCTTAGAGTTCAATATCCCTGTAGAACTAGGCATCAAGATCATTATAACATCACTCCATTAGAGATTATTCTTATTTGTTGTAAATTTTATTATTAACAAAACTGATAAGTGTTTTCCATATATTCTTACTCTTATTCTCCAATTAGACAAAGATATAAAGTATAAAGAGCATTTTTTTCCTCTGGTGAATAAAAAAAATGAAAAATACATATTTTAGCCCAATGCTTTTTCACTCCCTTCTATGAAGAGGAAGATCAAGGGAAAAGTAAGAGACCACGATGTTGTCTATCACTAATGTTGCAAGAATATCCACTAGAAGAAAAACTACACCATGGAAAAATAGCAAATGGAATATTCAAGTGTGTTTTTTATCGAGTGAAATTTTTCTATTTATACAAATTGGTTATTAGATACAATTTTTGGTGATCAAATATGTATTAAAATACAAAATACAAGTATATTCAAAAATATTTATTGAGGGGAGGAAGATCAATGAGAAGAAAATGGAGATAAACATGTTTCTATAGCTATCAAGTACAATCACTTCATGTTATTTAACATAATGATATTTGTTTTGAAAGGATTTCATTATGCATCATCTGTTACCAAATAAATTATATCAATTTCCAAACTAGATAAAGATGGTTTTATTTTCAAATTTGGAAATAAATGTTTATTATTTTAAAAAGATAGAATTTTTTATGGTATGGTATAATTAAAAAAAACATTATGCGTTGGACTACACAAACCATATAATGGAAATCAATAATAAAACAATCTCACATGACTCATACCACACCCAACATTGGAAACACCAGATTGATCATGTAAATGATAATTTCATGACTAAACTACATCAAGATGGATATATATTTTCTTTTGAAATAAATCCACTTTTTTTATGTCACACGTGTATACAAGGTAAAATGACCAAATCCCCATTTATTGGGAAAGGGGAAAGGGCTAACGTGGTTCTTGAATTAGTTCATACCAATGTGTGTGGGCCATTTATTATTGAAGAAAGCAGTGGGTAATCATATATCATAACTTTTACTGATGATTTTAGTAGGTATGGATATGTCTATTTAATGAGGTATACTTCATATTATTTTGGGAAATTCAAGGAATACCTGACTAATGTTTAGAACCATCTTGGTATGAATATTTGGAAACTCTACTCTAACCATGGTGAAGAATATATTAATTAGACTTCATTTATTAATTACAAAAGTTTGAGAACATATTCCAACTCACTCCTTCTTACACACCTCTGTGGAACAATGTAATCACAAGGAGGAACCACACCTTGTTGGACATGGTGAGATCAATGATTGGTCATATGAGTCTTCCATTATCTTTTTACTGATATGAATTACAAAAAAGATTCATAGATACTAAACCATGTACCAAATAAATTGATCAATGATATTTCATAAAAAAATTTGGAGTGGAAGAAAAACCATGTTATCAAATTTACATGTGTAGGAAAGAAAATCATTTTTTGGCATATTCAGGTAAAAAACATGCTCTGTGAGGAACAAAGTGTAATTTTACAAGATATCCCAAAGAAACAGGGGTATATTTCCAATAAAACCCATCATACAATAAAGTTATGGTGGAAATACATTCCATATTCCTCAGAAGGGAAGAAATGTCTAAAAGAGATATTGGGAGTGAGATAGACTTCAATGAAGTTGAGGATCAAGGTATAAAATAGCTAGTACATGAATATATTCTATAAATCCCCATGGAAGATGAATCTATTACAAAAACACTAGTACTACATAGGAGTAGGAGAGAGATTATAGAACCAAAAAATTATGGTTTTCTAGTAACCAAGGATGGTTACTCATTATTAGTTGATAATAGTGATCCTATAACCTAAAATGATGTAGAATGTGGCATAAATATTTCATGTTGAGAGAATCAAAGAATTTTGAAATAGATTCCATGTACCAATACCATGTCTAGATTTTTTTAGAACCTACAATAGATGTAAATCCCGTTGGTTGAAAAATTCCATTCATGAAGAAACGAGACTTGAATGAACAAATAAATACCTATAAAGTGCGATGAGTTTCAAAAGGGTTTAAACAACATCATGGAATGGATGAAAACAAAAAAATTTCACCGGTTTCAACACGGAAATCCATCATAATTATACTTTCCATTATAGCCATCCATGATTATGGTGTTTGGAAAATGGATGTATAAACAACTTTCATTAATGGAAACCATCTGAAAGATGTTTGTATATGGATGTCTAAACAACTTTCATTAATGTAAACCATCTGAATGATGCCTATATGAAATAAACCAAAGGATTTTTTAATCCAATATATACCAACAAGATGTGAAAGATATAAAGAACCATTTGTGGATTAAATAAATGATCAGTGGAATATAAAATTCATTTTTTTGAATCCATAATGAAATTTGGTTTCATTAATAATGAATGAGATCCTTGTTTCTATAAACAATTTAGTGGGAGTGTGGTAATTATATTTATAGTATATGTGGATGAAATATTACTCAAAGGAAATTAAATAACAGTCTTACAGTCTATTAAGATATTGTTGAATAAATGATTCTCCATGATGGAATTAGGCGAGGAAACATATATTTTTGGGGTCAAGATCCTCCATGATATATCCAAGAGACTGCTTGGAATAAGTCAATGTACATACATTGACAAGATAATGAATAGATTCAAAATGGTACAATCGAAGAAGTGATTGTTACCAATATCACATGGAATTCATTTCTCCAAGAAAATGTGTCCTTAGACATAAGAGGAAAGAAATATAATGTTAAGGATTCCATACACGTCAGTGTTTTGGTTAGTCATTTACGATATGTTAGGTTCTAGGATAGATGTTTCCTAATCATTTAGTGTGGTAGGAAGATATCAAGATGATCCAGGTGACCACCGTTGGATGACAGTCAAGACCACCCTTATGTAACTCAACTATACTAAGGATATGTTTCTTGTTTATCAAGGATACTAGGAACTAATCATCATAGGATATGAATATGCTAGTTTCCTGTATATTCATGATGTCACAAAGTCACCAATGATATATATCTTTACTTCAAATGGAGGGTTTTTGAGCTGGAAGAGTTTAAAGCAGGCTGTGGTCATAGATTGTATAAAAGAGTATGAGTATATTGTGGATTATGATATTCTTAAATAAGTATTATGGATGTGAAAATTCATCCAATATATTTATCTAGAACCTAAGATTAAGGACCCTATCATACTCTATTGTGCTAATACTATAGTAGTGGATCTTACAAAAGATCCAAAGTCACATCAAAAGGTAAAGAACATACTTTATAAGTATTATCAATTAATGCATTTTTAAGAGAGATGAGGTTTAATTTAGAATTATATCCATGGAATACAACATGTAAAACCCATTGACTGAATAATTAACTAATGAGAAATAGGATTATCATGTGAGGTCTTGCAGACTGAAAGTCATAGTCTGTTGGTTCTAGTCCAATTGGGAGATTCTTGGAGTTTGTGTCCTTGGACCAACTATTTGTACATTTATTACAAGTATATTATATGTATTTAATATTAAATAAACACATTGGTATATATTGTTAATTGTTCTGAATTTAACTAATATAAAAATGTGCTAGAGTATTTGTCACTTTGATAAGGTTATAAAAATTATTTTCTATGATGAGAACGTTGATGTTCTATGAAAATATTATTAATAAAATTCTAGAGTTAGATAACATACATTCATGAGACAAATAGTATTAATACAATTAGGTGTGACTAATCATAAGCATATGAGGCTTACTATCACAAATTTCTCACTTGCTAATCTCTAAGACCGATGATTATGAGAGCATACCCACTGGTAGGAATTCCACAAGTTGAGGTGTCATCATATATTCCTATATATGAGTGCGTGTGGTAGTAATTAGACTTTAATATTATCATTGGTGCATGTCATGACTCGCACACATAGATTTAATGATGAAATTTTTTATTCCATATGTGTTGGGAAGTAGGGTATGTTGGCTGTGTCATGTTTGAAATGTATTTAATGGATAAGTTGAGGATGAATTTTTCCCTTCAATATTTATGGAATCTGATATCTCATCCCTTTGATTAGAATAGAACTATCTTCATAAATTCCATGTCCATGGTGTAACGGTGTGTTTATTTCAAATAGTCAAGGAAAGACATATCGAGCATATTGGTTGATAACACCATCATGCAACCATATTGATGAGTTATTGTGACAAATAACTTATATTACACAGTGAGTGTTTGTATGTGGTTGTTGATATTCTGACATTAAGTCCATTATCTTAGGATTCTTGTCTCATTTCTAGATAGTAATGACGGGCCATATGAAATACCATATAATTCCAATTAGAAAGAACCATAGATGCTGAAAATCAATGTTTTTAAATTGACCTCAATTAAATTCTATATGAATTTAATTACTAGAATAAATATTATTCTCAAGACTGAGGATTAATTTTATTTAAGTTATATTGATATCATAAATTTAATAAAGATTTATTCACATTAATTTAAATAAATTTATATTTATTGATTATAAAGAATATTTAATAAATATTTAATCATCAGTATGTGAATGAAATATTTATTTTTGAACAAAATATTTATTAAGGTATTCAATAAATAATGAAGAGTTTGAACAGATCAAGACTGTATTCAGTGATAAATAATTATTTACAATTCATAAAATTTTATCTATAAATTTGTGAAATTTGGAGGGTTCCACAAAATAATAATAACATTATTGTTATGTTTAATGAGGTTCCATTAAGAGTTTTATTATTAATTAATGTATAACATAAAATTATATTATTATTTTAACCTAAAACTTACATCTATAAATAGATGGATATGAATAATTTGTGGAGAATAATTGTTCAATTGAAAAAGAGATAAATATTTCGCAAAAAAACTCTTTCTTGACTCCCCCCCATATATCCCTCTCAAGATCAAGAATCACATGAGAAATTTCTTGAATACCAAAAAATGAGTTATCATGAATGAACAATGAAAGAAATTCGAATTGATGCGCTAGCACCCGATGATTGAGTGAAGTTTCTCAGAGACCATAATATCACATTAGGATCACCGCTAGGGGGATTTTATCCTTAGATCATCACAATGTAATTGAGTAAATCTAAAAGGATCTTTTTGGATGATCAAAATTCTTCAACAAAGAATGTTCCTAAAACTAGGTATTCATTTCCTCAGATATTAAATAATTTAATTATAAATTTTATGTGTAAGATCCTCTCTCAGGGTTTTGGACAATGATAATTAAAATTAATTTTAATATATCACCCACCAATGAACACATCATATAAAACAGGAACAAAAATCAAATTTTTTTGGTAGACAGGGTGGTGATACTACTCTAATCGAATTATGGATAACCCATAGAAGACTTATCAAATTCAATCTAAAAAATAATGGTTTTTTTGGATGTTTATCATTAATAAAGAAGAACCCCAAGTATCTGTTGACCCTAGTTGATGAAACAATGTAAGGGAATGTAGAGAGGGGAGAAAATATTAATAATAATAATAATAATAATAACAATAAAGTTAGAAAATAATGATACATAACTTATATATTCATGGAGTATGATAGAAGAAGACTATATAAGATGAAGAGGAGGGAGTAAGGGAGACTTCTCCAGGTGGTATTGTGAAAATGAAATGATATAGTGGGGTCACCCATATTTATCTAATGATATAGATAATGAATGTAAATAATAATGATAAACAAGGCTATCATGAAACATTCATTGGAGATCGAACCCTTGTTTACTAAAAAATTTATTAAATAAAAATATATGGTATAATAATGAGTTTATGAGGCGCAATAATCTTGTACAAATTAAAATAATATTTTCAAAAGAATCAATACGATTAAATTTAAAAACAATCATATTTATTCTCTACAAATTCATGTAATAATGTTATGTGACCTCTATTATATGAACTTGTGGCTTTGCACATGAAAATTATCATATTATAGTGTAGTAATAACATCATTTGTAGCTTTAAATTTCAATTTTAACTTCCACCTATATAAATAAACCACCTCAAATTCATGTATCTGTGCAACCATTTCATGTGGAATGAAAAAAATTCATGCATTAATATTCACCATAAAAAACATGTCATCATCAATGTATGTTAAATCAATACAAATGATCCAACTCTATATGTCAGGTATGTCAACATTATCCCTCAAAAACAATATATTAAAATCTATATAACATGAAAAAGCACTATATATAAAAAATAGTAGAAAATATTTTATTAGAACTATAAAAAATTTCCACTGTAGAGAACCCCCACTAATAACTAGTGAAGCGAAAAGGAATTAGGAATTCAACTGCTAACACCATAATAGTCCCCCACAACTTCAAGAAGATGTAAAAAAACTACATGCTCTAATAGTATTATTAATATTAATACATCTCCAACTGCCTTTAGAGGATCCAAACCGAATGAGAAAACAATATTGTATAAGATAGTTGTATATATATACTGGATAAGGCCAATTTATTGAAACTAGAAAATTTCATCCTACAACAAGGAACCCTTTCCATCAAACATGATAGGAAAATAGAATAGACCACCAAACCCCTTATAATTTATCATTTTCCCAAGAAATGTAAAAATTTAAGAGTGTTTGAATAAACATAAAAAAATCCATCTAGTTATAAAATGGCACAACAACATCTTCAATATACATCCTATATAGTTCTCACCATAACTAGAAAGTATTAGTCATATAAGTCTAGAAACATTTTTAATATATACCAATTAAATATTAATTTCATTTCCATAGGATATTAGTGTAATATATGTTGGGATCATGGAGAAACTCTAATTCAATTTTATATATCACCTATCCTTTATTTGGATGTAATCATCCACAGTAATGTCCCATGATTTATAATCATTGAAAAAAATAGTGTACTGATCATCAATATGAGGATACATATCCCCTAAATAAATTAATCAATAATAGAAATATTTTTGAGGATATTTTATTATTTAATTATTATTAATATATTTAATACAAATTCCCAAGGATCGTGTGACCATTATCCATTCTATGTTTGAATAGTCTTTATACTACCTTGTTTTTCTTGGATATAGGGAAATGAAACCATTTTTTTTCAACCAAATGTTTCTTTCCTTTTACTAAACATAATCTAAATTAATTGTTATCATTATCTTTTTTCATTTCTAAGAGTTTGATCAACATTAAAATCTTCAACATCTATAGGTTCCTCATTAGAAAACTCTACCTCCCCTTGTTCATCGATTTATTAGGCACTACAGGTAGGCTGTACACTATGAACTACCTCAAAAAACCAACTATAACCCATATTCATAGGAACCTACACGAAGTTTTTAGGGGGGTTGTTATCTTGATCAGTTGAATATTCCACCTTCAAAAATCATTATTGGAGATATTTTCAACCAGAGGTTCCTGTAAAAGAATTTATATCAGTCCCTAAAATACTATAAGGGATATCCTTATCAATTAACATCGTATAATTAGAACCATATATTATATTTTCTCCATTATTCACCAGGATATATCCTTTATATGGAATATGAGACACATAATATTAATACATAGGTAATTCCTCATGAAAATTCTTAATTTTTAAGTATCCATTTCAAAAATCTCATAAATTCACATAGGTAACCTCCACCAAGAATCCCAAGTCCCTGTTCTAAATCCAGATGTAGGAAGTCAAGAATTTTCAGTGATAAATTTATATACAAAAATGATAAATTGAAGGCCTCATGAATTTCTTTATGGAGAAATCCAATTTAATTTTCTAGAATATTGAACTCCCAATAAGAAATAAATTAATATTCTCAATAAGTTATAGAAAAAAACAATAAAACCATTACAAAATAAGGAAAATTAGAAGCTCTATTTCCAAAATAAAATTAGGGTACCATTTCAATACCTTCATAAAACATCCACCGAATTTCCAAGAAAACCTAGAACAATGTTGAAAATATTCATTTTCTAAAGCAAACCGAATCCCAAAATTTGACACACTAAGATGACTAAGATAAAAGATGATAGGACTAATTATTTAAACAAAAATTTATATGTGATTTCATAGAAGAATTACATTTATGAATTATATCAATCAAAACAAAGTGAATATTCGATGAAAAAAATGAACATCTTTCCCTGAAAATCCAATCACGAAGAAACCCTTGTGTAGAAACTTCATCGACTAGAATTCATTCTCAATAATTAGTATCCCATGACCATTCATTAATTTTTGATATATTACCAAAACAACATCCATAAATGAAGAATATGTTTCGTGAAATAATATCACACATTGGTTTTTAAAAAGGATTGTGGCCCATAGATAACATTAGATGAGAAATTACGTCTAGAACCCATGGGTTTTAGGATGGAACCCTAGAAGGGCCTATGTATTGGTATCAGAATACCTAATGTGGAAAGAAATGGATCTTGAAAATTTTTATCAAAGCCATGGTGAAATCTAGAAGTGATTTAGGGTGGTATATTCTCCAAAATTATTTCACAATAATAACGATGAAACATTAAAAGAATGTGGATCCATGATGCCTTATGTCAAAAGTCTTCCCGATAAAAGTGGTTAGGTGGCGAGTCTCGGTGATGATAAAAATAGTGGTGTAAGATGTTTGGATCCGGTGTATTATCGATGAATGGGGGGCCCAATTTCATGGAATATGGTTTTAGGGGATGATTGTTTGGTGGAAACTCTATTATAAATCTGTTTCTAAAACGGATGGTGGATCACATATAATCATTGATGGGAAATTACTCCTAGCACTTGTGGGATTTTAGATGGTACCCCGGAAGGGCCTATGTGTTGAGATTGGAAGAACTAGGGATGGAAGAAATGGATCCTGACATGATTATCTACCTATGACCTTCTACTATCACCACCTCTATAACCCATAATGAATTCTCAATTCACCATATAATAATAGAAATAATAATAATAATAATAATAATAATAATAAAGTACTATATGAAAATTAGAGGAATATATCACACATCCAAATTCATAATAAAATATTAATATCACCCAATTCTAATGTCAATTACAATTTCATACAAAAATAAATGTAATAACAATAACATAAAATATTCATTCCATGAAATTGAACATGTATTTTATAAAAAACAACAAAATTTGTTGTATTATTTATAATTTACAAAACAATGTTAAAAAATTAAAATAATATAATAAAAATCCAATAATTAATTATATAAGGTAACGGAATTATAGACATGAAATAACAATGTTTTGGTTCAACTATTAGAGGCCAATGATTATCATGCGCAGTTTCCCAAACCATGCACTAACATTGCATCACCCAATTTTTTGAATTATCGATACTTCATGGTTACCATTTATGGTTTCTCAAAATAATTCATAATACATTCATCATCCAATTTTTTTTAAAAAAATTCTTCATTTAATAATTTTTTAATAGACAAATATTATTATAATAACATTTACCAAAAAAAAATGTGTGGTGTCATAATTATCCCCATCATAATGATTTTAGACCCCAAAAATCCTCCTTAGGTTATTTTTTTATATTTTTTTATAGATTAAAGAACTATTCATCCAATTTTGAAGCAATTATAATAACATAAAGTTTAATATCCTTTGTGGAAACATTAAAAATAAAAATATTGAACCCACTCTTCATTCCCATTTGAGAATTTTCCACCATAATGGGTTTATATAAAATGTGCTAGAATTTCAACCCACAAATCATATCTATAATTAAATGAAAGATGATTTATGTCAGTCATATCATTTTAAATCCATATTTTGAAAAATTAACTAAGATTTCATTAAAATAATGTTCATTTTTATTTAAATTGACAGTTTACAAGTTTAAACACAGAATATCTAAAAAACTTATATAAAAGAATATGATTAAATTTAAAACCCTAAAATATAACCCATTTTTTTTAAAATATTATTAATAATAAATAATACCAAAAATATTCAAATATACTTTTAAAATACACCATTATAATTTTTTTTGATCGATTTTGAGTTTTAAATTTATCATTTATGGGTGTTCCAAATATCTATTGGTGTATCTCATTATTTACAATATATTTGGAATATCATTAATCCCAATCCAATATCTATACAAAAATATATAAATTTTTTAGTATAAATTTTTTTGACATGCACCATTATTGTGTGGTGTCATAATTATCCCCATCATAATGATTTTAGACCCCAAAAATCCTCCTTAGGTTATTTTTTTTATATTTTTTTATAGATTAAAGAACGATTCATCCAATTTTGAAGCATCTATAATAAAATAAAGTTTAATATCCTTTGTGGAAACATTAAAAATAAAAATATTGAACCCACTCTTCATTCCCGTTTGAGAATTTTCCACCATAATGGGTTTATATAAAATGTGCTAGAATTTCAACCCACAAATCATATCTATAATTAAATGAAAGATTATTTATGTCAGTCATATCATTTGAAATCCATATTTTGAAAAATTAACTAAGATTTCATTAAAATAATGTTCATTTTTATTTAAATTGACAGTTTACAAGTTTAAAAACAGAATATCTAAAATACTTATATAAAAGCATATGATTAAATTTAAAACCCTAAAATATAAACCATTTTTTTAAAATATTATTAATAATAAATAATACCAAAAAATTCAAATATACTTTTAAAATACACCATTATAATTATTTTTGATTGATTTTGAGTTTTAAATTTATCATTTATGGGTGTTCCAAATATCTATTGGTGTATCTCATTATTTACATTATATTTGGAATATCATTAATCCCAATCCAATATCTATACACAAATATATATCTATTTTAGTATAATTTTTTTTTCACATGCACCATTATTGTTCTTGGGTTTTTAAAACATTCACAAACTATGTATTTGGATATGTCCCAAAATGTAGGGTTTAAAAATAACCCATTAATTTTAATCCTAAAGAGTTAATTTTTTATATGATATCATTTATTTCATAAAATGGATTAGTTTGACCCTTTTTCATATTTTCCATTCCTAACGTCCCTGAAACACTATAGACACTAAAACCATCTTATTTGTGATGCACTTCACCCTTATTAACCCATCACATCAATCATATTAATTTAAAATAAATCCTTAAAAAAATTTAACGAAACCAAGAAGAAAAATTATAAGTTTTATTCAATTTCAATCAAAACTAACACAATAAATTTCATATAAATAACATACACATGGTATAGATTTACATTTTTAGTTTTAAATCCATATGTTCCTAAACCAAATATCAAATTAATCACAATAAACATTTATTTTAGTATAAATTTATTTTTATGTGTATTCAAATCACATATATACTCTATAAGAAATAATATATATACACATACATATAAGAGAAATGATACTAATCCAAATAATAACCTATACTATTAAACTAAATTTTTAAATAAAAAACAACGAACAAAAAAATTATCATTTAAAAAAATAATTATCATTTAGATAAAGTACTTATATACAACATAACATATCTAAAACAACTTATTTAAAAATTTTATATTCAGAACCAATAAAAATGATACTCTATGGGAACATTTAGCAATATTAGACATTGTTAAAACAAGAATTAAATTTTTTTAATCCATTTAAAATTGGACAGAACATGTAGATCTCAAATATCATTAAATATATTTGAAATAACCACTTTCATGTAAAATTCAATAACATAAGAAAATACAAAAAAATAATTTGACAATATGTACCAAGTCCATTCAATATTAATTTCAAAACAAGGTAGCTTAAATTTATTGCAACTTTTTAAACCCAATTTTCAGTTGCAATTAGTTAAAGTTAACCATAATATATTTTAACATACAATTAAAAAAATCAAAAATTTTAAACAAAAAGAATAAATCTAAAATTAAAATATTTGAAAAACACATTCTAATGTGCATAAAACCAATACCACCTGAAACCATTTATATAATTTTTTTAAACATATAAATCAATCTCAAGACATATGAAACTCAAAAAAAATCTTTTGAAATGAAATTATAATAATTTTAAAACATAAATAATTATACCCTAAAAATAATATATGTTTAAATGTATAATCAAAATAATCTAATTTAAAATATGTATGAATCCTATAAATACATTTTGAACCAATAATCATTCACTCAAATTCTTATACTATAAAATAAACAAAAAATTGATTCCAGATCACAAAAAACTACCTAAACATAACCAAATGGGAAACAGATCCCCAAATTCAATTTCTAAACATATTCTAAAATATTCTATTATCATGTTATCTTAAAGTATACACCAAAATATCACAATAATTACCAATAATTCAAAACCAATCATGAATAAATTTTCACGAAACCCATGCTATATTCATTTCAAAAACACTTCATAATTTAACCCCCAAAAAATAAATATTTATACCTTCCTCAAAATAATTACATTAAATATTTAAAATCTTTTAGTTGATGAATTTAAAAAAACTATTACACTAAAAAAGTTATGTTTTCTTAAAAAATTAAATGAAAAAAATTTAGACATTTACATGGAAACTATAATTATAAACCCAATGAATTGTTGGAACCATGGTCCTATATGTATTATTTGGAGTGTGGTTTTTGTTTTTTGTCAATCATCAATGGAAGTTCGGATCGTGTACCAGTAAAGAGATCATACCATTCAAGCAGACAACCATATGGAAGGTGGCGCAGGCTTCACGATTACATCAAAACTTCGCGAACGATGGAGTTGAAGCGCATCACGGTGGTAAAGGGAATTGTGAGGGAGCTTCGTGGAGAAGGCGCGAAGGTAAGTTGACGGTGATTCTTCACGACTACGTCAAGCTCCGTGAATGGAAAATTGACGTGGTGCTTCGTGATTTGGACAGAATTCCGGCAGAAACATTAGAGCTTCACGATTTAAAATGAGGTGGCGTTGACTTCACGTGGAAAGGTCGAGGGTCGGTGGAATCGCCTATAAATAGAGGCCAACCCCCTAAAGAGAAGTAAAGATAATTTTAGAGAAAAACCTTTGCGGAAGCTATTCTATCTCCGTGAAAGTCTTGCGCCCCGCGTAGGCTCAGTGAGCTTCACGAAGAGGCAGGATCTCCGTGATAGCCAAGCATTGCAAAGGCTAGAGCATCGTGAGATTGATTCGCGATTGAGCTTCGCGAAAAGCTAGGGGCTCCGTGAAGGGTTGTTTGAGCTTTGCAAAATTGGGAGCCTTGCGAATTAGGGTACTTTGTGAAGGCCTTTTCCAAAGGTTATTTGCCCAGTGGACAAGGGAAAAGGGTGTATTCATTAGTCGTTGGAATTTGGACTTTAACAGAGCATTAACTCAGGACTCTGATGCAAGAAAAGTCTCATGCTGAACAGGAGACAATAAACTTCATGACTATCAATTGAAGAGACCTTCATGTCTATAAACTGAGTGTGGCTTCACCAATGGTAGTGAGCCAGGGGGAGTCAACGGGAGTGACCCGAGGGAAGTAGTGAGCTATCTCAGAACCTTTGTAAAGGCAGTGAGCCTGGGACATTGTGACTGTGCTCGAACAATTGTAATCTCTAGCTAGTAAAGCATAGTGGATTTTGGTACGACCGAAAACATGTCGGTGTATGCTCATTGGACATATCCCTTAGTGGTGAACCAAGTAAAAAGGGCTATGTCTTCTCTTTGTATGTGCATGTTTGCTTTCTGACCTTTTTCTTCATACAGGTTCAACAAGTTCCTACCAACAAGGGAACAAGATCCCCAACTTTAAGAAGAAAAAGTTGTCACCCTAATTCACCCCTCCCCTCTCAGGGTGTCCCGGGGTCCTTCAAGTGGTATCAGAGGGAGAAAAGAAATGGCATTCAAGGCCATGGATAAACTGAAAATCTCAAAGGATAGTAGCAGTGAAGATGATGAAGAAAAAGAAATTCTTTCTCTCATTGCAAAGAAGTTTATGAAGGGGAAAGGGAAATTCAAAGGGAAGTTACCTCTCACGTGTTTCCGTTGTGGAAAAGTTGGGCACATTGACTCTCAGTGTTTAAAAATGATCAATGATGAAGATAGTGAGGATAAAAACTTCAAGAAGCCTCAGAGAAGGTTCTTCAAAAAGGGAGACTTCAAATCTGGTAAGAAAGTGCAAAGGAAGAGTTTTTTCTGTGAAGAGGAAGAAGATGATAATGAATTATGTGATGAAGAAGAACAAGAATTCAAAACTAGGAACCATGCTTCTATGATGGCCACTGTTAAAAAGCAAGAAGATACTGAAGGAGAAAAACAACTAAGAACATGTGTAGATCCTGAGATGCAAATTAAGGATGCAGTTAGTAAGCTCAAGATTAAATGTAAGAGTTACAATAAGTGGAAATCAATTGTAGAAGAATAAATTGAATACGTTGATCATCTTGAAGCAGAAATTGAACGACTGGAAGAATTTGTGAAGGTAAAGTCTAAAATAATTGAAAGTAATGATGATGTAGTAGATCTGAAGCTGAGAATTGAAGAGCAGGAAAAGGTCATCAATGACCTCACCTCCAGACTGGATGAAAAATCCAAGACTGCTGATGGTCTTGAGGAGGAAGTAGTTACTCTAAGGAGTAAACTGGAGACTGAATCAGTTCCAAATGAATCGAGGATGAAAATACAGTTTGGAAGATTCTCAGATGCAGAATTACTAGCAAGAGCCAAGTGTGGTTCAGATGGGGTTGGAAAAATCTTGAGTGATCAAGGACCCGCCTGCATGGCAAAGAGTGGAATTGGCTGTGAGGTTGAGACATCAACTACTGGAAGTTAAAATATCCAAATGAAAGATTAGATGAAATTTGAACATGTTGAAACATTGCCTAGAGTGCCGAAAAAGGAACCCTCAATCCAATCTAAGAGGAGACCTAAAAATTATCCTCAAACAATCATAAATGACAGACAGTCTTTCTATTCTCCCAAAGAAGAAGGTATGAGGAGAAATTCAAGTGAGAAGACATTTCCTCTCATGAAGTGTCAGTTCTGTGGCTATCCGGGCCATACCATGTCATATTGTGAAAAGACAAGAAGCTATCTGAATGGAGAAGATATTGAAGCTCAACAAAGGAGAACAATTTCATATCCTAATTCTTATAGAAGAAATAATTTCTATAGATATTGTTTTTGTTGATCTAAATTTGGTCATAAGGCCGGTAATTGCAGGCAGAGAAGGGACATGGACACCTCATACCGAATTTCAATACAAGTCATGTCTCGTCAGCAAGACATTGTTGCTCTTTCAAACAGGTTTTCACCTCTCAAAGAAGAATTTGACTATGAAGAACCTGGGTATGTAGAAGAGATAATTGAAAGACCATCAGTTATTTATACTCAATCTAATGTCTCATGGAAGGAAAGGAAGAAGATTGAGAAATCCAACCTTGCAGAGGTGGCCCTCAAAGCTACAAAGAACAACAGTACCTGGATTCTGGATAGCGGTTGTTCATCTCAGATGACAGGTAATGCCGGCCTACTAACGAATATCATAAGGAAGGTAGATGGTACAATAAGATTTGGTAATGACGGGGCTCTGAAAATCAAATGGAGTGGAAGTACCGAATTAGCTAATGGAGACCAAAATAAGTCTTAAGTCCTTTACGTAGATGGCCTATGTCATAATCTCCTCAGCGTGAGTTAACTCTGTGACTCAGGACTTATAGTTATGTTTAATCAGAAAGGATGCACTATTAAGGGAAAGACTGAAAATTCACTTATGAAGGGATGCAGAACAGAAGGCAACTTGTATCAGGTTGATAGTGAAGAAAATGTATGTTACATGACTGTTGAAGAAGAAAACAATTTGTGGCATCGGAGACTGGGACACATCAATCAACAAGACATGGAGAAAATATCAAAATTGAGAATTGTCATGGACATTCCCAACCTAAAGCGTGAACGTGAAAAATCTTGTGATGCTTGTATTTGTGGGAAGCTGGTCTGCAGTTCATATCGGCCAAAGAATAAAATAGCGTCTCAACTTCTTGATCTGATTCATACAGATGTTTGTGGGCCAATAAATGTTTCCGGCACTCATGGAGAAAGGTAAATTGTCCTTTTCATAGATGATTACAGAAGAATGGAATGTGTGATGGTCATTCACAGGAAACAAAAACTCCTTGACTGCATGAAAACATATCGGTGAATCGCCGAGAATGATACTGGACGAACAATCAACGTGTTGCGATCTGACAATGGAGGATAATACACGTCCATTTAATTTGAGAATTATCTTGAGAAGCATGGGATACTACATGAGGTAGCTGCCGTGAGAACTCCACAACAAAATGGAGTTGTTGAACGTATGAATCGATAGATGAACAACATGGCACGAAATATGCTGATTGAGAGTCGTATTCCACGACATTACTGGAAAGAGGCTGTTCAAGCTACAGTGTACATTCAGAATCGAACAAGACTTTATATGGGTGAGACGAAGACAACATATGAATTGTGGCATGGACGGAAGCCTTCTCTAATATAATTTCATGTCTTTAAAAGTAAATGCTTCACCAGGAACAAAGAAAGAAATCAAGGGAAATATGGCGATAATGCAGATGAAGGAATTTTCCTCGGTTACTCAATGAACAGCAAACCCTACAAATGTTTCAACAAGCATTTGAGAAGGATTGTGGAAAGTAGTGATGTTAAGATAATTGAAGAGAAAACCACAAATGCTTCAAGGACGTCATATGCTGATGTGATAGAAAGTCAAGAAGAATGTGAATGTGAAGAAAATACAAATGCAGAAATAGAGGAAGCTGTTCAAAACACTCAGTAGTCACATCATGATGTTGACTCAGAAGAAGGATCTGAAGCATAAACTATGGCTGAAGAGAATACTACTGAACCTCGCAGGAGAAATCAATGAGCTGAGATTGATCAATCGAAAATAATTGGGGACAGTAGTGCACCCACTCAAACAAGAAGGATGATGAATACCACACAATCTACATTTCTATCAGTTGTAGAGCCATCCTCATTTGAAGAAGATGAAAAAGATAAATCTTTGGTGAAATCCATGAATGATAAATTAGATCAGATTGACAAGAATCAAACATGGGATCTTTACCAGAGACCCGAAGGTCACAATGTGATTGGTACCAAATGGATCTTCAAAAATAAGTTTGATGAGCAAGGAAGTTTCATCAGAAATAAGGCACGACTGCTATGTAAAGGATACTCTCAGATTGAAGGCATTGATGTTGAAGAAACCTTTGCTCCAGTGGCTAGACTGGAGTCAATCAGGCTTTTCCTTGCCATGGCACTCCAAAGAGGATATAAAGTATATCAAATGGATGTCAAGGAAGCATTATTGAATGTTATACTCGAAGAAGATGTCTACATTGAACAACCAGTGGGCTTTGTTTTGGGTACTGATGAAACAAAGGTCTGTAAACTAAAGAAAGATCTATATGGTTTGAAGCAGGCACCACGGGCATGGTACTCACGGCTGGACTCATATCTCAAGAAGTTGGATTTCAAAAGAGGAGGAGTTGATCACAATCTCTATGTGAAGAATTCTCCAAAAATCAATTCATTGTTCTTGTCTACATTTATGATATCATATTTGG
The DNA here is from genome assembly GCA_963277665.1 of Viscum album. Taxonomy (NCBI): domain Eukaryota; kingdom Viridiplantae; phylum Streptophyta; class Magnoliopsida; order Santalales; family Viscaceae; genus Viscum; species Viscum album. The sequence continues at coordinate 911,329,597 of OY728140.1, forward strand.
TGACAGCAGGAAGAAATCAGTGGATGAATTTTCCAACCACCTGAAATCAGAATTTGAAATGTCTATGATTGGGGAGCTCACGTATTTCTTGGGGCTGAAAGTGATTCAAAAGAAGGAATACACTTTCATTTCTCAGGAAAAATATGCAAGAGAGCTGCTGAAGAAGTTCAATATGAAAGACTCCAAACCAATGTCAACTCCTATTGCAGTTGGAACTAAACTTGGAAAGCATGAGGATGGGAAATTTGTTGATCCCACCATGTACAGGAGGATCATTGGAAGCCTACTGTACCTAACAGCAACAAGGCCAGATATTGTCTTTGCAACATGCATTTCTTCCCGCTTTCAGAGTAATCCAAAGGAGGAACATATGGCAGCAGTAAAAAGAATCATGAGGTACATTCAAGGTACACATAACATCAGGTTATTTTTTGCTGCAGGTAGGGACAGTGAATTATCAACATTTTCTGATGCTGACTGGGCTGGTGATGTAGTAGACAGAAAGTCCACTAGTGTTGAAGCTTTCTATATTGGGCAGAAATATGTTGGATGGTTGAGCAAGAAACAAGAAATTACTTCTCTTAGTATTGCTGAAGCTGAGTATATCTCTACCACAAAGGCATGCACTCAACTGCTATGGATGAAGCAGAAATTAACTGATATTGGCGATGAGGTGACGCAACCAATGGTGATTTTCTATGACAATAAGAGCGCAATTGATCTTATGAAGAATCATGTTCAGCATTCTCATACAAAACACATTGAAATCAGGTATCACTTTATCAAAGAGAAATTTGAGCAAAGCGTGATTAGATTGGATCATGTGGGAACAAATGAGAAAGTCGCTGATATCCTGACAAAGCCACTGTAAGTGGTTATGTTTGGGAAGCATCGGTTAAACCTCGGTGTTCGACCACCTCCCAGTGCATAAGGAGGTTACGACATTCCCCTCTCCCTGTTTGTTATAAATGTTTTGATCTATTTATAGATATGATGAAGGTTTATGGGGGAGATACTATCCAGGGGGAGTATGGTTTGAGCTGAAGATGAAAAAATTTACTGGTCTTTTGATTTATTGTCAATGGAGGATAAAGGAGAAGGAATAAATTCAGGCAACTTCTGTGATGAGAAGAATGAGAAGTAAAATAGTGGAAACCAATTCAAGCCTCCTCTCTTGTTTTCTACACCAAGCATTTCTCACGTAGAATTAGAGTGTTGGATGGGTTGATTCCTGTGTTTTTTGGTTTTCACATAGATGAAGATATATTGAATTTTTCTTCTGATTGCGAACAAACCCAAAGGGGTAGATTGTTGGAACCATGGTCTTCTATGCATGATTTGGAGTGTGGTTTGTGTTTATTTCAATCATTAATGGATGATCGGATCGTGTACCAGCAAATAGATCATACCATTCAAGCAGACAACAGTATTGAAGGTGGCACCGTTTCCCAGTGTTTGCCAAATTTTTGTGGAGAAAAATCTGGAAGTTGCTGAGCATCGCAAAAAGTGGATTTCCATGAAGATAATAATTAAATATGGAAAATGCCTGAATTTCACGAAGAAAGGATGCATGGTTTGGAAATCGCGAAGACGAGAAAAATGGAGGTGGTGAGGCTTTGCGATTACGTCAAAGCTTCGCGAACGACGGAGTTGAAGTGCATCGCGGCGGTAAAGGGAATTGCGAGGGAGCTTCATGGCGAAGGCGCGATGGTAAGTTGACAGTGATTCATCGCGAGTACGTCAAGCTCCGCGAATGGAAAATTGCCGTGGTGCTTCGCGATTTGGACAAAATTCTGGCTGAAACTATGGAGCATCGCGATTTGAAATGACGTGTCTTTGACTTCGCACGTAAAGGTCGAGGGTCGGTGGAATCGCTTATAAATAGAGGCCGACCCCCTCGAGAGAGGTAGAGAGAATTTCAGAGAAAAACCTTTGCTCTCGGTTTACAAAGGTCTCTCACGAAGGCAGTGTGCTTCGCGAAAGAGGAGCTTCGTGATAGATATTCTAGCTCCGCGAAAGTCAGGCACCCCGTGTTGGCTCAGTGAGCTTCGCGAAGAGGCAGGAGCTCCGCGATAGCCAAGCATTGCGAAGGCTGGAGCATCGGGAGAGTGCTTCGCGATTGAGCTTCGCGAAAAGGCAGGGGCTCCGTGAAGGGTTGTTTGAGCTTTGCAAAATTGGGATCCTTGCGAAGTAGGGTACTTTGTGAAGGCATTTTCCAAAGGTTATTTTCCCAGTGGACAAGGGAAAAGGGGGTATTCATCAGTCGTTGGAATTTGGACTTTAACAGAGCATTAACTCAGGACTCTGATGCAATCAAAGTCTCATGCTGAACAGGAGAAAATGAACTTCATGACTATCAATTGAAGTGACCTTCACGTCTATAAACTGAGTGTGACTTCACCAACGGTAGTGAGCAAGGGGGAGTCAACAGGAGTGACCCGAGGGAAGCAGTGAGCTATCTCAGAACCTTTGTAATGGTAGTGAGCCTGGGACAGAGTGACTGTGCCCGAACAATTGTAATCTCTAGCTAGTAAAGCATAGTGGTTTTTGGTACGACCGACAACTTGTTGGCGTATGCTCCTTGGACATAGCCCTTAGTGGTGAACCAAGTAAAAAGGTCTATTTCTTCTCTGTGTATGTGCATGTTTTCTTTCTGATCATTTTCTTCATACAGGTTCAACAAGTTCCTACCAACGTGGGAACAATATCCATAACTTTAAGAAGAAAAAGTTGTCACCCTGATTCACCCCTCCCCTCTCAGGGTGTCTCGGGGTCCTTCATGAATTTCTTGTATAAAATAATACCAAAACAATAAAAATGATAATATTCTTAATATTATAATTATATTTAAATATATATAAAAAATATTCCATCCAACAAATATAGACATCAAACCATATATTCTTTATAAAAGTTTTCAAAACTTTATTTCAAAACTGAATTCATCGAAATCAACTAAAACACATACATATCATATCAAAACATTTTTTAAAATAAATTTAATATCAATAAGCTCGTTTCAAAAACAAAAAAATTGGTTTTGATATAGATGAAAATACATTAATAAAAATACACAAACACAATGAAATCAATGAAAAATTAAGGAATTACTTAAAATTATACTATTTTTCAAGAAAATATTCCTTCAAAAAAAATTCATTAAATATATTTATAAATGAAACATAATAATATGTAATATTACATTTCAACCCCACACAAATTAGTTAATTAGAGTATTTAATTTTTTAATCCATGTTATACAATTATATCATTAATTTTAAATTGAATTTGGTTTTATTACTTTTTATTATATCCTAACATCAATAAATAAACTTACAAGAATAATCAAAATTTAAAATAATACCTCTATAAACAAAGGTAAAAAATACAAGCCCTTTTAATAAGTACAATACCTAAGTGAAAATAACAAAATTAAATCCAAACTCACATTTCCATTCTAGAAATATCAATTATAGAAAATGATAAATTAATAATCAATTTTTTATTTATTTTAAAACCCTTACATAAAAATACTCTTGAAATACTAATTAAATCCACTTAAATTACTACCCTTTAAAGCACTATATTGTATATTATCTAATTAAAACGAATTTTCACCACATTAGATCTATTATAAAACATCCAAAGAAAATAAATAATAAAATTATTTTTACCCAAAAAAATTCTTAATGAAATTATAAATTTTATAATAAATCTAAAATCATGAAAATGGTTTTTTCTATTTTATTTTAGAACCATCATATTGCAAAAGATTAAATATAAATTTTTATAAAGTCTCAAAACACTCATTAAAAATAATTTCATTATGACCATAGAACTATAAAAATCATCATATTAGTCAAATAATCACCACAAATATATCCCCAAACAATCAAAGAAAACAAATATAAAAAATCCAAATATATCAATAAATTTTTAATTAATTAGATCACCGTAATAACCATTTAGGAGAAGCACTGAATATTTATATGATACATTAAATTAATTAAAATTATTCATGATATTTGAAATTAAATAGAAAATAAAATCATCGATATTGAATATTAGTGTTATATATGAATTACTACAGAATATAAATTAAATGAAAACTCATTAAATAGTTAGTTTACATTAATTAATATTGGACTTCCCTTGTAGGTTGATCGTATTTCATAAGAAGGTTTATCATGCTTTTAATGGGTTACTTTCCAATTTATGATAGTCCTACCTATACTTTCCACTAACCCAAATTTTTCCGAGGATTTAATACTAGTGTTTAACATAAAGGCTAAAATACTTTTCCATAATACATCATGAAAAGGACCCAAATAACATTTTTTATCTCTATGAGTGGGAAAGAAGTGTGGTAGAATCAACACTTTGCCTAAGGGATATATTTCACATGGTAAATTATAAAACTAAAGAATGGGTTCTAATTGATAATGGTACATGAACATCTACTATATTGATAATGTTATAAATGTAGAATAAATATGTCTGAAATAAGATCATAAACAAACAAGTCATAAAATACTCAAGAAAACATATAAAACACATAACATGAATAATGAACATGACAATAACCAACAAAAAAGATATAAATTTATGTTTATATAAAAATCTACCATAAAAACTATAATTAGAAGAAAAAGGGTTTGTAAGATGATAAATATTATTATACAAGAATACCAATAATACATAACCAAAAAAATATAAATTTACTGACCCCCATGTGTAACGTCCTGGTTCCGGAATCCACCCAGAGGTGCCCCGTACCTGGTTCGTTCCATGGTCTCAGGCGAATTTCCCCAAACACCAGAGGCTGTCGACAAGCAGTGAGGGCCTTGGGTGTGATAGTGGGGAAACTATGCCCTCATTGGAAGAGTACACAGCAGAAGAAGAATAAATATTCAATAGCGGAAGAAGTAATAACCAACAATATAACAGCGGAAAACTAAATCATAAAACTAGAGAACATATGTATATAAGAAATGATGCATGATACATAATTAGGAAAGAATCCAAACAAGTCACAATGCTGGAAAACACTACAATACCAAAACAAGTACAAAATAAAAGTAAACAGCTCCTCAGCATCACGAGCCAATGCTCGGTCCCATGCTCTCCTGCTCCAAGCAATCAAGTTCCAGAAGTCGAAGGGTGCTTGAACTTGTCCATACCTACAACAAAATAGCCTGCTTGGTCCCAATAGCATGGCCCAGACAGGGTGTGAGATAAAATCCTAGTAGGCATTAACCCGAAGATCTGTGCCTAATAGTCAGTGAGTATATGGCAGGTAAAAGTACAATAACCAGTAAACAACAACAGCAAGCAGAAGGCAGTAAATAGTAACAGTAAAATAGGATGATACAAAGCAGCAAGCAATCCATAACAAATCAACAGCAGTGAATCTAACAGCTAATAAGCCGAAATATCTGCGGGTAGTACTCACAGCCATCCCCTCTGGTCTTATCCAAGAAGTACCACAACCCTTTGGGCAGTGCACTCATCTTGACCCCTCTAGCATAGTCATATGAATTTATGAGACTCTCTGAGGAACCTCACTCGTTCAATTCCCCTTATAGTCTAGGGTAGTCAGGGACTCTCTTGAGGAAGATCACACAGTCTAAACCTCTTATCCCAAGGTCTAGAGACTCTCTGAGTAAGCTATCTCGGTCAATTCCTTCTATTGCCTCCGGTATACCATAGAATCTCTAAGGAAGCTGACTCGGTCAATTCCCCCTCTAGCATGGGAAGGTTCTTAAAGTGATTCAAATAAGGTAAGACTCTCTGAGGAAGCACACTCGGTATACCCTCCTGTAGTTTATAAAATACAAGACTCTCTGGGAGCTCACTCGGTCCATCCCCTCTGTAGTCTGTAATATCTAAGACTCTCTAGGAAGCTCACTTCGTCTATCGCTTATAGTCTATAGCACCAGGTTCTCTCGGCCTCATGCCAGTCTGTGCATAATAATTCTATAAGTCCAAAGTAAACCTATAGATCTACTTGGCTAATCAAAGTAAACCTATAGGGATACTTATCTAAACAATCTACAAGGCAACAAGCATGTCCTGAATTCACTTCATCCTATAACTGCAAGACAAGAAAACAGTTGTAGCAGCTAAAGGAAAATGAGACCCAAAGGTTGTAAACAGAACAATGAAAGGACAAAAACATCCCATCACAAAAAATTATCCTCTAACATGTTCAATTTTCCTCTAAAAAAGTATACAAGAAAGGCATGAAAACAACAAAGGAAAAAAGGTAAACATGCAATACCCCGTTCACAGGTATTGGTGGAATTTGCACATAAAACTCAGATACTTTGAAAGGAAATGCACAAACCACCTAACTCGATCCTAGGAGATCAATATACTTGAACTAAGATGGATAATTATCCATAGAACATCGTGGATCTGAGAAAATGCATAAAACGATCAACCTTAGATAACATGAGAAAGAGGAAGAAATGAAAAACAAGGCTCAAGTAGAAAGAAGAACTCACCGTTGTGCTTCCAACCCAATTGACCATCCTCGAATCGGAGAATGGACAGAGAGGCGGGAGCTTGGGTAATATCAAGTCATACGGTCACTCTCAGATGAACCGGACCTAGAAGAAGAGGTTTATGACGATGAGGTGTGACCCCGATCGGTTTATTGAAAAAAAAGTACACGACGTGTATTTTTAAAGTACATAGTGTGTAGTCGGTCTTTCCTTACTCCACCAAAATCAGCCTCCACATCACCCCTACACACCGTTTGTGTGGCCCAGGCATGGATAGCACACGGCTTCGAGTTGTAGTAGAGTACATGGCGTGTACTCAGAAAGTACACGACATGTATTTCAAAAATTTGCATAAACTGCATTTTTCTTAAAAACTTCAGAAAAAGGAAAAGCATACCTGAAATGAAGATCTGGGTTCTTACAAATTCCCCCCCCCCCCCTTAATGAAATTTGTCCACAAATTTCCCTAGGTGGGCATATAAGAAGGATTCTCGAACAGCTCTGGACACTGTGATCGAACCTCGACCCCCCTCTCCCAAGTCTCGTCTTGTACTTGCCAGTGCTGCCATAACACTCGTACCAGATGAACAAACCGGCCTCGGAGAACCTTGGTACTGCGATCAAAAATCTGGATAGGATGCTTTTTCAAACGATGCATCCACTTTGAGATCAAAATCCTCGGGCTAAAAGACATGAGACGGGTCCAAAAAGTATCCTCGGAGCCGAGAGACATGGAAGACGTCGTGCATAGCCCAATACCTCTGAGGTAGCTGAAACCGATAGGAAACTGGCCCAACTCTCTCCAAAACCTCAAACGACCCGACATACCATTGCGAAAGCTTACCCTGTCTCCGAATCCTCTTGTGTCCCAACCTCGGTGCGACACACAGGAAAACCTGATTTCTGACCTCAAACTCTAGAGGTCGTCTCCACTGATCAGCATAAGACTTCTGTCGAGACTATGATGTAGCCATCCTCTTCCGAATCAACTCTATCTGCTCAGAGGTCTCCTGAACAAGATGAGGTCCTAGAAAAGCTACCTATCCTGCCTCCAGCCAGCATAAGGGTGATCGGAATGGCCTACAGTATAGAGCCTCGTATATTTCCATCTGAATGGTTTCCTGAAAAAAGTTGTTGTAGGATAACTCAATAAGAGTTATATGCTTCTACCAAGAACCGCCGAATTCTAGAATGCAAGATCAGAGAATATACTTAAGCACCTAGATCATGCGCTCGGACTGGCCATCAGTCTGGGGATAGTATGTTGTACTCAGAAGTACCCGGGTACCCAGATCCTTTTAAAGTCCCTTCCAGAACCGAGAGGTAAAGCGTGAATCCCTGTCTGAAACAATGGAGTGTGGAACTCCATGTAGGAGTAAAATTTCTCGGATGTATAGTTGTCCCGGATATTCAACACTGAAGGTTTCCTTGATCGGCAAGAAGTGTGCTACCTTCATAAGCCTGTCGACGACAACCCAAACAGCATCACTTCCCTGAGCTGACCTTGGTAACCCAGCCACGAAGTCTATCATGACATCGTTCCACTTCCACTGCAGAATGGATAACTGATGTAAAAGCCCTTCTGGTCACTGATGCTCTGCTTTCACCTGCTGACAAGTAGAATATTTCATGACAAAACCAACAACATCCTTCTTCATACCTGGCCACCAATACTGGCAGTGTAGATCATGATACATCTTGGTTACGCCAGGATGAACTGCCCAAACTGAGGAGTGAAAATCCCACATCAGATACTCGAGTATGTCTGCTAGCACCCATACATGTCCCTGGAAATGAAAGATCTCATCCTCGCCCACTATCCATCCAGGAAGAGGGTCTTCCCCTGACAGACTCTCCTACAAGATTAAGGCCTCTGAATTTTATAGCTGCCTGATTCGTACCCAATCAAGAAGTGTATAGGTAACAACTACAGAAGATAGGACAGTCTATCCCTTCCTATCATGCACTTCCAAGTGCATCTCAGAGAACAGAGCCATAAGCTTCCACTCACTAATGGCCTCCTTAACTGCCTGAATTTTAGTTCGTCTTCTCAAATCATCTTCCACAACATTGCCCTTTCCCAGCGTATAGGCAAGATCGAAGTCAAAGGACTAAAGACACTCGACCACTTGCGCTATCTCAGATTCAGATCACGCTGAGTGAAGATGTACTTGAGACTCTTGTGGTCGGTGAAAACCACAAAGTGCTCTCCTAGAAGGTAGTGTCTCCAACAGCGTAAGGAATGAACAACAGCTGCCAACTCCAGATCATGTGTAGGGTAGTTCCTCTCATGTGGTCCAAACAGCTGAGACCCGTACACAACGACTCCAACTCCCTGCATAAGCACATTTCCCAGCCTGATACCTGAAGCATCACAGTAAACAGTGTATCCCTTACCTAACACTGGAAAGACTAGTATCGGTGCTGACATCAACCTCCCTTTCAGCTCCTGAAAGGCTGAATCACAATATTATGACCATAAAAACCTCGCCCCCTTCTTGGTTAGACCTGTGAATGGTGCTGCTAGGTGCGAGAAGTCCTGAATGAAGCATCTGTAGTATCCGGACAGCCCTAGAAAACTCTGCACCTCAAATATGTTCTTCGGCTGCTCCCAGAAAACTACAGCCCTCACTTTCTCTAGGTCCACTGACACTCCTTTCTTTGAGATAACATAACCCAGGAAGTGAATATGATCCATCCAAAAGTGGCACTTCGAGAGTTTAACATACAGCTTATGCTCTCTTAGTGTAATCAGAACGATCTCAATATGTGTGGAATGGTTGTGTTGAGTGTGAGAGTACACCAAGATATCATCCATGAAGACCAAGACAAAAGAGTCCTAGTATGGATGGAACACTCGGTTCATCGGTGCCATGAAAACTGCAAGTACATTCGTAAGACCGAACGACATGACTGTATACTCGTAAAAACCATACCTCCTCCTAAAAGCTTTCAAAGGTATATCTGATGGTCTAACGTGCAACTGATGAAAATCAGACCTCAAGTCGATCTTCGAGAACACCCGGGCTTCTTGAAGCAGATCAAAGATGTCATCGATCCTCGGCAAGGGATATCAGTTCTTGACCGTCAACTAGTTCAGCTTCCGATAATCCACACATTGTCAAAGGGTACTGCCTTCCTTCTTTGCAAACAGGACAAGTAAACCCCAAGGGGAGGTACTGGGTCAGATGAAACCCTTTGCCTGCAACTCCTGCAACTACTTCTTGAGATCTTGCAACTCAGGTGCAGACATATTATAAGGAGGAATGGACACTGATGCCACTCCTGGCATGAGATAAATCGAGAAGTCTACCTCACGCTCTAGAGGTAGACTGGAAAAGTCCTCTGGAAAGTCATCCCTAAAACAATCCACCACTGGAGGAAAGTATAAGTGTGAAGACCCTAGTCATCCAGATATTGACTGGAAATATGGGATGTAACTTCCCCTATCCCATGATGATATGGTCTAGCTCTACCCGCCTGGACATCCCACTCGCCTCTATGAAGGAAATATCCACCCTCTGGTGATACAAAACTCACCCTGCAGTGATAACAATCGATGACTGCCGGGAAAGGAACTAACCAGTCCATCCCGAGAATGACGTCATAGCCCGTCATCTCTAGGACATAGAGCTATCATATGAAATTACACCTCGCAACCTCAATAGGGAACTCTATGCACTAACGTACGCATGATGTCCTCATTCCCAAAGGTGTGTTAAGAGTTAGCAAGTCGATAGACGAAAGGATACAGAGCCCAAGGCTCTCCACGACAGCAACAGAAATAAAGCTATGGGAATCACTAGTATCAAAAAGGGCTGAAGATATGACTGAGGCTACTAAGATAGTACCACGAACTGTAGAAGGGCCAGGATCCTGCTCCTGATAGGTCTCCTCCACGGTGAAAGACTGGCCTACACCGCGGCCCTATTCCCCTGGATGACCACTCTGAGCTGATCCACTCAGTTGTCGCTGATGACCTGGTGACTGACCACCACGACCGTGACCTCCACCTCGGCATGAAAAACCGGAAGAACTCTAGTTCCCTGACTGGTGGAAAACTGGTGAAGCATCTCCAGAATGCGGGGTCATAGAGGAACCCTTACCACTAGCTGAAGGTGAGAATATGTGACAGAAACGCTGAAGATGGCCCATCATTCCGCAAGACCGGCACTCCATTGGATCCCTCTGGCTCTGAGGTCTAGTATGCCCACTCCTACCGCACTGGTAGCATACAACGTGGATACTAGAAGACGCATCCCGAGAACCTCGATTTCCTCGAGATGACTCTCTGCGATGCTTCCTACTGTCTGTAGGAGGAACACCATCTCTGGATGGCAAACCGCCCTGGCTCACTACTCCAGAATCCCTCAAATTGAACTCAGTGATCAGCACATGGCTGAAGATGGAGGATATCAAATTCAACTGGTAGATATTCACTTGGGAATGGATCTCCTTCCTGAGACTGTCCTCGAAATTCCTAGAAAGGAACAACTCATCACCTGTTGGGATCAGTGTCAAAAACTGTAGCTCAGTGAAGCAAGACGAGTACTCCATAACAGAGAGGGTACCCTGCTGCAGACTCATAAACATCCAGTATAGATCAGCCCTCAAGGTCTCCAGATAGAATTAGTCATAGAAGGTGCGTCGAAACTTGTCCCAAGACATATCCTGCTGATGCCTGGACTGTGAGATCACCTCCCACCACCTCTTGGCGGTGTCCTGGAGCATATAAGTAGCCAGTTTTACCCTATTCTTCAGAGGGATCTCTAGGTTCTCAAATATAGTCAGTGTTCCCTCTATCCATGACTCTGCAGCCTGAGGTCCTCCATCCCCTAAAAAAGTAGGAGGATGCTGCTGCTGGAAAACCCGCATCAACTCAGCCATTGACAGGGAAGGAGGCGGCGCTCCCTGTAATCTCTGAATCATCCTCAGAATTCCTCCCTGAACACTTCCTTAGCGCCTGCAACAGGTATGACAACCGGTGCCAAGGCTGGCTCAACAGGAGGATCAGTAGGAAGTCCCTGATCAGCCATATCTGGTGTCTGATCACTTCCTAACGATAGATGTTCAACCAGAGGACGTCTTAGAGGCATAGATCTGAAAGATAAAAAGTACACCTTGGATCAGAAAAATGGACAGAGAACACATGAGTACAAAACAAGAACATGGGAAGAAAAACACACAATTTTACAAAACACGAATACACGAAGTGTATACAAACTACACGGCATGTCCTCTTAATCCACTGACATAGGTGTGTACCACTTCCCTACAGGTCATGTAACACCTCAAACTACACGACGTGTTGACTAAACAGACGGCATGTACTTGAAGTCTATTCCCCTACCCGAGTCTCTTTATACGGCTGACTCACACAGTTCAAACCATCCTCAGACTACACAACGTGTTCCCTAGGGTCATGACGTGTGCTAGACACTGACTCAGTAGCCCGTGTTGTTAGTTACACGACCATCTACATGGATGGAACTTACATGGCGTTTTACGAACCAACACGACATGTATAGGAGAAGGTGACACCGTCCCATGTTGTTCGTGACACGGTCGGGTACCTTGGCAAGACTACATGGCGTGTTCCAAGAGAAACACGGTGTGTCCAAGAGAATGTCACGCTGACCCATGTTGTTCATGACACGGACGGGTACCTAGATAGAACTACATGGCGTGTTCCTTTACAACACGATGTGTTCTACTCGAGCTTCCCCGACCCGTGTTGTTAGTGACACGACCAGGTACAAGGCTCTACACTACATGACATGTACATACTGTACACGGAGTGCTCCTTACGTCATTTTCACAACACTGTGTTCTTGCACACATAGTCAGTAACACGGCTTAAAAACTACACAGCGTGTAAATAGAAAGTACACGCCGTGTATTATGGGTTTTTCTGAGCAGTAGCTCAGAAACTGTATAGAAGCCCAGAAACACGGAAAACAAGGCATAAAGATGCCAAATTATGATCCGTGAGGGCCCATACTCCCCGTGAATCAAAGCTTCGCATCCCCTACAGTCATGTATAATTAAAGAGGGCACATAACACCTCAATAATCAAAATTTGGCATTCATTTAAACAAATTACAATGCAAAAAATTCTCTAACAAGAAACAAAGATTCTATCAAGCATTTATCACAACAACATGCATAATCTACACAACGTCTATCACAACAGCATGCAATCGCTAATGCACCCTAAATGGCATGGAAAGAATGCATGACATGTGATTTCTACAAGTGCCTATATGATGCATGAGATGGAATACCCTCATCTCACCAGTTTGTGATAGAAATAGAACCATAATATCAAAACAATAACTGTATAAAGCATGTGAATCACTCTAGGTGAAATCGTATCAACTGTAAAATCTCAAGACCAGAAAACTGCAATAAATGAGGTAGTATGACTTTTCCCTGTACATGAGTTAGCTACTCCCTGGCATAGCTTATTAACAAGTACCGAATCCATCCTATCCCTGTCTAAAGTCTCCAAATATTAATGCAAGAGAAAAGAATTCCTCTGATACCACTTTGTAACATCCCGGTTCCGGAAGCCACCCAGAGGTGCCCCGTACCCGGTTGGTCACATGGCCTCAAGCGCATTTCCCCAAACGCCAGAGGCTTCTGACTAGCAGCGAGGGCCTTGGGTGTGACATTGGGGAAACTATTCCCTCATTGGCAGAGTACACAGTATAAGAAGAATAAACATACAATAGTAGAAGCAGTAATAACCAACAATATAACATCGAGAAAGTAAATCAGCAAACCGAAGCACATATGTATATAAGAAATGATGCATGATACATAACTAGGAAAGAATCCAAAAAATTCACAATGCTAGAAAATAGTACCGTACCAAAAAAAATACAAAATAAAATAAAACAGATCCTCAGCATCGGGAGACAAAGCTCAGTCCCATGATCTCCTGCTCCAAGAAATCATGTTCCAGAAGTCGAAGAGCACTTGACCTTGTCTATACCTGCAACAACAAAGACTGCTTGGGCCCAAAATCATGGCCCAAAAAGGGTGTGAGATAAAATCCTAGTAGGCATTCACCCGAAGATCTGTGCCTAATAGTAAGTGAGTATATGGCAAGTAAAAGTACAATAAGCAGTAAACAACAATAGCAAGCAGAAGGCAGAAAACAGCAAGCAGTAAAACAGGATGATACAAAGCAGCAAGCAATCCACAAAGAATTAACAGTAGGGAAAAAAACAACTAATAAGCCAGAAACCCTCTGGGAATTACTCACAAACATTCCCTCTGGTCCTATCCAAGATGTACTACAACCCTCTAGGAAATGCACTCAGCCTGACCCCTCTGGCTTGTTCATACAAATTTATGAGACTCTCTGGGGAAGCTCACTCGGTCAATTCCCCTTACAGTCTAGGGTAGTTATGGAATCTCTTGAGGAATATCACATGATATAACCCTCTTATCCCCAAGGTCTAGAGACTCTCCGAGGAAGCTATCTCGGTCAATTCCTCCTATATCCTCCGGTATACCACAGACTCTCTGAGGAAGCTCACTCAGTCAATTCCCCCTCTAGCCTGGGATGGTTCTTAAAGAGATTCAAACAAGGTAAGACTCTCTGAGGAAGTGAACTCGGTCTACCCTCCTATAGTATATAAAATCCATGACTCTTTGGGAGCTTACTTGGTCCATCCCCTTTGTAGTCTGTAATATCTAAGACTCTCTGGGAAGCTCACTCGGTCTATCCCTTATAGTCTACAACACCAGGTTCTCTCAGCCCCATGCCATTCTGGGCATAATAATGATATGAGGCCAAAGTACACCTATAGAGCTACTTAGCTAACCAAAGTACACCTATAGGGATACTTAACTAAATAGTCTACAAGGCAAGAAGCATGTCCGAAATTCACTTCATCCTATAACTGCAAGGCACAAATACAGGTGTAGCAGCCAAAGGAAAACGAGACCCAAAGGTCGTAAACAGAACAGAGCAAGGAAAAAAACATCCCAGAACAACAAATTATCCTATAACATAGATAATTTACCTCTACACAAGCATACAAGTATGGTAGGAAAAAAACAAGGGAAAAAAGGTAAACACGCAATACCCTGTTCACGGGTATTGGTGGAATTTTCACATAAAACTCAAAGACAATGAACAGTAAGACACAAACCACCTACCTTGATCCTAGGAGATCTATATATTTGAACCCCGATGGATAATTCTCCCTAGAACGTTGTAGATAGGAAAAAACACACAAAACGATCAACCTTAGATAACTTGAGAAAGAGGATGAAATGGAAAACAAGGCTCAAGCAGAAGGAAGAACTCACCGCTGCGCTTCCAACGCAATCGACCGTAATCGAATCGGATAATGGATAGAGAGGCAGAATCTCGGGGAAGATCCCACTGTATGGTCTCCCTCAAACGAACCAGACCTAGAAGAAGAGGTTTATGACGATGAGGCGCGACCCCAGTCGGTTTAGTGAAAAAAAAGAAATATACATGGTGTGTATTTTTAAAGTACATGGCGTGTAGTGGGTCTTTCTGTACTCTACCAAAATTGGCCTCCACGTCACCCCTACACACCGTGTGTGTGGCCCGGGCATGGCCAATATATAGCTTCGAGCCGAAGAAGAGTACACGCCGTGTACTCAGAAAGTACACGACATTTACTTTGAAAATTTCTAGAAACTCCATTTTTCTTAAAATCTCCAGAAAAAGGAAAAGCGTACCTGAAACAAAGATATGAGTTCTTACACCATGTGACAAGCTAGCTCTGCCAACTTATCACCACATTCATCTTGAAAATATATATCGAATATCAACTATCTCAAAGAAGTGATTTTACTATACCAAAATCAAATGATACCAATTATACATAAACATAAAGTTTGTATATAGGGTGTGATAAAAAATTACAAGTAGGATTTCACCACCTGATCGATATATAACCCTTAGAAAAAAAACCATATCACGTTAGTTTTAACTACAAGTATAGAAACACCGTTTTTATTTTTTATGAAAATATTTAACATAGGGATATCACAGCTGAACTAATAACTAAAAAATAAACTAGTTATTAATGTTTATTCAAAGTTATATAGATTCATGAATGTATGAAAATGTATTATAGATTTATATGTAGGTTAATGGAAAATATTTTGGATGAGTACCTTTAGGAATAAGGTAATGTAATCATAGGATCACAATATTATGTCAAATTCATATTCAAACCAAAGTACACTTAAGACACTTAATAGAGTGTAATACTATAATATATGGATTATTCTCTATCCATAGTGGCATCCTACACTAGAGATAATGATTATAATGGAACTAACCAGAGTATAACACTAAACTAGCCAATTTCCAATCAAAGTTGAATTATAACTAGGAAGGGAAAATACTATAAAAAGTATCATCATCACTAAACACATGTACATTTCCTAGAATACATTCTATATAACTAATGTATTACCATGGTATTTTAATAGAATTGAAGTGGTTAAAATAATCTAAAACAACATACCTAACAAATACCATATTTCAATTATCCTTCATCAGTAAATAAAAAAGTTACATTAGTTAATTTTATTATAAAAAGTTAAATATATCCAAACATGGATAAAACATGTGATAAAAAATTTAATTAATAAAAAACCCATTTACTATTGAAAATATTTCATAAAATCAGTTAGACAATTATTTATAATTATTAACTATACATTCCATGTAAAAAAATTAAAATATATCCTTATAAAACCTAATAATAATTCTCATAAACACATTGAGTGAAACTTTTTTAAGAAGCTGAATTTATGTTCTTAAATCAATTCCTTCACCATTAAAATATTCATAAAAGATTAAAAAATTATGAAATTTGAAAAAAAATATCACAGATATCATATAAAAATTTAATATAATTCAAAACATGGATTTAAATTAGAAAGAATTCATGGTGTTATAAACAAAGTTAATTAAGTAGAGATATATGGGTTTGGGTCACTCTATAAATTTTATATGGGTTAGAACACCATAGGACCATCCATACAGATGTAAATAATCATGAAAAACCTCTCATAAAAATTATAACACCCATTTTAAATAATCTTACCAGGCCCAAATGAGATAAGAATTTATCTGAAGTAGACATGGATGTGATACCAATATGAATGGAGTACATAAAAACCATATACACTTTAAAAAATATATCCAACAAAATACGTATGATTTTTGGGTGTTTCTCATTAACATGGAAAATCCTAAAATATCAATGAACATTACAGGATAAAATAAATTAAGGGGAATGAGGAGGAGAAGAATAAGAAAAAAAGAATATATATCTATATATACACATACCATTGAAATTTATAGAGGGTGATGGAATAATAATCTAGAATATGAATATGAGGAAGAAAGGGAATATCCATAGGTGATGATGAAAAAATGAATGGAATGGGGTATAACGACCCAGTCTTAATATCCATATTCATTACATCACTTCTATGGAATACTTAAAACATTACAAAAATGGATACCCAAAGGCCGTATTAGTCTAGTGCCTTTGAAAACATGGAAACAATAACATTGGTACATAAGTGAGCAACATTATTTCCCACTAGGTTCTTCATTACTAGTACCCATATTATAAACATAATATATAATACCTAGCTTTATAACTTGGGGAAGGAAACAAAACAGGGGGAGAGATCAGATGCTCTGTAAGCATAAAAAAGAGAGACATGTAAGCATAATAATGAGCATAGGAGTATGAGAACGTGATCAAAACATTGGAATATATTTCCTTATATATCAATGATCATAAAATTTAATCATTGAATAATTCTTGATAGTTCATAATACATGAATATAAGGAAATAAATAACATAATCCATGAGAAAATAACAAAGGAATAAAACATAGAATTGTGGAAAACACATAAGCATATAATATTATTTCTATAGTAGACAAGTAATCTATTTCATGAAAATATTAATAGTATGAGTTCACTACACATAGCATATTTGTAGTCATGGTTCACTTCCATGGCCATATTAGTAGCATGAATTTAATCCTAATACCATCTTGGTTGTAATGGTTCACTCCCATGTCCATATTAGTAGTCAAGGTTCAATACCAATACCATATTATTTTATCTCATCAGATATAAATCATTACCCATTGCATTAGATGCAGATACAGGTCCCACCCATCATAAAATGGAATCATATATTCACGTGACACAAAATAATAAAAAATAATATCTTAACCCATGGAATGAAATGGGTATCATACACATGTAATCATATCATAACCTATGGATAAAGGTATATGTTTCAAAATCATTTCATCAAAATCTTAACATGTGGAATTTAACGCCCCAAGTTTTCTCTACTGGACTTAGTACATAAAATTCTGGGTAAAATTTTCTTCCAAAAAGTAATTAAAAATTTACCCAACACTTTAACAAAACAAGGATCTTTTACCGGTCTAGGTTATGGAAGATTAGTCATAACCTTACATTGATCAGAGTTGAAACAAAAACAACTATCCACTACACTTCCACACACACTACAACAAAGATGACCAACTCTGGAATTCAATCCAACATGTGAAAATCATTTCAGAAATGTAGGGTGGGAAAAAAAGATGCCCAGTAAGGGGTTTTGAAAACCTTGATAAATCATTTTTAAAAATATCATTTCGATAATATCTTTGAAAAAATTATTATTTTTTAAATTCATTTGTAAATCATACATTACAAAATAATGTAATGATTTTGAAAAATAATTATACTTTGAAAACACTTTTAAACTAATCCAATGATTTTCTTTGGAAAATATTAAGAAAACTTCATAAAAACAAAACATCATTTTGAGGCAACTTAATTCGTTGAGAGCTATCTTGGGCCTACCCAATTAGATAATGATGGGTTCACTCCCCAATGAACTTCTATTTTTACAATGAACAAGAGACCGTATTTTTCGAAAATGTTTAATGTTTTCTTTATATATATATATTAGTATTTTTCACTGGTGTTTTTTACTTTTAAATACGTCAATGTATTAAAATACACATGCATACTTATATATATATATACATGATTTCCATTTCATCATTTGAAAGTTTGGTTACTACCAATAATTTTATGGCTAGACCTTATATATATGTATTTATAGGATTATATCTTCTTGTTTTGATGTTTTTGATTTATGCATCGACATATCTTTGCATGATTTTCCGTACATACTTTTCCCTTTAAAAAATAATTCTATTCAGAATCATTCATATATAAAAATAATTTACCCATACAACATTTATATATATATATATATATTGTGAATACAAAAATAAAAAATATTATCCCTACAACTTACACACACGATTAATAAAACTGATGTGTACGACCTGTCATTGATTTAAATAATGTCCACTACTTATATTATATATGAAATTCATTAATTAATTAAATGAATCACATATGAATATGTATAATATATATATAAACATGTATACGTATTTTTCAAGACATCATTCCGTTAAAACATAAATAAAACATATGGATGAAACATATAATCGTATATCTACGATTTTACAATTTGTGAGTATGTTTCGCATAAAAAACATCGGTTATATATTGGTAATTACCATTTTTAAAAATCAAAAATAATTTAATATTGAAGTATAAAATGATATATATGCAAAATTATATAAAGTATTTTATATATCAAATTTAAAGAAAAATATACTCTTACAAACACTGTTTTCATCCAGAACATTAATTAATGATTCATATACATTATTGAAGAACTCAAAATAGACTAGGAATATAACCGTGTATACCTAATAATATATACATGGGTTTTGGCATAATAAAAATCTAGCAACATAAACCCACATAAAATAATTCAACACCTTTAAAACTAATTTGAATAAAAACAGAATCCATACCATATATATTTTAAAACAAATATATAATTCTCCTTAATTGAAAAAACTTTTAATTATGAAAATAAATATTTTGATTTTTTTCTGAAGAAACCCATAAGTAAACATTTAAGAAGAAAGTAATTTGACAAAATAAATATTAAAACCCCTTACCTTTTTTATTTGTAGACAAAGTCTTCTTCTTCCTATTCATAGAACAGGACTCAAACATCCAATCTTACACTCACTTATATCTCGAGATTTAGAAGACAAAGGAACCAATGAAAATAAAGGCTTTAGGTAGTATGCCTCTCCAAACTAAAATAGGCACAGTACCATAAAAACAATCTAAGAGGATGTGTTAGAGTCTATATTTATTGACTAATTCATTGCTTGCACCATATTGGAGAAAGAAAACCATAGAATAAAATGTGTGGCTCTGGTGAAAAAGGTTCAATGTATGGAACATGACTCACATACAAAATAGTTTCCAGAAAATGACTTGAAACAGAATTAGTCAACAAATTAATTTTGCACAGATTATAATAATCATAATCAATAAGAAAACTGATACCAAAAGAAATCAACAATTTTATTTTTAAAATAGGGAATCCATATCCAAAACCATATGGAAATCTAGTTGATGCAATTTAAAACAGACCTACATGAATACTGGCAATTATGGAAATCAATACACTGATAATGAAACTAGAAAAAAGATTCGGACAATCTAGAAATTAAATATAAAACACCAACTTGCAGTTTAAGACAAATCATAGGTCGTTTTCCCTAAATAGACTTCGAAATTACATCAAAACACAGATATCGTGTTTGATTTCGAAGCATGAAGGTGTTTGGACTCGAAATCTCTTCTTACGCACTTGAACTCAGATCTAGATTATTTCTCAGCTTCGAGCTCTGCCAACATGGTATTCGACCTTACTTGATCCCAGCCTCCCCTTCGGCATTGGCTCCTGACTACATCAGCCTCAGCTTTGGCCTTGTCTCATAAGCGCTCGACCTCACCTCTCGGCGACGAATCCTTTGCTCCGTCAGACTTATTTCTAAAACATGAACCCCACACGGGATTCCCATTTTCTCCACTCTAGCCTAACCCAAACCCGCACTTACCTTCATTTTTTTTATTTTTTTTATTCCTTTTCATTGTTTTTATATATATAAAAACCAAATATACATAATGTTCAATATGAAAAAAATTATATACTTATATTTTATTTACTAATTTTATTATATTCATTTTCTTTTAACATGAATAGGCATAATCTTATAATAACTAAAAATAGTATATTTAGCATTTGTAAAATAATCTTCATGGTAATAATAATAATACTTGAACTTTCTTAATAAATAATATATATCTTTATAATTATAATTTTGTTAACTTATAATTTCATAAAAACATATTTTCTTTAGTATGAGGTGACATTGCTAAAATCATTTGTTAAGGGTATACTGCTTATATTATAACAAATATTGTTCTTAAATATTATAATTTTATAAAATCGTGAATTTCTATACAAAAATAATCAATTAAATGTTATTATTATTAAAAATAATGCTCATATATATATATATATACTTGTGATCAGTTTATATAATATACAAATTATATACATATATTAAAATATAAAAAAATATAAATTAAAAAGCTATACCTTAATTGAAAATTTATATTTTCATAAAAAATTATTTTTATAAAACCTTTTTAAGAAATCATTACTTAGTTAGTTTTAATTATAAAAAAATTATTAAACAATAAATTAATATTTAAATTTTCTCAGGGTGTTATATTCTCCCCCTCCACCTTAAATGAATTGTGCCCTCGCAATTCATTCTTCAGACTTAATAAGATTCTAAATTTTAATCTTTAGAATCAAAGAATATTTTTAGGGGTCTAAACTGTTTAACGAAAACTATATCACATAGATTTTATTTTCCTCAAAAGAAAACACCTAATTTCCAAAGTTGTCTAGACTGTTCCTCTGATACCAACTGTAATACCCCGACCCCAGTTACCCAGAGTTGGTGGATTATTACATAACATTGGAATGATCATAAAAGATCAAATCTCGAAAGACCGATTATTTTAGTATCCTTAGAAACACTAGATACATTCATAAAGTTTACATTACATAATAAAGTGAAAACTACAACAAAATCTTGTATCCACACTCATATCCCCTTATACTATCCATGTAGGTCATTCATAATATACTTCTTCACATCCTGGTAAAAATAAAACATAGAAAGGGGTGAGCTCAAATGCCTAGTAAGGATAACAATATAGCAAAAACATTCATAAATAAGCATGAACATTTAAGGGAATGTACAACTAAAACAAAATCCTTTTAAACTTGAACTTCAGCATAATATGGAAAAGATAAAATTAAATAATGCCATTTACTTATTGACATGGATATTCTACTAGTCGAATAATCACATGAAATAGCAATAACCACATTCATAATGATGGAATGCATAATGCCAGACTATCATAACCATATATCCAAGGCCTTGTTCAAAGACTACAAATAATATTTTTTCAAGGCCTTGTGCCAAGACACTATTTTGTATCATGAGACCTACCAATGAATCAAAGAAAGGACTTGGTTGTGTCGTTATGCTGAATGATAGAGTTATATCCTATGCATCACGAGAGATGAAAATTCATGAGAAAAACTATCCTACCCATTATTTTTAGTTAGCTGCTATAATATTTTCTTTGAAGATTTCAAGACACTATCTCTATGATGAGAAATGAAAGATTTATATTGATCACAAGAGTTTGAAGTATATTTTCTCACAAAAAAAACACAACATGAGACAAAGGAGATGGCTTGAATTACTCAAGGATTCTGATTGCATGATACACTACCACCCGGGGAAGGTAAATAAGGTGGCAGATGCTTTGAGTAGAAAGGATAATGGAGTTTTGAACAAGATGAGAGTTGAAAAAGAATCCTATATACATTGATCTAGTACAGATGGATATGGGAATCACCATGGAAGGTGAAACATCTATTCTTTTTCAAATGGATTCCAAAACATCTTTACGAGAAAGGATAAGGAGTTCTCAGACTGATGATGAAGAGTTTCAAAAGAAGATTAAAGATCTGAATGATGGGAGATTGAGTGACATTGTGTATGAAGATGGAATTTTGAAATTTGGGAGGAGACTTTGTGTTCCCGATATATCAGATCTAAAAATGGAATTTTTGGATGATGCTCATAGTTCCAATTTCTCTATACACCCAGGGAGCACCAAAATGTATAGGGATTTGAAGGAACATTTATGGTGGGACAATATGAAGAGGGAGATTGGTGATTTTGTGTCAAGATGTATGGTTTGTCAACAAGTGAAAGCTGGAATGCAACAACCTGGTGGAGTACTACAACCTCTTCCCATACCTGAGTGTAAATGAGATAATATCACGATGGACTTTCTCATGGGACTACCAAAGACTCCTATAAGGAATGATTCAATATGTGTCATTGTTGATCATCTTACCATGTCAGCACATTTTCTTGCTATAATGGATGATTTACCATGTGAACGTCTAAGAAGGACATATATTAATGAAGTTGGGAGACTTCATGGAGTACCCCTATCAATTGTTTCTAATAGTGATCCCCGTTTTACATCAAGATTCAGGATAAGTCTTAAGAAATCCCTGGATATTGAACTTAGTTTGAGCACTAACTACCACCCTCAAACATATGTACAATCAGAACAGACTATTCAAACCTTAGAAGGCATGTTGAGATCATGATCACATGACTTTCAGGGTATATGGGATCAATATTTACCTCTGGTGGAATTTTTCTATAACAATATCTTCCATTAAAGTATTTGGATGACACCATATGAAGTGTAATATGGAAAGAGATGTCGCACACAAACCTGTTGGGATGAAGTTGGTGAAAGAAAACTTGTAGGCCTAGAACTGGTGGAGGAAATGATGAAAAAGGTAATGGTAATCCAAAACCACATCAAAGCAGATGAAAGTAGGCAGAAGAGCTATGCTTACTACAGAAGAAATGATTTGGAATTTCAGGTAGGAGATCATGTTTTCTTGAAGGAATCTCCATGGAAGGGAGTTATACGTTTCGGTATGAAAGGTAAACTGAGTCCCAGGTACATCATACCATTTGAAATTCCAGAACGAATTGGGGCTGTAGCTTACTGTTTGGCAATGCCTCCAAGTCTCTCCAAAGTTCACGATGTGTTCCACGTATCACTATTGAGAAAATATATGCCTAACCCAACACATGTAATCACTTATGAGGAATTAAAACTAAAACACAATCTATCTTATTGCGAAGAGCCCATCGGGATTCTTGATACCAGAGAAGAGGTGCTGAGAAAACGGACAACTCGTCTGGTAAAAGTTCTATGGAGAAACCATAAAATGGAAGAGGCAACATGGGAACCCGAGGAACATATGATGAAGAATCACCCGAGTCTTTTTATGCAGTAATATTCTAGAAATTTCGAGGACGAAATTATTTGAAGGAGGGGAGAATGTAACACCCCAAGCTTCCATGGTACGCTTCTCTTTGAATAATACAGTAGCATGTGTTGTATGCAACTTTGAGTTCTAACACACTTCACAACCAATCAAACTAGATTTTATGAATAATAATACCCACTTTTTAAAATTTTATAAATTTTATCTTTCAAAATGGACTTCATTTTTGGATTCGGAATATCAAAATTAGCCTAGGGTTAATTTTTTGTATTTTTATAAGAACATTCAATTTTTTAGGAATAATAAAAAACCACTAAGTTATTGTTTAAAACTGAATTTTGTATTTAAATAATTATTTATTTTATTTAAATTTAATTAAGCTCAAAATGGATACATAATACCTATATAAGTTCAATGTAATTCATTAGAGTTAGTTTAGAATAATTTTAGATATATAAAAAGTTTATGGAACTTTTCACTGTCTTTTACCCACCTCCTAGGAGAATTTGGAAATTCTAATAAAACATAATTTTACCACTTATGTGAGTGGAATTCAGAAACATCAATAGAAACAGTTAATATCAAGGAGTAAAATGTGGTTCAATAAGATAAAAATAATTTTTGGTGAATAGTAATTTTTATTTTATGTACCACGATTAAAAGTAAATAGGGTAATTAAGGGTAAAAATGATATTAATATTACCCTAACACATGTACCAGTTCTATTGGACAAGGGTATATCAACCAAAAACAATCTTAGGAATAAAATATTATCATTTAGGTCTACTTGGATTAGATTAGGACATTTATTAATATTTAATTCAAAGAAGAGTTAAAAGAGTTAAAATCAAACTTTAATTACTAAAACATTTTTAATATAGGGTTATACATAAGATAAATTCGATTATTAATATTAATTAGAAATCTAAAAATATTTCCTACAAAATGGTATTTTATTTATAATTTTTAGAAATTAAATATTTTAATTTATTTATGACAGAATAGTGACGCAATAAATACCTAATTAATGAAATATTAAAATAATTGATCTTATAAATATCAAAATAATTGTAATTTGAGAATTTTTATGAATTCCACTAATTTTATAGGTTAATATGACATATTATTATTGGTTATATAATGTTTTTTCGAAATAATAATGCTGTTATAAAATTATCAAAAACAAAATACCCAATAGTGTCAAAATTGACATAAAAGAGTTTTTAAAACAAATATTATATTATTAATTGATATTATATTCCTAAAAATATAAGGTTCATCCAAAGGAATTATATAATGATAGGTGTATCATAAAGGGACCACTTGGAGGATGATTGGATGTATATAGAATGTTTATTAACTATATAATATAAAAAAACCAAGAGACATGTTAAGTGTCAAACTATTTAACTAAGAGTTAAATATAAATGATATGTTTAATATAGTGACCCAAACCTGTCTAAATTCTATTGGTTGAAATTATTTAGACCCATCCACACATTATACTTTATATAATCCATGTTGGAGGCATTATAAACTGAATATGAATTTATTATAAAATAATATTTCTAGATTTTCCAAGGGTGCCCCTCACCACTCTTATAAAAGGGCACTCCAATTTATCTCTAATTTACACCTATAAATCCTTTTGGCTCAGCCAAACCCAGCCCAAATATTTTCTCAACTTCCCTTAATTTGACCTAGATGCATTATTTTTATCAGAAAGCAAACTCAAGGAGCCCTTTTGAATAAATCAATAAAAAAGAACCCGATTAAGAAGTAATGTTTTGACCACCCTCTTTCAAGTTCCTTTCTTCTTAAACTTCCTTTTTCATTGTTATTACCATTATAAAATAATAAATCTAGTATCTTCTATATACTGTGATGTTATTATAAATATGGTACAACCATATTTATTATTCTCTCCATCCTTTGAATGCATTGTCACAATACGTGCGTACGTACGACTTACCGTCTCTACGTAGTGGTGTAATTGTTATTCAATAAATTATTTATTGGATGAGTATAATAATGATTTTTAATTCATGTAAATAATAAATATAACATGACAATAATTCTATATATATTATATAACATCCAATTATATATTATCTTAATATCAAAAGAAGGATATTTTCGCTCGTGCGTACGTACAGACTACCATCTCCACGAACGCGATGAGATTCATTCCCCATCGTATCCATTCAAGATTAATTCACATTTAATGATTAAAAATAATGTTTAAGGACTTGATATAATTGTGCATATGAATAAGATACAACCTATCCATAACAAACATGGCTTATGTAACAAAACATATAAAATAAAATGAGTAAGTTAACACCCGAAATGACGATAATGCTAAGATATTATTAAAAAAAGAAATATTAAAAGATCATATATGATATCATATTCCAGTATATGGTTCTTTTATAAATTAATAACAATTATTTAACTATTATACACGAGTTTAACCAACCCTCAGCCAAGGAAAAGTAAAAGGTAAGGGTTTATTTCACAATCTCTTCATTATCTGAGGTTGTTTATACGTAATTATCTACTGGGACCTCTTTATCATCCACATCCATGTTTCATAAAAAATGTATTTCAAATCATTCTTAATATTTTACAGACTATGGGTTAATGTCATTTATACCCTTTTTTACTTTTTATAAGATGTTTATAAAGGAATATTTCTGTTGTTTTCCAAACATGGTCCTTTTTAACCTTTTCGACAGAATTAAGGTAAGAATGTATTTTTTAACTTATACGGCGGGTGTGAAAATTTTCCACTTTTATAAAATCGTCAAAGCTTCCATTAAAAGCTTATAAGAATATTTTCAAAGTAAATGTTTCCTTTTATAATTATGTGTCTTATAAATGATTTCAAAAACAGAGATATTTCTCTCAAATAGTTTTGATTTTATCTATGTCAACATCCATTGATGGATTTTAAGCTTATTTGAAGTTTATTTATTATGATACAAAACATACATATTGTATTAAAGGTTTTGTGATCTGTTTGACTATGGATGTGTTATTTTTATACCATTCATGGTTTATGGAGAAAGTGTTGACATTTCATATGCTAGTTTTAATAAGACTGTTTATTTTATGTTAAAACCTGTTCATATGAGGAATGCATTAGACTCTGTAAGTGACGGGTGGAGCCCATTATTGCTCCTCGATCCATCGATATCTCCCCTAAGACAAACTAGTGTCTTAGCATAAGGCCTTGAAAAAATATTATTTGTAGTCTTGGCACGAGGCCTTGGCTATGTGGTTATGATAGTCTGACATTATGCATTCCATCATTATGAATGTGGTTATTGATATTGAATTTTATTATTCGACTAGTAGAATATCCATGTGAATAAGTAAATGGAATTATTTCATTTTATCTTTGCCATATTATTCTGAAGATGAAGTTTAAAAGGATTTTGTTTTAGTTATACATTACTTTAAATGTATATGCTTATTTATGAAAGTTTCCACTATATTGTTATCCTTACTGGGCATTTGAGCTTACCCCTTTATATGTTTTATTTTTCCCAGGATGTGAAGAAGTATTTTATGAATGACCTACAAGGATATTTTAAGGGGATATGAGTGTGGAGACAAGATGTTGTTGTATTTTTCACTTTATGATGTAATGTAACCTTTATGAATGTATCTATTGTTTCCAAGTATACTAAACTAATCGTTTTTTCGAGATTTTATCTTTTGTGATCATTCCAATGTTATGAAATAATGCACTGACTTTGGGTAACTAGGGTCGGGGCATTACATGGAATGAAGTGGGATACAAAATCATATATCTTCTGAAAGGAAAATGGGTTTCATCAATACCATGCCATTAAAACATAAAACACCCAAAGAAATAATTTAGTGGAACCTTGGATCATATCCCCAATAATGCATGTGTAACACCAAAAAATGTAATCTTATATGTGAAATAATTTTGAAATAGATTTAAAAAACACATCATGAGGAAATTATCCTTTCTCCATTTAAAAAGGCTTTTTAAAATGTAAAATATATTTAAAACAATGAAAATAAATATGAAAACTTATAAAGGATTCATTGAAAACATTTTGAGAGACTTTTTTACTTTGAAAACATGAAGAGGATCTTGAAAACCATTTGAAAACTATTTTTTTATTGAAAACATATAAAATAACCAAGAAAACCATTTGAAAACCAATTTGCTTGATAAATAATTTGAATGATTGATAATGATTAAAAAACATTTATTTTTATAATCACTTTTAAAAACATTTTCTTTAAAATTAACCTTTTAAAATTGAAAAGGAATCCTCAGATATATGATGGTTGGTAAATTTGTACATGCCATATGTGGTAAAAAGAACATTCTTTTTTTCACGGTAAAATGCTTATAAAAATACCTTCTTTAGAAAGTGACAATAATATTCCTTTGAAAATGTTGATAAAAGGAATAATGGTAAAAATATATTTTAATGATCATTGTATATTAGTATAATGTTATTTGAATCCCTTTTTGGAAATCATGGTTTCAAAAGAACATAGATTTCTGATCGAAGAGAGAGGTAGAGTCAGACATTATTAAAAAACATTCTCTATAATATCATGTACCCAAGAGTGTAAAAATGGAACCAATACATTAATATATCATTAATATTAATATTAAAATAATGTTCATGTTTTATATTGAGAGATGGATCCTATGATTTTGTCAAAGGAATCATAATCATAGACAATCTGGATAGATGATGAGATTGTTTCAATAAACTCTTACCACTTGGTAACATTGAACCATAATTCCTATGTAAGAAAATTAAATTACCTAAAGATTAAAATATCATGAAATTAATTAGATTCATGATACAAAATTTAAAAGGTATTATATACACATCAAGGAAAAATATAGGTGCATAAAATGGAATGTGTCTCAAATAAGGCAAATTGAGACAAAATTACATTACTGATATGGTATATTTTGAAACATAAACCAATTTAAAGAAATATAATAAAGTAGATATTTATATACCCATAAAGTTGTGTATAATAATCATATAATACATCCATGGTTAGTATACACACCACAGAAAAGGAATGGGTGGTGAATAAAGCATGTATTTCATGGAAAGAAAAAGTGAGATGAAATTCCCTTAACTAATGTCTTGAATCTCTTTGTAATCATAAAATATTCTTGTACAATAAATTTATGTTTGTTTTA
This sequence comes from Viscum album, assembly GCA_963277665.1. NCBI lineage: Eukaryota > Viridiplantae > Streptophyta > Magnoliopsida > Santalales > Viscaceae > Viscum > Viscum album. Next base: position 911,358,733 of record OY728140.1, read on the forward strand.
AAATTTTTATATAATAATATTCTTATATCTAATAATATAAATGTTTTTCTTATTACCATATATTACCCGCTCGTTAACGATTATATGTTAAGGTTTCACTTCAGGTAATATCTTCTTTGTTCTTCTCATGTGTCTTAATTTTTTATATCATTGGTCCTTATAATTATATAATTATTTAAAGAATGTAAAAAATGTTATAATTATCATTTATATTAGTTATATATTTATTATAATAATCTATATGGTATAGAACTATGAAATGGAATACACCATTCATGTAAATGATAGGTCGTACGTACGCCTGAATGTTTTTTCAGTTTTATTGTCATATTGGAAGAAAGAGAGTAAATGAAATATAAGTGTATATATATAAGTACATATATAAAATATTAAATTATAAATTTTATATTACATATATAATATAATTTCACTAAACACGCACTTAATACATTCTATGTAGTGTGTGAATGAATCACATCGCTTTGAGGGGGCGATAGTCCACACTTCCAGAAATGAAATTATTGTATTTACAGAAGATGGAAAGTATAATGATATGTGTTGTAAAATAATTATAGAAGAATAAATACATTATAAATATCATAAATATTATATTGAAATATAGTTTCCATCTTAAATAAAACTATGATAGGCAGTAAAGGAAGAATGAACCATCATTGTTTTTTGAGGACGTAGTTCGTCATACACATAAATAGTATGTTGGTTAACCAAAATATGGAATTGTGTGTATGTTTAGGTAGAACTATTAGTATAATATAATATTAGTATATTTATGATACTGTTTTTTTTCTATAATAATATTTTAAGGGGAGTTCATGAGATAGAGATTGAAAATAAGATAAAGGAGTTTGAGGGAGGATGTTACCACTTTCTTGGGTAACTCCTCTTTGTTTTCACAAAAGGAATTACCCGTATTTCATTATAAAAAAATAGGGTATCAAGGGGTAATTTATGGATTTTAAGTTTCTATTGGGGATGTGGTTTTTCAAGCCAAAGTGTCTTGATAGGTGTGTGGAAGTGGGAGGAGAGGTGGCCTTTTATAGTGGAGGAGGAGTGGCACTCTTGTTATATTTTGGAAAAGGGAATACCAACCAATGTTTTTTATGGAAAGTGGATCTGATAATGGTATAAAGTTGAGAAAAAATAATATATGTTTTAAATATATCCATAAAATGGAATTTTTACAAGTGTATAGGTAATATTAGGTCTTTGGTTTATGTTTTAGTCCCTTGTTAAGTTTAATTTAATCTTAATTGATGTAATTAATTTCAATTACCTTAACTATTAATTTAGGTAAAAAAATATATTTATAATATTATACATTATAAATTATTATTATTAAATTTATGGAATAAATTTTTCAAAAATAAAATCACAGAAGTGGTAGAAATTAATTTAAATTTAATCTCGCAGATGGGACAACAACGCAGTTTTTTAAAGTAAAAATGTTTAAAGGATTTCTAGGTTTTTATAACAAATTTCATTTTTAAATTTATTACAATTAAAAAAATTGGATAAATTGATAAAAAGTTTATCTAGTTAAAATTTAAAAACTATTAAAAATGTAATTTAACATTAGAAATAAATTATATGAATAATTAGTTTTGTGTTAAATTTCAGTATTTCTCATTATTCAGTAAAAAATGAATCATCATAGAAAAATAAAATAAATTCACCCAAACCAAATTTTTATTTTTATATTTCAAAAATTAAGGTTATTTTGACATGAAATATTTATAAAAGTTCCAAAATTTATATTTAAAATAGGTTCTCCATCATAAAGTGGTAAAAGTTCCTTAATAAAAATATATGTTTTTATATGTAATATTAGGTTTGTTCTTATATTATACCTATATAATCTATTGATTTAATATAAAAAACAATTAATTGAATATAATATATATATATTACATTAATATATCTTACTTATTGTATTTAATTTAATTTAATAGGATAAATCTACTTTGTGAGAATAAAAAAAGTTTTCTATAAAAATATTCCATTTATATTCAAATGGTTCTTATATTCATTGTAACTAATAAATTCAATTTATTCTTTTGTAAACCATATGTTTTCAAAATTAAGTTAGTACTATTCATTATTTCTAACATAATATATAGGTTAGGGCTTAATATAAAATATTGTGATAATATATTTTTGTTTAGAAAAACTTGGTGTTGAGTGTAACGTAAGAAAAATCTATACCATGTGAATGTAATGTTAGAATTATTTCATTGAAAAACATCATTAAAATATAATTCATTCAATATAAAAAAAAGAAAAAAAAGGTCCATAAAAACTTGTGGTGTTACAGGGGGTTCAATCATTTTTACCAAATAATAAGGATAAATAATAATAATAATTTTATTGTTGTTATTGTTGATGATGATGATGATAATATATTATATAAAAATAATAATAAATAGGTCGGTGTTAGATCCCCTTTATTAAAGACAAAAACAAGTATAATAACCATGGGGGATGTCATCAAACTGTGAAACCAATCCCTCAATCTAGATAATTATAAAGTATTATATAACAATTAGAGGAATATAACACATATCCAAATTCAGAAAAAAATAAAAATGTCACCCATTTCACTTGTTAATTAAAAACACATACAAAAAGAAAATAAAAAAAACATAAAATAAAATAGATAGTAAAAGTGTATATTATAAAAACATTACCATGATATTTAAATTTTTTATTTATATTATAAATGAATACATTTAACCAAAAAAATAATATAAAAAAAATATAATAATTAATTATATGTGGTCTCAATAAGTATTAACATGAAATAAAGAGATTTTTGGTCAATATTGTAGAGTGATAAATTATCGTGAACAATCTCTCAAATGGTGCATCACCTACTATCTAGAATTTCTAATACATCCCTGTTACCATGAATTGTTTCCCCAACCATGCGGAAACCGTTTGTAAACAAAAAAAATAAAAAACATCACACTTTCACTATTTTCATTCTAAAAATATTTTTATAATAACATATACCAAAAAAGGAAAATTTGTGTGTCAAAATACATATACACATACATATATAAAAACAATTAAATGAAATTTATACTATTTTAATTTTTTATCATAATTATATGCATTCAATTTTATTGAAAAAAATTTATATTTAAATTTAAAACAAAAATTATATATCGATTTAAGGATGTAAAAGGTCTAAGTAACCATGAAAATAAAGGTACTTGAAAATGAATCCATTTAGTAATAATTGAACTAGAATATATTTAATAAATTTTTAATTATAACTGAACGTGAACAGAAACACAAATTTCAATACCCATTTAAAACCCAAACCAATTTAAATACCCATTTTATATTTATAATTTTAAATTTTAATAATTATTTTTAGAGTTTAAATTTCTTAAAACCTAAACTTGGTTAAGACCCTACCTAGTTGGTCCCTACTACAATGGATTGAAAATTTCCTTATATTATTAATAGAAAAACTCTTATTTTACAATGAATATTTCATTATAAATAACATAGATATACTTTTACATTTCATAAGAACACATAAAATCATGAACTAATATTAACCATAAAAACAATGAATAGTATATGAAGATAAACACTAAAAAATAGTGTAAACACCATGGGAATCTCTATAGGCTAGAATTCCCCAATAAATATCAATCCAACCATGATAATTATAAATATTTGTATAAGTTTTGGGAATACGGTAGAAATTATCAATGGAAGAATAGGTAAATTAGAAGTGAATTAATAAATGATTAAGTAGAATAATGGTGGAGTATATATATATATATTGTAAAGGGAAATGTGACTGTTAGGATATGACCGTTACCTGACCATTACATGAAAATTTCAATGTAACCATTACAAAATAGATGGAATAATAAAAACATCAAATAGAATAAAACAATACATGTTTAAAAGAAAATTCAAAAGTATTATAATTTTATTTTATGTATGTTATTTTATGTACATATTCTATTTATGAATCCATTTGTGTGATATTATAAAATTAATAAATCATTAAAGTGAATAAATAATGTATCTCCGTTTGAAAATAGTATTTTATATGAAATGGTTAATTTTTTAAAATATACATTTTTATCAAACTTATGAATTTATTTTCCAAAAAACAAACATTATATTTGAAATAAATAATTTGAAATTAATTTAGAGTGATTTTTTTGAGAATTTTCTAAAATAATTTACTTTTCAGTAAATAAATAAAATATAATTTTGTGTTTTATTATGTATTTTGACTTCATAAATAAGTATTAATGATGTAGTTACTAAAATTATTGAATCCCTAACCAAATTATGTTATTTTTATTATATAATGTACTTTATAGAATTAAAATGTATTTCCATACCTATATACAACATTCCATAGTACAAAGTAGAAATTATTTTATTTAAAACCTTATTTTTTGGAATAATTACTTTCTTAGGCCAAAATCAATATAAAAATTTTATGTTAAATTCTAAAATTAAAATATGTAAAAAAACAACTTCATTTTTTCATAAACTATGAGCTAAAACTATGTGTGGACTAAGGAAATTTATTTTCCAAAATCTTTAATTCTAAGTGATATATTTGAAAAATAATAAAAAATTCTACCCACATTGATATAAATACCCACGTATACACCCTATTTCATTCACCCTAAATCTCATTATCTTACCCCCCTCTCTTATTATATTATTATTACCTTTAGTGAATCTCTAATTCTCTCAAATAATCAATCCTCTAATTTTAGGATGCGTTACTTCCGATAAGGTACCCTCTTCTTCTCTCTTTTCATGTACATTCCCTTTTTATAAGACTATTTATTTTCATGTGATTATGTCACCATGTGGTTATAATCATTCATTTACTGTCCAAATGTTTCAATATTAAGGATATAATTTCATTCTCTCTCCTTAATAAAATTCAATAAATCATTATGTATACCCATTATGATGCTAAAACAAATCCTTGATTTTTGATGCCATAATTTTATATTATGAATACCCAATCTAATTTCATTCAAGGGTATTCACATATATATAAATATACTTAATTGATTGCGGAATTCCATAATTGAAACCCACATTTCTTACTCATGGGTTAAAATGAATAATCACTTCCTTATGATATATCATCAATGTGGCACCAACAATGGTGGATATACAAAGGGTGTGCTCTGATATCACTCTAATGCATTGAGTAAATAATTAATCACTATCAATGAAATGTTTTTGATACATTATAATATTTAATTTTTATGTGTTTATGAAACTTTTGTGAAAAATTATGGTAATATTTTTTATGACCCCATTGTGATGAAAAACAGTGATATACATATAATTGTACCATTTTTATGATGTAGCCACATTTCCATGTTATTACTCAATTAACTGTGATTATTATCTTATATTATGCCTCTTGTATTTATGATCATTATGATTTTTATCCATTAGGATTACCCACATTCCATTTCCATTATTATCCTTTAATATGCTATATTCTCACCCTATTCCATTGATGTATGTCCCTAAGAAATCACTTTTAGTGAGGTGACCTAGTATTGAATAATAAAAGACTATCTCAAGAGGATTAAATAAAGTTTCTATTTATCTTTTTTTAGGTACATCATATATTATATACATGGTTTCCAAGAAAAAAATCCTCAATATATCCTTGTAAGTATTAAATTAATATTTTGTTAAATAATTATGTTAAAAATCATGTATGAAAAAATGAAGGTCCCCATACATATCTGGGAAGGAATATTGGTGAAGTGCACCACCCCAATCCCACCTGTAATTGGTCTGGGGTTGTAAGATAATTCCAAGAATATTTTTCTCAATAGAATTCCTTTTTCTATATAATATCTATATGAACATACAAATATTCAAATTCCAATAAATCATATTAACTACTAAAATAACATAAGATAGAATAAAAAATATTAATGAAATGCATGCATACAAATACCGCCAACCATCCACAGTTAGCATATAGTCAATATACCAAATAAAGGAAACATGTTGAACATAAAGGATCTAGGGACATGAGAACCATAATTTAACATGGAATCACCATATAATCATTAGTAATCATGATTATGTCTCCAAAAGATTACATAGACCTACTGTACATAAAATATCATATTACTGCTAAGTCTCATATGTCATATTCATAGTGTATATCATCCACACAAACAAAAAAGGCTATGTGTGCCCTTGAATGGGTGAGTATAAAAATACTCAGTAGGATTCCCTAAATAAAAAGAGAAATTGAACAAAAACCTAATCAAAACAAAGTATGAGAAATGATAAGGTATGAAAAATGAGGCGAAATTATAACACCATTACCCAATTTCACTATGAACAAATCTTATAAGTGAGATTTAGAAATATGATAATATATAGTCCTTATTATAATTAGAAACCCAAAATGGATCCCATGAATGAGTATACCTCCTTCCTCACCCACAAAAATGTATTGTTTTAAAATAATTCAATTACATAACTAAAACATAACCCTAAATATCGACCTCACTCATAGAGTAATAAATAATGTATAACTAAAACATATAAGCTCCATAAATTTCAAGCTACATCATTCTAGATAAGATCTCTTATATTATAATAACAGGGTCAATGAGTCAGATGTACCAGTGCATAATTATTTTTGTAGAAACTACTAATTCCATGAGAAATCCTTGTCCAATGAATCCCATATAGAATACCTAATTATAGTGGAGGAATCTAACCTCACAGATGGTATATACATTAGTTGATGGAGCACTAACCCTACAGATAGAGTACTCGTACCCTGTCTCATATAGGATGTACCTATTCTGTCTTCTGTAAAGAAAAAATCACACCTTTTTAATAGATTAATTATCTAGTGAGTCTTTGAAACCCATTTTATAACATGGGGGACCAATGACTTAATACTAAAGGGATTAAAAACAACATCAATGTCTAGGAAACTCATGCCTTTCCGATTATTCATCAACTAAGGTATTACCTAGCCCAAAAATCACACTAATATATTCCTCATGATCTATGAAATATAGAAATCAATGAAAGGATAACATTAAGAATACTTCTAGGTAGTCTCTCATTATCTCTCTCAAAATCCTATAAAATTATAAGGAGTATGAAATATATGCTAAAGTGATTACTGTTTCACATCATGAGTGATTGAAAAGACTTTAGAATACATGGATTCAACAATAAATCCCCCATTTACTTTCTTAAAGTCACATGCATGATTACCAACAGAGATATGTATGGGAAGAAATAGATTTACATAAGCTCTAGGATGATCTAAAAATATCCTATAAAATCCATTACCGTATGAAAACACCCTAAAACATGTATATTAGATTCTATGTCTATAAACCAGTATTTAAAAAATATTTATGAATATAAAGATACTAATGAACATTCATGGGTTATTTCACAGCTCTCATAAACAAGAAAAATAATTTGCTGTCCTCAAATTACCAAGGTTTGATCCATTGCCTATGATAATTTTTAAAGGGATAATTTTCTATAAACACCTTGTAATGATTATTGGATAGTAATGAGGCCCTCAATATCTTGATATATGTGTAATAACAAATTAAATGGAATATTTATTTACAAAATTTTGATATTGATATGAAAATATATGAAAAACATCTAGGGGTTAGTGTTTTGAGCCAAATTGTTGAACTTGTCCATGAATTTACACTCTCACATAGTAGATAGTAGGGAATGTGGAACCCACATATGTACTTTCTACCCTCGATTAGGTTGGCTCAGATCTTAGAAACTCATTAAATCTCACCTAGCCAGATGGAAGAGATGCTTAGGGACACTAAACGAAGGGGAAAACTTTCATAACATAGGCCTTATAGAGTCATTCCACTCTATTTTAACTAGTATGATTTGGGTTACATGTGTGAATTCTGAGCACTCATCTAGCCTCCAGTTCTAGGTCATCTTTTCCTAATGCGGTTGGGCTAGTAGGACGACCTTCTTCAAATAGCTTAGTACATTACGATAGGTTGATCCACCTATGTCACCGATGGGAAAAACCCATCAGAACACTCCTATATTGTAACCTACCAAGATTTTAGAATGAAATTTATTTATATAATATAGTATTCAGTAGTGTGTGGTATGTAAAACACCGTTTTTGAACGAACAACGATATACTATAGAAATATTATTATTTAAATATTACCATTATAACATAGTTTTTGGTTTAGCATACTTGAATCGAAAAAAACATTTATGAAATAGATTGGAATTGTTTCCTTAATAAAATTAATAAACAATCATACATTTATTTTCCATTGGTTATAAATGTTGATAAAAACTTTTGAAGGTAAAATATATATTTTTCATATTAATGTTTCTATGTGTGAAATGTATTTTTGTCTTAATAGATTTAATTAATCACAATTGATAAATTATTCTAATGAAATTATCTTATTATATATCACATCAAATTAATGGAAATTCATTTATTATGTTTATTAGGAAATCAATGAAAATAAGTCATTTTTGGATTCAAAATTACATTTTCATAAAAAATGGGTTTTATTTTATTTTGTGCATAGATATTATAATTAATTTTTACCAATTTTGGAAATTGTATTTGAATATTTTTTATTTGTGTTTAAATATTTATAACAAATAAATCTTAGCATGATTTTTTGGATTATCTGAAAGGATTGATTTTTGAGTAAATAGTGAAAAATACTGATTTTTTAAAAACTCTCATTTCTATTCATTAAATAATGTAATTTAAAAGTAAAATTATATTTTGGATTTTTTAATGTAACATAATATATATTTGATTAAAGATAATCTTAAAAATCACATATTAAAAAAATATATTTTATTTTTCTATAAGTTTATTTTTATTCATAAAATTGAAATGTTCTAAAATATTATTTTTTGATATTCTTGTCACACTTAAAAAATTAATTTCTAACTCTTATAAAAATTGAATCTTGAAAAATGAACTCAACATATTTAATTAGGATGTTCAAATTTATAAATGATGTAAATTTCATTTTTTGTCATTATGAATAGTTACATTGGTAAAAATATTGTCTCCATGGTAAAAAGGTAAAACATGTTAATTAAGTATAAAAATAGTGATAAGGTACTAAAATATTATCTTAATTATTATTGGGTGAGATTATTTTTAATCTTATCTATATATTTTATAATTTTAATTTTTTAAGTTACATTTTCCTTTAAATGTGAACAATATATTATTTTAAGTTGTGTATAATTATGAAATGTCAGTATCTTTATTTTAATAACCTTTATTAGTTATCGTAGTGATAAAAAGAATTAATTAATTAATATAAATGATTATTTTAAATATAATAAATTATTTTTATTATAATAATTTATTTATATTTTTCGTGATGATATAATTACCTTAAATTTTTACAAAACATCAATACAATGCTTGTGTAAGAAGAAAAAAAATAATTTTATATAGATTTTAAAATATTAAAATTAATATGTTTTGGAAGAATTTTTTTGTTCTAAGAATATCAGAAGTACTTATAAGGTCCAACCCAAACTCAAAAAATGATATATTTGATGGATCATTCACATATACTACAAGATGTGGACATCATGACCAATGATTTTTTTTCCAATGAAATATTGACAAGAAAGGTTATCAGAACCCAGGGGAGATCTTTTTTGGTTAAATTTATAATTAATTTAATTAATGTAGAAGCAATATTACTTCATTATTTAGATATTTCTTTGTATTACATATTTATCTTCCAAAAAACGTTTTTGTAAAATATTTTTCAACTTGTAGGTTCTAACTATATAATCCCTTGAGTGGAGATCCACATGCGCTCCTATGACTGATGAATCACCTGGTGCCAGCATGATCAATTGATTTCCTCATGTTCTTCATCATGATAAATTCAAATTTCTTTAGTGATTAAGAAATTATCAAGATATTTTCATTTTTCATAGGATGTGATAAGGAATAGAAGGATTATAGAGATCTATCCATTTTGAAAAATGATTCTTGATTAAACTATCTTAAAATGTAAAAAAGGTCTATTTATAGACCTAGGGTTAGGGTTTTTAATTTAGTTAATTGAACAAGTTCCCTTAATGAAATATTAAACCCATATCTAAACCCATTCCATATATTAAAACAACAATAGTTTTATTATTCCATGGTGTGTGATAACTGGTGCAATAATAAATATTATTTTATGAGCTTGTGAATTAATATTTATCACCAGACCCTATCTTGTTCTACTATCCCTCCTCAGCAGTTATCAAATACCAAAATAAATATTTATTCAAATAATAAATATTCATTAACATATTCATTAAATAAAATAAATATTTTATTCACAATTTGATGAATAAATATTTATTAAATATTCATGTAATTAAATAAATTAATTATTAATGAATAAATAATTATTTTTTACCTTACATATACTATTTTTAATCGATAAATCCTAAATAAAATTATTCCTCAATCTTGAGAGTGATATTTATTCCAAAAATAAATTCAAATAAGCTTTAATTAATATCAATAGAAAAACATAATGTGTGCCCTATAGGTTTCATTCTTGTTATCATTTAACATAATTTACCAAAGTAAATGAATAATGTATAGAAATATATCAAAGAACACAAGAGAAATAAGTTACTGTCCCAATTTTGAAATGAACATATGAGTGATTATTATTTAATACAGTCCCTTTTCACAATATCTCTTCAAGAAGGTTTTAGACCTGAGTTATCAACTAATAGGTTTTATATGTCCTTTATCGACTATCTGAAATAAACATGATGTTACACCATTGACATGGAATTTAATATGATAGTTTAATTTAAATCAATTGTAGGAGATATAAACTATCATAAATATGGAAGGGACAAATCCCTTATTAAAATTATTTATCAATAAAATTCCATTCATGACATATCCAACATGCCCAAATTTCTGCGAATAAATTGATTCATAGTTTTGGTGAGTAAATATAAGTGAAAAACTAATGGAATTGATTAATAATAATATTATGGAATATTATAAAAATCCATAGATAGGAATATATGATGGCACACAAACATTGGGAATTTATACAGGTTGGTTTGTTTTCATAATATAACATCTTCGATATTACCAAGTGTAAATTTCATGATATTAAGTCTCATATTCTTATGAGTACTCAAAATTGATAGTCAACATACAATAAAAACCATAATAGAATGTTATATGATCATAACACTAGGTTTTAAGAATATCTATATGTAATTTTGAGGGTTTTTAATAGTAGGGGAATGTTATTATGTTTTCAACGTGACATATACTCTGGGACATTATTATAATAAATTAACGCAGAAAAATGAGGAGTATATAATTATTTTTTAATTAAAATTCACTACTTTGAATATATATTCAGTCCAAATTTTAATCAGTTGCTTCACGAACACAAAATCTTAAATAATACCACTTAGAGTAGAGCCAACTACCAATGACTCTCAATCCTCAAGACCTCACATGAGGATCATGTTTTTTATGAGATAAAGATTTAGTCAAGGGATCCCATAAATTTCCTTAAATAGATATTATTCAAACTGTAACATCACCTCTTTGAGAAAAATCTCTCAATATATGATACATCTGAATTGTGGATTTTTTTCGCTGATGTGACCTTGGCTCGTTTGCAAGATCCACCATTATAGTGTTATCACAATAGAGTGTGATATGGTCTTTATTTATAGGTACCCCAAAAATATAACAAATAAAGTATCATATCTAAACTTATTCTCTAGAAGCACTAGAAGACATAGTATACTCATACTCTGCTATAGAAACTGTGACCATGGATTTCATTCAGCTCTTCCATCTTACAACACCTCCATTGAGGCTAAAGATGTACCCCGAATGCAATTTTAGATTATATTGGCCCATTTGGAAACTAACATCTATATATCCTCTGATTATTAGTTCCTCGTCTACTTCGTATACCAGGAAAATTATAATAACCCTATATTTTCATACATGGATATTAAATAATTTTCTGTGGAAATTTATAAAAACACACCCAAAGATTATGCTAGTTTAGTGACTTTGGAAAAATGGAAACATAGACCACTGGTTCAAAACACACATACTTATTCTCCTACATATTTATTCTTAACTAGTACACTTTTTGAAATATCAAACTTAATATCTTTCTTCATATCCCGGGGATAAGAAACATAATAAAAGGGTGATCTTAGATGTTTATAAAGGGAAAAAAGTAGATATGTAATCATAATATAAACATTAGGGCATGATAACATAATCATAAAATTTAATGGTCATATCATAAATATTAAAGATCATATACATGAGCCATGGAATAAATATTGGTAGTTCATAAGATATGAATCATAAGGAAATTAAGATCATAATCCATTAATCTATAACATCAGAATAATACAAGATATTTGTGGCCAAAAATTAAACATGTAATATCATTACCTATAAGTTAAGGATAATTTCCAAAACGTATTAGGATAATTAATGGGGACCACACCTACTGGTAGGGACACACCATCATGACCAGTCATAATCCTTTCCTTATATGGGATCATGTTTCCGCATCTTCCTAGGGCGGATCTGGTTTCCCCATCTTCCCATAGGGGATCAGGTTTCCCAATCTTCCATTGTGGATCAAGACTTCCAAATTGTTTCCCTCATTATAACAAGAGATATAAGTTATTACCTAATGAATTGGGGGGAGATATATTTCCCCTATAAAATAAGGCAGACTATACATATGTGTACCATAAGAAAACAAATAATTTATCACATCAGTAACCATGTCAATAAATGAGTTTTATTAAAATCATTAAATCTTACATAACCCATGGAAAAGAAATAGGTTCTAGTAATATCATACAATCATAAACATTGACCAAAAATATGAATAATAAGAATAATATCTTTTAAAAATATCCACCATAAATAATAATTATCCTTAAGGAATGTAATCATAGATGGAAAATACTTGGGAGAGTTTACTGGAAAATAATTCTTGAGGAAAATATCCTTTATTCTTTGAAAATGATTTTATTTACTTAAAATTCAATGAATATTTAAAATAAGAAATTTTCATTATAAATATATTTGGAATCATGTAATGTATCATTCAAATCATTTATGAATCATAAAAATAGAGAAATAAATTCATGTTGTATAAGTTAAAAAAAACCCCCTTCTAACTTTTTCCGGAAGAGTCGCAATGTACCATGTATGTTAAAGGAAAAAAAGATTCCATTCAACACATTTAGTAAAAATTATAAAAATGGGTAAAATTGAATTTAAAAATCCATAGAAGAATATTATAATAAATTTTGGAAAACACTTTTAGAAAAAATTGACACGGGAGATAAATATTCCCTAATGGAGACTTATGATGAAACAATCCCAAATATTGATGAGATTGTGAAATAAATACTCATCACATTATAATCAGTATAATAATATATTACATGAAATAAATAAAATTATATAGCTATTAAAATACCATAATATCCTTTATAAGACTCATAAAAGACATTCATGGAAAGTATATACACCACATTGATGAAACAAGTAGTGTATAAGGCATGTGTCCCACAAAATTAAAAGTGAGACAAAAATCCAATACTTTATGTTTTGACTCTCTTTGTACATGGTCAAAAATCATGTCTAAGTTTATTATAATTCTACCAAAGAACAATATTAATATACCATATATTATTTATAATTAAACTATATTACCCATTTAGTAATAATTCCTTTTTAATGTTACGTTTTGAGTAATATCTGTGTTATTTTTCATATATGTTTTAACTTGTTATTCTTGATACTATAACTTAGATTATGATTTACATATTTCCAGAATTTAGAAAATGATATAAATATCATATATATTAATTATATAATTATTTATAAATGATATAAATATGAAATAGAACACGCCTTTCAAAGAGACGGTAGGTCATACGTTTGCATGACCGAGGTTTCGATTTTATTATCATATTGAAAGAAAGAAAGTAAATGAAATATATATATATGTAAATATATATATTATAATTATATTAGAATTATTATTTAATATAAATCATATAATTTCATTAAACCCATCCGTAATAAATTCCATGTAAAGTGTGATTGAATCACATCGCTTTGAAGAGGCAATAGTCCATATATCCACAAATGAATTTATTGTATTTACACAAAGTCGAAAGTATTACGTTTTGTTTATTGTAATAATTAAAAAAGAATAAATAAATCATAAATATAATATATATCATAAAAAATTGTATGTTCATCATAATTCCCACCATGAGAGGTGATAAAGAAAAAAATGATCATTTTTTCATGAGGCAGTAGTCCACCGTATACACAAACAGTAGGTTCGTTACCCATTAGATGGAAGTTTTTACAAGTGTAGGTATAAATATTAATATAAAAAACTCTCTATATATTTACGATACTGATTTTATTATATAAACTAGAAATAAATATAATTTAAGGGGTTTATGGAAGAAATATAACAAAATGGTTATTGATGAACGTTAACTCTTCTTTGGGAATCTCTTTTTGACTTGCACAGAAAGATATAATTTTCTGGAATTATGAATAAATTGAGGCTTATAAGATGAATTTATGTACTTAGGGAGAAAATTTTGATATATTTGTTTCAAAAAAATAGGTTCTGATGTGTGAATATAAGAGAAGGAGATGCACCCTTTTAGGAGAGAGGATATGGGCACTTTTGGAATTTCTCGAAATATTTACGTATAATAATTTCAATATCAATATAAATACATCATAAATTATATTTATTATAATATAATACATTATAAGGTTTTAAAATCATCATCCAATATATTTTATACAAGTTTTTGTGTCATTTGAAACCTTATTATATTGATTAACCCTTAGTTAATCCATTTTAATTTTAACTATAGTAACAACGTTTTTAATATTAAGAGAATGTACTTTTTACATATAAACTCTAAATTAGACCATAAATATTCCATTTAAGGTATTATAGACCATATCTAATAATATTGTACTTAATTAATATTTTTTATTATTTTTAAATAATTTAATAAATTATTATTATACTAAAATATCATAAGTGTTAATTTTAATGCTATTCAAAACATTGAATTGAAGAAAATAAATATGGAAAGATAACATCAAAACAATTAATTTAATACAACCTTAAAATTTTATGTTCACCAATAAAATATTTTTATAACATTAATGAAGTAATATTTTATTTATTTTAATATTTCTAATATAATTGAATTGATTTTTTCATTATTTGAATAATTAACACGTCATCATTATGTAATTTTTCAGGATAATTATTTCTAAACTAAAGATAAATAAATAATGATGTATATACTTTTTATATTTAATAATAATATACATATATGAGAATATCTTCTATTTAACCCCATAATAAAAATATTATACTTATTAAAGGAAAGAGTGTCACATTTTGTCACTCTGTTTGATTTTAACACTATCTAAGACATTTTTATGGATAAGTGTCCATTAAATTTTTAAATTTTAGAGCATAGGTTATAGGGTTAGAATTAAATTAATAAAATAACATTAGGTAATGTGTTAGGGTAGTTTTTTAATATTTATAATATTATTTTTACCCATAATTATCTGATTTACCCTTAACTGTGGTAATAAAAATTACTAAAGTTACTATTAATATTTTTCAGAAAATAAAGGGTCCATAATTAATAAATTTTTACCTTATGATTAACAATAAGGAGTCCATTTTTAACAATTCTATACAAATATTTGGGTAAAATTAATTTAAAATTAATACCATTGATGGAATGAGAAAACAAGTTTTTATAGTGAAAAAATTGAAATGTTTTTATATCCTATTTCAATGTAAAATTTGTTTCAATGATCGAAATAAGATAATTTGTTTTAAAATTATTCTAATTATACTTTAAAAACAATTCAAATAATAATTTAACTATATAAATAAGTTTTATGAAAAGAAATAATTAATTAATATTCAGTATTTTTCACATTTCATCAAAACATAAAAATTATCAAAGAAATACCAAGAATTGAACCAATGTAAAATTTTATATACCTATTTCAATTAAGAAGTTTATTTTATCATATAAAAATATTAAATTTTTTTAAATTATATTTATTGTGGTTTTTCAATTCAAAGTCTGTAAAAGTACTCTTTTGAAAAATATATATTTTTATTCATAAAATTAGATTTGTTCTTATATTATTCTCATAAAATCAATTGAATGAGTTTCAAAAAAATTTATTTCCTGTATAATATATAAATTTTATTAAAAAACATTCACCAATAGTGATTTTTTAATTTATTATCACAAAATGGAATTAGTTGATAGAAAAATATTTTTTTAGAAAATTCATTTCATTATTTTTAAATTATTCTTAATTTCATTTATAGATAGTTTATGGAAAAAGGATTCATTTTATATACATGTTTAAATCATATTGTCATTATTTATTAAATATTATTCATAATTTTAATTCCAATTACTTAATGGTAACTATAATAGTATTTTAATTGCAATATTAATAGTATATTGTAGTTTGGTAAAACTCAGTCCTTTATGTAATAAAATCTATCAAAGGAACTCAACATTTTGTTTATCACAAGCCAAGAATAGTGTTTCATGTATTTAATAATATACTAATTGTTTTTTGAAGTGAATACTTCAATTTTTATTTCATATAAAGTAAGAATAACTTGGTGCTTTCATATATAAAATCTCTATTCAGTTCTGTGTAAAATAGAAAATATCAAGAATATTAAATTAATTCTAAAAAAATAAAAACCAAAAAATATCAGGGTGTTACAAATACATACAAACTTCATCAATGATATGGAAGTATAGTCTTGATTTCAATCTAATGGATATCATCTAGGTCAAAATGATTTCTTCCAACCATAATTAAGGGATAGGAAACATCTAGCCTAGTACATAGCATAATATACATAACCGAACCAATCCCCAATGCACATAGAATCATTTATATCCTTTTAAATTACTCATGTGTATAAGAACATGTTTTCTTAGAGTGGTAAATTCCATGAAACTCTAAAAGTAGTCCCCTCTTATATTATTCCATATTTAATATTTTTAGTATCATGTCAATATATGTACTTTGACATAGACAATGAAGCCTCTTTGGTTTATCATGATAAATATTGATCCCAATAATATATGATACTTCACCTAAGTCTATCATTTAGAAGCATGTATTTAACTATTCATTAATATACTATAAAACCATTTTTTCATTTCTAATAAGTAGTATGAAATCAACATAAATTATTATGGAAATTATCACACTACTATTAACTGATTATGGACACAAGGCTCAAATTTATTCTTTATGAAACCAAATTTCATTATCGATTCATCAAATTGAATGATATATGAACTTGATTATTTATGGTATCTATAAATGTATATTTGTAATTTTCATACATTTCTGAAATCATTCTGAGTCACAAACACTTTAGTTTGTGTCATAAAGACATTTTTTGAAGGTTTACATTAAGGATGTCTATTTTGACATCAACTTTTCAAATCTCATAGTCATGGTAAGATGTTATAGGAAATAAAAATCTAGTGGATTTCAACATTGAAACTACTAAGAAGTTTTCATCGTAATGTATTACTAGAAATTTTTTGAACCCATTTCAAAATATACATACCTTATAATAACTATCTTTTCCATCCATGTTTAGTTTCTTATGGAATTTAAATTTAAAACTAAGAGGATTTAAATCCATTCAAATAACTATCAAAATACAAACTTGGTTTTGGTGCATATAATCCATTTCAAAATTCATAGATTCTTTCAAATTGGGAACATATTTATCACATAATTCTTCCATATGGGTTACATGATAATTATTATAAACTAATAATGAGTCATTATCCTTAGTGATTAGAAAACCATATCACTATTGTAATCTAAACAATCTTATACTTTGACATAATACTTTCATATTCGGAACATTTTCTTCCATTAGGATTTTTGAAATCTATTCTTGTGCATAATCTTGTAGACCATGATCCTATAATTCATCAATGTATATCTTTCTACCACTTTCTCTTTTAGATATGAGGTCCCTCTCAAGGAATTTGGCATGTCTTGCCATAATAAATTTTTTTTCTATAGGGTTGTATAGGTAATTACTGTTGTTTCCTTAGGTTATCGTATAAAGGATCACTCTGTTCCTCATGGTGAATGTTTTATAACTAAATAATCCCTAAAAAATGATTTAAAACCCTACACATATAAATTAAACAACATGGATTATCTTCTATATGAACGTTTGTATGGAATAACAATTTTTTATTTATTATACATATGGTTTAGTATATATTCCACTCCAAAAAGTATAATAAACTACAACCATAGATCACCATTTATCTCACTATGTCTAAAAATGCATGGTTCCTCATTTTATTTATCCCATTCCATTATGGTGTATAAAGGGGTGTTATTTGCAAAATAATATCAAACTATTACCAATAATAAATGAAGACTTTATTAAGATATTCACCACCACATTTTGAGTAGATCTTGTTAATATTCATACCAATCAGGTTCTCAACTTAACACTTGTATTATTTAAATCTATCAAAATGATCTTATTTATACATCATTAATTATACATATCCATATCTTCTAAAATCACCAATAAAAGTTATGAATTTTGAGTACCAACTTCTTGGTTTAAATGTAAATGGTCACAATACATTTGTATGACCTAATTTGAGAATATTTTTAGACCTTTCACCTTTTCCACTAAGTGGGGATTTGGCCATTTTCTTTGTAAAAATTAGTGACATACACCATGTAGTTCTAGTTCAAATGTATCCAAGAATCCATATTTGTGATAATTTTTTTAATTATTTTAATTTAAATAACCTAGTAGTTGATTCCATAGATAGTTGTGGTATGAGTAATATGAACTATTTTTGTTATCAATTGGAAATACTTGGTTTGTGTAATCCAATATGTATTGAAAATTATTTAAATATTACATGGCATAAAATTTTTTTATAAAAGAAGAAACACTAATTTTACAAACATCCAAATAGATACATCTATGTAAAATATAGACACATATATAATGTTTTCGGTAACTGATGACATATATCAACAATATTTTAAAAGAAATATCATCCTGGAAGTATTGTGAGGTGGTGGTCATTGATAACCACAATAATATGTATGGATATATTGGATACTCTTAAATCTACTTCCACTTATGAAATACTTTTTAATCTACTTGGTTCCTAAATTTGACTATATATGTGATCACCGCATGCTATATATAACACCTAATTTATATAAATATATAAATTTCACTTGATAAAAAACATACTATAAACATACCCTTCCTTCTTTTTTAGGTGTAGTTTTTATTCCAGTGGCATATATTTCCACATGAAAAATATATGACATCCTATTCTATTAATTTCTCTTTGATATTTATCTTCACATAAGAGAAATCTAAAGAATAATTGGACTTATAGCCCTTCACCTGAACTTTATTTTATCCACCATAATGTTGGGAATTGTTTCAAAATATATATACTTATCAACTTAGAAATGTAGA
Source organism: Viscum album (assembly GCA_963277665.1). NCBI lineage: Eukaryota > Viridiplantae > Streptophyta > Magnoliopsida > Santalales > Viscaceae > Viscum > Viscum album. Next base: position 911,378,460 of record OY728140.1, read on the forward strand.
TTAAGAAGATTTGTGAGAGACTTCTCAGTGTTTCTCATATTTAAATTGAAAAAATACTAGAAAATATATAAGATAGTGATGAAATAATGAGATTGGTATGCAGTTCATTAGGTATCAAAAACCATAGAACCTATATGAAATTAACGTAACCCATTAGCTTTTCTACGTGTGGCCCAACTAGTGGTCATTACCAATGTTTAATCTGAAAGAATATTTTAGAATCTCAAATTCATCTAGTCTTATTATCTTCTATTATATAAAATAAAGATACTGGATAATTCTATAAGAATTCACGGTTTTAAGTGACATCATATGTTTATTAGACATGTTTGTAAGCATTAAACATTGAACATCAACATCGGAACTCCGGTGTTTATCATAGCCAGTGAACTCATCATCACACGACTCTTTAGTCGGAATATCTGGCTTTGAGGATTTTGTTATATAATATTTCCATACATGGAGAAAATTTACCTGTAGGCATCTAAATCATTCTAGGAAGTTACTTCCAGTATAAAGATGGTCTTTCCACAAAATTGATCATAGAGAAAATGTGTATGATGTACTTTTTATTATTATACAATATTAAAATAGTTGACTATTAGTACTTAAATTTATTATCATTTCTATTAGAAATAATAAAATTAATTTTATTAATTCTCACAATATTTTATCAAGTCCCAATAGCCCACCCTATTGAACATGGAATGTATAGAATCTCTATCATTTTAATGGAAAGGATCCATATTCCCTTTATCATAACCCAATAAATAGATCAATCAATTACATAAAGGAATCTAAGTATGCATGTATTGTATAATTACAGGGTTTCAAATCCTTGATTTGTTTATTGGACTCTCCAATCCTGAAATCTGAACAAGGATTTCCATAACACTCACCTCCAAGACACAATAACTCTAGAAAGGGACAGACCTCTTTATATAAAATATTTATGTCAAACCAATTATTTCATAAGTACTACCCTAATAAAATTACATGACCTAAAAAGGGATAGTAAAAGACATAGTTCAATTAGTTTCATTCCCAATCAAGTAATTGATGGATTTTTATAATTTAATATTAAGTTTAGGTAATTTATTTAATATTCAAAAAATTTATTATTTTATGCATTATAAGTTTTGTTAGTGTAATATTGATTTTTTTATGGATTAACCATGTTATAGTAAAACATTTAGACATGAACCAATTATTTTAATTATATAATTTCATATTAGTTCAATTAATTATGTGATCATGGTCTTGTATCCTTAAAATAAATCATGCATAGAAAAGAAATAAAATAAATAAATAAAAAAATGATTATAAAATAAATGTAATGGATGATTTATTTTGTAGAAAAAATATACATATGAACCTAGGGATAAAATCCACGTTCCAATATTGGCATGATTTGAAACATACCACTTTTATTCCTATCTACCTCATGTGTTGGTTTCATCGTGGTTTCATCTTGAACCGCCTTTACATCAACTTCATCTTGAACTGACTCCACATTCTTTGGGATATTGATTTTCATACATAAATTTTATAACTCACACATCGGTATGTGGAAACAAAGGATTGGTTAATGGGGATAAAATAAAAAAACCTTGGACATCCATTTCCTACATAATAAAATTGGGAGGGATGACTCACATACCACTAAATTTAATTAAATAACAATTATTTTAAAAACCATGCAATAAAATTAAATTTGATAAAACCAAAATGGACATAGGTATGTTCAATCTCATTATCGGTCATACACATCCAATTATTACATATTTAAAACACCTATCCCACATTCATTTCAATTTGATATTTAATAATATAAAACACACATGAATTAATCAAATTAATTATATGATTAATAAATTCGTTAATTTTAACTTATTTCATCCAATTATCCTAACATTTCCATCCAATGGGATTTTAAAATAAATAAATAAATAATTTTATTTTATTTAAAACTCAATAAATTAGTATATATATTTTTTATTAGAAGAAACTCAGTGGGTACCTTTCTAATCTATCGAGAATGGTTTTAATTGTAAAAATGCACTCATATGATTTATTTTATACGTGAAATGTGTCATAATCTCTTGAAATGTACTCCCAATATAATTCCACATAGAACACATGAAAATTACATAGCCTGTATAATATAATGTGTTGAGTATTTAGTATATAATAACTATACATGATCAATAGTTTTGAATATTACACGGGTTTAATTTAGAATTTAATAAAATATAAAACCTAATGAATGGTTTGTACTGTGAAATTAATGACACATGAAAATTAGGTTGATGAGGTTTAATGAAGTAATTAACTAAATATAATATTTTTTCATAAATAGGTAAAGTAGACTATAAGTGAAATCCATCCATTGGATGTGTACTCCTTTTCACTAGATATCTGCAACACATTCCTAGTAACTTGATGTGTACATATCATGGAAAATTTTTAAGGGATATATGAAATGTACTTAAAGTTACATGGATTCAAGCCTATACCTATTATGTATTAATTACATGTGGTCTATTAATTACACAGTTCAGTTTGACCCCATGTTTACCACCTTGAGAAGATGTGGACTACATGGTGTATAGTCAATTAACAAGGCATGTACTCTAGAAAATCCATGTTACACCCTAGATAGTCTACAAGTAGAGAATTTTTTGAAAAAGAAATGCATTCAAAACACAATTACCCAGAATCGACATTATCATCATTGTGAAATTGAACATGGATACATGGAATGTGATAAAGTAGGACACGCTATATAGTCTTCTATTATCTAGCCAAAATTCATTGAATCTCTGGATGAGTTCTTTTAATGTGATATTTTTTTCATTATTAACTGATTTTGGTAATATGAATGATAAATGAATAACATGAATAATAGATTTATCTTCCAGATCAATAATGAATTAACACATTAATTAAATTTTAATTTTTAAATACATAATGATAAAAAATAAAGTAAATAATTATAAATTTGAAAGTGACTGCTATGATACCACTTGTTAGTTTTGGGTGAAGTAGAAGTACATATGAGGGTTGATCCAGACTCAATGAATGTTATATTTGATGGATCATTCTCATATTTTATAGGATGTGAATTTCATGATCAATGAAAATATTCAAAACAAATATTGAAAATAAATGTTACTGGAACCAAGAGGTGATATTTTCCTGTTAAATTTATAATTAATTTAATTACATTAGAAGAAATATTACCTTATTATTGTGGTTTTTATTTTTATTAGATATTTATGGCTTAAAAACCTTTGTGATAATTCGTCATTTCTTTTGTATGATCCAAGTGTGTAATCTGTCTAGAGGTGATCCACATGTGCTGCAATAATCTGAAAATCACACCGATGAATCCTAGGGTTCCAGCATGGTCGATTGATCATATTGTGTTGTTCTTATTCATTAATTTATTTTTCTTCAGTCCTTAATAAATTCTATTAATCTTCTAATTCTTGAGAGGATATGATATGGAAGAGGAGTATTTTAAAATTTTATCTAATGTACAAAATGATTATTGATTAACATACATTATAATATAATAGTTGTCTATTTATAGACGTAGTGTTAGATTTTGTAATTTAATTAATTGAAAAAGTTACCTTAATAAAATGTAAAATCCATTATGTAAGAACTTCCATGTATTAAAAAAATAATACTTTTTTATTTCAGGACACGCGCTAACTGGGGAAATGATAAATATTATTTTACTATCATGTAATCTAATATTTATCACCGTACTCATTCTTGGTCCACTGAACATCCTCATCATTTATCATACACCAAAATAAAAATTAAATTAAATATTTTTTGATAAATATTCTAGAATATAAATATTTTTTAAAAATATTCAATAAATAAAATGAATACATTATTCGCAATAGAAAAATAAATATTTATTAAATGTTCATATAATTAAATATTTTATTTATTAATGAATAAATAAATATTTATTATCTTATGAATAATATTTGTCAAAAAAAATTCTGAATAAAATTATTCCTCGGTCTTGAGAATAATATCATTTCAAATAATTAAATTCAAACAAAATTAATTTAGATCAATGGAAACACTTAGGGTTTATTCCTCTAGGATTCATTTCGCATTGATATTAAGAAAACATTCCCAATGTCCATGATTATTATCCTACAATGGGTCAAGGAATCCATGATAAAGAAGTTAATTTCAGAACATTGATAACAACATATGGGATCATATCATGTAATATAATCCATTTTTCATAATATGTTATCAAGAAGGTTTCACACCCATGTCATCAAACTATATGATTGATAAGTCTATCTTTAACTATATAAACTAAAGTCATCATTACACCATGGAAATTGAATTTAATGTTATAGTTTCATTTTAATTAATGGTCCATGATATCAATTTACATAAACTTAGAAATGATAAATCATTTCATGAAATATTCATTAATTACATGTCATTCATGATGCACCCAGAAAACTCCACTTCCCATGAATATATGGAATCATGGGTTTTGTTAATAAATATAATTACGTGATTCATAACAAGAATTAATAAAAATATTAAAGTATAAGTACCATTAAACACACTCATATATAGGAATATCCAATGATAAATAATCAAGAAGAATTCATAATGGAGGGTCTATTCTTATATTATCACATATTGGATATTTACAAGTATGATATTCATGAGATGAAGTTGCATATTATTATGAGTACTCACACTAGAAAATCAACATACTATATTCCCCACCATAGAATGTTATCTGATAGTAGAATTAGGTTTAAGAGCACCACCATGAAATTTTAAGGATCTCATCATAGTGGGTAACTACTATTCCCTTTTCAATGTGATAGATACTCTAGGATATTATTATTTTAAAGTCAATCCTAAAAATGAATAACTTGTAAAAAGATGTTTAATTAATATTTTTTTTTATATACATGCAATCTAAAATATAGTTAGATTGTTCAAGAACACAAAATCTAATAGAATATTGTTACTCCAAATATTTAATAGGTAATTAGATATTATAATTAATCGTAAATGTATTATATTCAAATTACCTGGCTGTATTTATGTATTTGAAGTAAAATTACATGAATAGTCCCAAAAATTAATTTAATGATATTTTATTATAAAAAATATTTTATTAAATGATTTAAAATTTTAAAAAATACTAAAATATGATATTTGGTATGGGAAATGGTCTGAAAATTCATCCATGGACCATTTGTGAGATACTTTACACCATAAAAGTAAATTTATAACCCTTAAATATAGAAAAATGTGTTACCACAATTAATGTAAAAAATGGTTAATGAGGGGGTTAAACCAAAAGATAAGGTTTAAAATGAAACTTGAACATGCCTAATTTTCTAGTTGAACTTATTTTAACCTTATCATGTACTAACTTATAAATTATGTCCATTTTTCTCCAAATGACATGATTATAATATTTACTATAATTTAATTTTAAAAATATTTACAATTATTCTACTCCCCTCACTTAAAAAATGGAACACACTATCCTCAATTTATCAAAAATTTTGAGCCATTTAGAACAACCAATATCAATCTAAATAACTTCCCATGAATCCTGCCCATGACCTAGAGTTTGTTTCTAACAAAACGACATTCCCAAAAAAGTTTATGGTCTACCAAAATAGATTTTCCACAGAATATGAATAAATCTTAATCGTGTTCTTTTATTTTATTTCTTCTTTTTCCTTATTAAATTTTGACATAAAAATGATGAAATAATAGCATCAATATCTTCTTTATACTAAAATTATAGTATGATTATGTAAAAAACCATTATTATCTCATTTTCAATCCTCAGGGAAATAAAACATTTGCTCATGCATATGTGTGGACCACCACCTCCATGAAGTGATGTGTTTCAGTTTTGATTACTACATCACATGACTAGTTATTATGTAAGATTTTATAAATATATATGATATTAATGAAATAATTATTATTATAGAAATATAATATATTACGTACCTTCTTACCCTTATAGTGATTAATAAATTATAGTGTATCTTATACATACATATGGAATACCACCTCTATAAAGAGATGTGATTAATTTTTCATTCCCACCATTAATTTATAAATATAAAATTTTATTTAAGGTATAAAAATTTTAAATTTTTTTGATTATTATTCAGTATATTATTGGACAATTACCCCTTTGATATTTTCAACCTACTGATTTTTTGAGGATTATGAACTAAAAGTCTTAAGAACAGATGACCCGAACATAATTAATTTAGTAATTATATAATACTTGGAAGTAAATCAAATAAAAGATATTATGATAAGGGAATAAATCTGAAAAATCATCTTAAGTGAGTGAATAATTAATATAAGTTTATAAAATAGGAGTTAAACATTTTATGTGACATGTCAGGAGATGAGGTACGGTATTTCTCGTTTCAATTTCCTTTCATTGAGACTTACAAACTTTCCACCACATATTTTCTAATTTTTTGTGTGTATGAACTACCCTATGGATAATGTTTATCATTAATTTATGGAAACTATAGCGATTTATATATCGATATCAATTTCTCTTCTTCATCATAATTTTTTTTCATAACATACAAAAATTAATATAGTTTTTTCTTTAAATCCTTACTTTAAATTATTCAGTTTGAATCTTTCTACCCCATGTTTATATTATTTTAAATGTTTCAAGATTGTTGTTATTTAAACTTAAAAGTATATTGAAGGCAATTTCAAATTATTTTTGAATTTATTCACAATCTTATAAAAATGATTATTTTTAATGTCTTCCATATGATACATTTTGATGTTTTTACCAAAGTGAAAAAATGTTTCTTAATATATATAAACTGAGAGTAATTTCTTAATGTCAAGTTATTTATTTTTTATAAATCATAAAATTTATGATTTCATTGTATTAAGATGTAAATTAAATTCCTATTTTTTTTGAGTTTTTTTAAAACATTTTCAAAAGAATGAGAAAGTTCGACATATTTTTATAAAAAAATATAAAGTTAATTACTTATGAGATAAAATGAGTTTTAAAGGGTTTTATGATGGAAAAGTGAATGATTTTAAATTTAATCATGATTAAGAACTTTATGATTTTCCACGACGATGAATGAGAACAATAAATATCATGATATTGGGTGACCCCAATATGGATCTCTAATTCATTGGGTAATGATTTAGTATTCAATGTTTAAAAATTAAGGAGATAATTGGGATAGTTACTCATATGGAATTAAATGGGGTTGAATTATTTCTAACATGGTTTAAACATAATTGAATATAGGTTATGAATACAATTATACAATATATATATATATATAGTTTATTAATAATAAATTTATTTATGGAAATATTTTGAAATCATAAACTAAGGAATTGTTTTAAACTATTAAAGGTGAAAGGTTTATTTTCAAAAGAAACATTTTCATGATTATTCATGTTTTTTCTATTATTTATTATAGTTTTAGAATATTTTATTTAGAAAATATTTATTTTCTCATGTGGATATGTTTTATTTATGTGCTTAATGTTTTTTTGAATAGTGAAATCATGATCAAAGGTTTTCATTTTTTTCACTAGACAAATAGTGTTCATTTATTTTTATACATCTTAATAAGATTATTTTACTTATCCCATGTTTTAAAATATTTTTTACAAGATACAAGGGTGTCTAGAAACTATATCATGGTCAATATTTTCACTATGGTGTGTTGTATTAAAATATGACTAAATGTTTTTAATGAGGTAGAATTTTAAATTTAAGAATCCCATTTTTTGGAAATAATAGATATTGTGTTTCAATTTTCTATATGTCATGTAATATTTTGCCTAATTATCTAAAAATATAAACCTTAAAGATACTTTTAATATAATAAAGTGAAACCCTTTTTATAAATCATGAAATTATGGGTTATTTATATTACAAGGAATTATTTTATGAATAAAAGGAAAGTATTAAATAACTCTATAGGTTAAAAAGATTTATATAATGACATTTTAGGAGTTTTAGATTATATTATTGGTTAATAATTATAATTTTGATCATAATTTTAAAGAAATAGATACCAATTTAGAGGTTTTATGTTACAGGAAATTTTGGGAAACTTTTATTGAGTTTTGATAAATGTGTGAGGAATATGTAACCCTTATGTCAAACTTGTGTTTCTGTGAAAATGTAATTTGGGGAATAATGACTTTATATTTTTTGGACATAAGATTAAATATATTTATAAACTTTAGGGTTAACATGATATTTAATGTTAAGGTTATTATGGTTAATTATGTGTAAGGGTTATTTAATTTTGGGAACAAATGTTTTATCATATCAATAACCGTGGGATTGAAATTTTATTAGGTAAATAACTGATTAAAGTTAATTTTTTACAATTTTCACTATATTGGGAACATTATGTGGTTACGCTAAAAGATTTTTTTATACTATGAATAGATTCTATTTTAATAATATAGGGTTAATTATCTATTAGAAGTATACATTATTTTATCATGGCTTAATGATGATTCAGGTTATTTATAGGAAACATTACAATATTGGTTATATTATATGATTAAAGAATGTGAATTTTTTTATATGAATTTATTAATGATAATTTTTTGTTATAGATAATTGATAAAATTATCTTGGTAGAATATGTGATCAAATCCTTTTGATTTTTGGGTTTTGAACTTAGACAAGAATATTTTGAAGAGTTTTAAGCTTAGTTATTTTTAGAATATCTAAATTTTAACCTTGGGTAATAGTGTTGAGTCTTTGTAGATTAATTTATGATTTATTGAAATAAAGGTTTATTCATATTAGATATTATATTATCTTATGATAACTCATTTTGGTTTAGGATAATTGATATACACTGGATAAATAACTTATTATTTTTTGTATCGTTTGATCCCTTGAAAGTCAATTCTAGTGTTTCAATGAAAAAAAATACATCTTGAATATTTATTTATTGGTGTAAGAGATGTGATAGAAATGGAAATTGATAAAATCATAACCAAAGGATGAAATTTTACTTAAGAAATGCAAATATGTGAGGTAAGTATATTTTATCATGTTCTATATCATGATAGTAAAAAACCCCTCAACTCTAAGAAAAGGATCATGAAATAGAAATTTTATCCTTTTACCTTAATTTATACTAAATTGGTGGTTTTATTTACTCCTTATTTATTTATGGTTCTTTTATAAATTAATTTATCATGATCATGTTCTATATCACACTTTATTATTCCTTGGAGATTATTTTTCTTCTCCATGCCCATATTTTCACATCCCACGAATGTTCTTCATATGTGGGAACCTGATTATATGCTATTCCAGGTCACCTTTATATTTCCATTCCCTTATTCTCAAAAGGATATTTTATTATCCCTTTTTACAAAGTGTGTTTTCAATAATGATATTTTTTAAAATATTCAGTTCTAGAAAATATATTTTTTCCCCAACAATCTATACCCACGGTTTTTTAAACTGTGGGTATAGATAATATTTTTAACCTATTCCTACATTTTTTTGAATCGTAGGTATACTAAAACTCAATTGAGACTTTTATCGGTCTCCACCACCCAATTTTTCATTTCCTTACCCCGTATCCCCAGGACATAGCCTCCCCAACCTCTCCTCCCCTCCCTGACCTCTCCTCCCATCCTCAACTCTGCCTCCTGGCCCCCACCTCCATCCCTCCACTTTCGTGCCTCCGCACCCACCTCCCTGCTCTTGCCTCTACCTCCCAGCCCTCGCTGCCACCTACATATTTCAGCCCATGCCTCCGCCTCCGCCTTCCGGCCCTCACCTCTGCCTCCTCCCGGACGCAGCCATCTCCGCCTCCTCCCGGCCGTAATGAAAAGGATTTTCCAATGGTATTATCCTTTATTGGTAAATAGGTATTTTTACGATTCAAAATTAAAATGGATCTTATCCAAATAATGTCTTACAGATTCTATAATTTTTCGATATGGGATGAAATTGATGTTCAATTTTGGCATTTAATTTGTAAAAAAATTCAGGTGATTTATTATATACAATCAAAATTTATACATTATTTGTAACCAATTCTCATCTAATTAATTATTTATATTCTTTAAATTCAATTATATAGTACAAACAACTTATATTTATAGACTATCTAATAATTTTAAATAAATTTTTATATTCATGGTATTCAATTTCAGGTGAACACCACTATCATCTTCCCAACTTATTAATCTGAAATCACTGTCACTTGTGACTACTTGTTCTACTCCACTAATATTTTGTATCAACAATTAAGTGAGACTTGAGATCCAGAGATGTTTAGAGGTAACTACTATCTTTATGCAGTTTTCAATTCTCATAACAAATTAACAGTCTACAATTTTTTCTCTTTTCATTTTTAATAGATCTCCCTTTTCTATAACATATTTCAAACTATGTCAAAAGTGATAACTACTACAAGCTGGTTAATTCTTGACATACGGTTCTATTTCATGACTACAGAAATTGTTTCTCATTAATTATTTTGAAACTTCTTATTGATATATTGTTCATAAGAGTATGCATTTTATTTTGTCACTATAGAAAAGTATAAAGTTAATATTTATACATGATTGTTTTTAATACTAAATTTTAATACAATCACAATGTATCATACATTTAAAAAATAGTTAGTTTTTATTTATAAATGGTAATTTATTAATAACTTCAATATAGAATTTTATGTTTACAATAGTATGCTTTAATAATTAAAAGAGTATGCTGATGAAATATGTGAATGAATATTTTCTAAAATGAATTAGTATAAATACTTTTTTATTTTTTTCATAAAATAAAATCAATCTATATTGTTATGTTATGAAATTTCTTGTGTATTTTTTAAAAAAACATAAATATTCAATATATCGTTATTAATTTTCTTTCTCATTATTTTTCCAATGATACACACCATCCTTAAAGAAATGTTTTATTCTATAAATTCTTCACATTGATATTACATATTATAGATATTATTATCAATTTAATTATTTTATTCATAGTTTCAATTAGAATTTGTGTTTCCATAATATTTTTAATGTAGTTTCATCAACATTAATATTTCATTTACTAATACTTCCATGATATTCAATATATATAATAAAATTTTAGTTTTTTTACTTTTTTACTGATTTATAATTTTTGTTCATAAATTTATTTGATGTATATAATTTCAATTTTCATTTTTATAACATATTTTATTTTGTAATTATAGTTTAATAACTATTTCTAATTTTCAAAAACTACATTATTTATTATGAAATGCATATTTTTCATTTCTATTCAATTATAAAAAATATAAATAAAATTTTTATTTCTTATTACACAGTTTTCATTAAAAATGTAAAAAAATAATTTTATTAAATCATTATTCTAATATGCATAATCATGCCCCTCCTTGATTGGATATGTCATCTGTATTATTCCCGGTGTTTTATTCTGATCTTTTCTTAGTTGTTCTATGTAGTTTTTTCATCTTGTGCAACCGAGTGTGCATGGATTACATTGGGTTAAATTACACCATCTGAAAGTATCTTTGGTCAAAATGTGCATCATAGGTGATCATTCTATGTTTATTATTTTTATGTTTAATTATGAGACGCTTTTCATATATTTATCTTCAATTCTACTCTCTATTCACCATTTTTCATTTTTAATATATCTATATATTTTGACTATTATAAGAAGTTTTCAATGTGTTTTCAAACATTGCATAATACTAAAATGTTCCTAATTACCTTACATTATTAATTTTATTTTTATATTCTTATTTATATGAACTAAATCAGTATAAATATTCCTCTTCCATGTTTCTTTACAGTGATGGATAAGATGAAGTGTATTCATTTCAATTGAGAATGACTTGGGGGATGAAAAAAGGATCTGATGCTATACTTACCATACTAACTATAATTCAATCTTGATTACTTCTATCATGAAGGAAGTGTTCATTTTAACTTTGTTGCATATTATACATAAATGTGTTAGGCCAAAGGGTTTTTATTTTTTAGTTGATGCATATGTAATTTGAAATGAGGTATTTTTCATGGGCACTACTAGATAACTGTGAGTACGCAACTATATACACCTCTATTTTTGGATTATATATTTTTGGTTGATACAGATTCATGAGAGTCTATGTTGACAACTTTCATGTGGCTATATCAGTTCCCATTATTGTTATTTCTACTAAAATCAAAGGTACCTTGACTCCATATTTTTATGTTCGCCACACATGAAAGACTATTCTAGTATAATTTCACTAAAATTTCATATTTTGACAAAACTGAATGTTTTTTCTAGCCATCCCATGTATTAAATTCCTTTTCCGATAACATAGTGAAGTGAAAAAAAAACACTCTTAACAACATTTTCACATTTACTATTATAAAACACAATCTTTATATCACTACGATATGTTTCAATATGTGTTCCATATTTTATATTATCATTCTATATCTCTTCCAAAAATGTCATTACTATAACTACAATATTTATACTAAATTCTTAATTTGTTGTCACTACCGTTATTTGGTATAGGCATTCAAAACACTCACCTCACAAAAAGAGCAGGTAAGTCACCCATTACATGTTATTATGCTAAATAGACCATCATTATCATATGTAATATGTTTTCCTCTTCATGTAAAAAGTACAGATGGTAACTACAAAAGGGTTGTCCCTCTCCATTTATGATTAGAAGTTTACAATAAAACCATTTCCACTTTACTTCCCCTCACTTATTGTATTTTAATTAGTTTCATTTAGAGTATATATATTACATTACCACAAGGATGATTGTGGATTTTTTAGTTTCATATAGAATCATGAAAATTATCTTCATTTACCATTTAATGGTTCATTATAGTTTATATTGGTATGGATTTCTTTTAAGAAGAGATATTTTTGATGGACAAGTGTTTTTTTTAAAATTTAAAGTTAGTCGTAATCAATTTTATGGGTTTATGAAATAGAATAAAAGGATACTAAATCTTATGATTTGGAAGCATTTATCCTTTTTGTAAAATTGGAGAATTTTCATATATTTTTCATTCAACAATTATTACAATTGATATACATTATGATATTGTTTTCCCAGTTTTAATCTACCTTTTCCTTTTTGGATGTGTGGTTTTAAAGATTTATCATTGAGTGACTTATTAGTTCCTTCCATGCTTAGGGGACCAAAACATGTTTTTTTTTGTTTCATTATTTTTTAATGATTATTAAACGTTGTTCTATTTTAAGAGCCTCATGCTAATGCTTCTTCTACATTGAATGGTCAATCTACTCTCTAAAAAAGTCATTTTTTCTGCTGCTAAGGATTATGAGAGTGATTCCTCTAGTTCAAATAAAGTAGTTAGGATAAATATGTGAGGGTTATTATTAATGCTCATGCATTATATAAATAGTTCCTATGGTTTTTAGTTTGATATATTTTATATAATATTTTCAATTCTGGTCACTAATTATGAATTTGATGTTTTTGTGTAGGAAAAAATACCTAAGAAATCACTTGGAAATTTGATAAAAAGTAAACCATCAAGTCTTCTTGAAACAAAAGAGGAGTCTAGTGATGAAGCAGATATAGATAGCTTTGATGATGATGCTTATAAGCCAGTGTGTATAGATGATTTTATCTTTATCTCTACATATATTCCATTTAAAGAAATCATTCTCATAATTATTGTTCTTATATGACATGGATGTTTAAGGTGTGTTTTTTATGAGAGCATAAACATTAGGAAGTTATTACCCCTATATTATTTAATATTTCAATTTATATAACATAAAACATCTAATAGTTTTCCCAATCCTTTTATGCAAGTTCTGTTATTTTTAGTAGTAGCATTAAACGCAAGGAAATTGATGATCAATCCCAATATTACAAAAATTGACACCATCAAAAATAGGTTTGAATACATATTTACATTATTATCCCTAGAATAAAACTTGAAATAGATAAGTATAATTTCTTACATTAGCACAAATTCCAATGTAACCTTTATATTAGGAGTTCTTACACTAGTTGTCTATACTAAAAGCAATGTTTACACTGGAAATGTTTATATATTTACACATTTGGCTTCATTAGTAGCGAAATTACACTAGCATTTCTTAGAAGAGTAGTATTCACAATAGAAATGTTTATACTAACATCATTACAGTAGTAATGCTTAAATTATTAGTTCATAGACTAGAAATACTTACACTGGAACTGTACATAACAACATTACCTATAAAAACACCTTTTCATAATGCATATGTTTAGGAAATACAAGGGTTAAAATCTATGAAACATGAGAAGAATCCTACTGAAGCTATATCTGAAATGACACGAGAAACCCACTCGTTGGTGCTGGGGAAGAGGAGACATGTATGTTGTAGGTGAGTTTTTATTTTATTTTATTTATCGCTTCAGCCACATAGGCCTTTTACGTCTTTCTATGGACATGGGGTACTTTTATTCTATGAAGGGGACTAGAATGGAATTTTAGGTAGCTAAATAGTTTTCTTTACAGGGGAGGAAGATTAGGGTAGTTGAGGGATTGATAGTGTGTTTCATTTTTGTCTGATTTTACAGTGTTTCTTCTATTTATTTTCTTTTCCTTCAGCATGTATATCTAGAATACAGATGGGTCATGCGAGAATTTTATTTATTTTCTACTGCTATTTTAATTAATTGTTTGTGGGGGTGATTAATCCCTTTTTCGAGATACCAAACATATATCAATATCTTCAAATCATGAACGTCAATTCATTATGAAATTCTTCCATGAATACCTTCACCCTCGTTCCTATTCCAAGACTTCTTCTTTATGTTAACACATCGAATGCACTCTTCATATATAAAATTTTAACACATCTTCATGCACTAGATCTTCGTGCCATTAATCTTGAGAAATCCCATGCCTCTTTAATCAAACAAACCTCATTCATACCTTATATATTTTCACCAAATCCATCCAATCAAGACTTGGTTTCATTACCCCCCCCCCCTTTGGAGGATCCTATTTTTGAATTAGTTTCCTCTGGTAGAGAGGTTAGTGGCCATATTCCTCCCATTCAAGAGAAGGTGAAAAATACTATTTTATGGGCTGATATAGAAGAAGTGTTTCATCTAGCCTATGAGCTAATTTATTTTAAAGATGCTCTATCAAGGGTCATATCTGATGAACATCTTGGAGATGCTTCCAAGAATAGTAAAGATGAAATTAAATATAGTAGACGTGTCTCATCCTCTCCCTTCGCTCCTGGTCGGAAGATGCTTCCCCACAGACATTGTTGTATCGGGCCAACACGCTGTGGTCACGTCACAATAATGCCGTGATTTGGCCCTTCTCCTGGACGACACCCCGCAGCAGTTCACAGTCTTTTCAGAAATTAATGTATGATACCTAGATAGAGATTTAGATACATTACCTTCCCATAGTTAATGGGGAGGGAGGGATTCAGGTAGCAAATCTCTTGATTGAGTCTCTCATGAAAATATTTATTCACCTGTAGATAACATTGGAGATGAGGGTGAAGCTTGCTACTTGTATTCTACAAGGACCATCTAAGTTCTCCAAGGACATCATAGTAAATGTTGGACAATAAGAAGACTTGGGAATACTTTTATAATGATATTTGTATTTGGAAAAGTATCCTTCAGAGTTTGATATTTTAATGATCCCGATGATCGGATGAGTGTTTTGACCCTTGTAGAGAAAATAATTCTACATTTTATTTTTTTTCTACGTGAGAACCGTAAACAACACACACCTCATAGAGTGTAGTTGGAGATTTCTACAACAATGAGGAATTTTATGGATGATCATCTATGTGATTGTATTCCATGAGTCTTGTGATCAATGTTGAGACTAACTAATCACAATTTCTGTCAGCGGGGCGACAACCGGAATGTCACCTCGCCTCCTCCCGCTCCCTTCACTCCTAGACGAAATATGTTGCCCCGTGGATGTCACTGGACTAGGCCAACATGCCGCGGTCATGCCGCAGTCATGCCGCGGTAATGCTGTGATTTCGCCTTGCTCTAGGACAACACCCCGAGGCGGTTTGCAGTCCTGTCATAATTTGATGTATGATACCTAGATAGAGTTTTAGATACATTACCTACCCATAGTGAATATAGAGGGAGGCGCTTAGGTATCAAATCTCTTTATTGAGTCTCTCATGATAATATTTAGTCAGCTGTAGGAAACATTGAATATGAGGGTGAAGATTGCTACTTGTATTCTACAAGGGATATCTAAGTGCTCGAGGGACATTATATTAAAGGTTGGACAATAAGAAGACTTGAGAATAATTTTATAATGATATTTTCATTTAGAAAAGTATTATTCAAATTTTGATATTTTTTTGATCCTGATGATCAGTTGAGTGTTTTGACCCTTGTAGAGAAAATGCTTATACATTATATATTTTTTTCTGTGTGAGAACTGTAAACAACACACACTTTATATAGTGTAGATGGAGCTTTCTAAAATAATGGGGAATCTGATGGATGATCTTCTCTATGATATTATTCCATGAGTCTTGTGATCAATGTTGAGACTGACTAATCACAATTTCTGCCTACGGGGCGACGACCACAGTGTTACCTCGCCTCCTCCCATTCCCTTCACTCCGGGCTGGAAGATGCTGCCCCGCAGATGTCGCTGGACCGGGCCAACATGTTGCGGTCACACCGTGGTCACGCCTCGGTTATGCCGCGACCACCTGGAACCCATCCCACACCAGCCACCACACCTGCACCCACCCACCAACCTCTGGAAAACACTAATTTCAGCCCTCTGCCACCTGCAAAACTGCCCCAACCACTAGTTCCAGCCCGCACCAACTCCCTATCTTCCCCCTGCCGCCTGCCTTCTTGCCCGCACCAGCCCCTCCAGCTCACACCAGCCCCTCCAGCTCACACCAGCCCCCAGCCTTCTGCATTTCAGCCCGCACCAACCCCCTACCACTTACAAAAAAACCCAATAACACTAGTTCCAACATGCACCAACCCCCCGTCAGCCCCCTTCCACATACATTCAAACCCGTACCAGCCACTCCAGCCCAAACCAGCCACAGAAACCAACCAAAACAGCCTAAAACCCCAGCCCCTGTACATCACCAGCAGGCACCCAGCACCACAACAAACCAACACCCCATCGCCCATAAAACCCTGCTACTATCCTGGGTAAAATGAAGTTATAACACCAATAATATTTCATACTAAAAAAACCTATTAAACAATCTGTAACCGGCCATCATAGAAGATAGGGTTATTAGTCCAAACTTTAACTCTTCGAACAATTTTCTATTCCAAGACCAAACAGTCAAAAGCTCTATGCATGGAAGTGATGAGGGGAAATCCCAGATAACAAAGAGGAAGATACCACTTTCTAACCCCCATAAAATATTCAATAGAATCAAAAACATCCGGAGAGATACCAGCCACAAACATTAGGGACTTTAAAAGATTAACATTGAATCCAGACGTGGAAGAAAAAATATCCAAAGCAATTGGATGGAGTAATTTTTCACAAGAGTACCATGGTTCTCCATTTTTAACAAAGGAGATTATGTATCAGTAATTGTGAGGGGATTTATAATAAAATAACATGTCATATTACTAACTTCGAAAACCACTTTTTATCCTTTAGTGGAAGAATTACACTGGTGAATTTCATCCTTAGCTTTATTATGATTCATGTGTTATCAATCCTAATGGCTTCAAAAGTGGTTTTGGGGAATATTGAAAAGATAATGAATTCTTTAATATTGTATTATCATGGGAGGGAAGGTTTTCCTAGGGTTGTGTGCATGTGGATGGCTGTACTAGTTTTAGATGGTGGTATTAACTTATGCAGTGTCGATGGATCAATGCATATTATGTAAGATAAGTTATATTGGGAGGTTGTTGAAGGTAGTTCTCTATGGGGAAATTTAATATCTGTCAAAGTATTGATCTGACCTTGAGGGTCCATGGGGAAAGTATCATGGATGTGGAAGAAGTTTCATGGGAACATTCTGGTTCTCAAGAAGCAGTCTCGGTGTATTGTGGAATGAGGAAACAAAAAAATCTGGTTCGACAACTGGGCAGGTTCTGCTCATGGCTTTCTAGGCTGTCTGACTCCCAACATTTTGGTTGCCATGACATTTTGTTACCCCTATTTTACAAAGGTTTTTCTTAACCACCATCAAAGTGAATGTTTTGATAACATTATTATATCTTCTTAAATAGAATGTTTAGTCTTCATGAAGTCTCCAATTGGGTTTTTTCTGGCCATGATTTACAGGTCTATACATTAGATTCTAAATGGTATCCCTGGTGGTGAAAAATCTATACTGGTGTAAAGAAATCCCGATAAAATTTAACTTGTTGGTTTGGTGGATCAATAACCATTGTATTCCTATGAATGAAACTATCAGGAGCAAGTGGAAGGGTGAAGGTGGGGTGTCTAGGAGGGGCTGTCCAGTGGGGTGTCCAAGGGCTGTCCGGGGGGGGGGGTTCAGGGGGTCTGTAGGGAAGGGGAAGGGTGCAAGTGGGGTGTCTAGGGGGCTATCCATGGGGGGGGGGTGTAAAAGGGTTGTCTAGGGGGGGGGGGGTCTACAGGGTTGGGGGTAGGGTGTAGGTGGGGTGTCTAGGAGGGTGTGTCCAGGGTCTGTCAGGGGGGGGGGCTATCCAAGAGGGGTGTCCAAGTGGGGTGTATAGGGGGGAGGGGGTGTCCAGTGGGGGTGCAAGGGGGCTATCCAGTGGGGGTGCATGAGGCTATCCAGGGGGCATGAGGGTTTTCAAGGGGGCTGTCCCGGGGAGCATGGGGGTGCATGGGGTGTCCATAACTTCTGGTCATTTCAAAAATAAAACTCCACTTTATTGTATCCAATTAATTTGAGATATTAATAATTAAAGAAAAGTTCCCATGTTTAACCTTTAGTTTCATGATGTTAACACATTCAAAGGAAGTTCTGAATATTTATACCTGGGATAAAGCCAAACTGATTTGAGGAGATAAACCCATGAGCAATGGGACTTAACCTCATAGAAATAATTTTGCTAATAATTTTTGGAAAGGTATTCCAAAAATCAATAGTTCTGAAATCCTTTACATCAACAACATTTTCTTTATTTGGGATCAGGGCAATAAATTTGGAGTTGCTTCCATAGGGTATTGAGGTGTGGCCAAAGAACTACCTCATAAAATTAATGATAACATCATGAACTATGTCCTAGTAAAACATAAAGAATTTATTTGTGAACCCATGAGGACTAGAAGAACACTCAGGATTTAGAGAAAAAGTGCACTCTTAACCTCATTCTCATCAAGGGATTCAATAAGGGAGATTGTTGGATTGGTTTAGCCCGATCCGGTTGACCACACTCTAGTGCAGGAAAGCTTTTTTTGCATCCTCTACAAGAATCTTTTTGCATCAATAAGAGATAAACGAGTGTGATGATTAGTCATTAAAAATTTATTTAGTACTTTTATGATTAGTACTTTTTTATTCTTTGAACACATTGGCCAGCTCTTCTTATGTTTTAACTAGTGAAAATAATGCCTTGTGGTTCCATTGTTTTAGCCTTCTAGTTTGCATTGTTTCACAGTGGTTTCACAGGGGGGTGGGGGCTTGGTGTAGGGAGGGGGGCTGGGTGAAGGGGGGGGGGGGATGGGGGCTGGGTGAAGGTGTTATTGGGGATGTAGGAGGGTGTCAAGGAGGGGGGGAGTGGGGGTGAAGGTGGTGGGGGGGTGGGGTGTGGACAGTGGGGGGAGGGGGATTTGGGTGCAGGGGGTAGTGAGGGGGCTGGGGGCTGCGTGCCAGGGGGATGGGGGGCTGGGTGCAGGTGGTACTAGGGGTGCAGGGGGGGCAGTGGGGGTGTAGGTGGGGGGGGGGGGGTGGACAGTGGGGGTGCAGATGGGGGGGGGGGGGGAGGGGGACCTCAGTGAAGGGGGTAGTGGGGGGGGGGATGGGTGAAGGGCTGGGTATAGGTGTTACTGGGGGTGTAGTGGGGGTGTCTAGGAGGGGGGTAGTGGGGGTGCAGGGGGGTGGAAGTGGGGGTACAGAGGGTGTCTAGGAGGGGGTGTAGGTGGGGGGGGGGGGGGGGGTGGGCTAGATAGTGGGGGTGCGGCAGGGGGGGAGGGGGACCTGGGTTCAGGGGGTAGTGGGGGGGCTGAGGGGCTGGGTGCAGGGGGTAGTGGGGGTGCAGGTTGGGGGGGGGGTGGAAAGTGGTGGTGTAGTTGGGGGGAGGGGGACATGGGTGTAGGGGTTTGTGAGAGGGCTGGGTGCAGGGGGGATGGGGGGCTCGGTACAAGTGGTTCTGGGGGTCAGGGGGGTGTTCATGAGGGGGGGGGGGGAAGTGGGGGTACAGGTGGGGGGGGGGTGGACAGTGGGGGTTCAGGTGAGGGGGGGGGGGATGTAACGCCATGCCCCCAGTTACCCAGAGTCAGTGCATTATTACGTAGCATTGGCATGATCACAAAGATCAAGTATCGAAAGACCAATTAATCTAGTATACTTGGAAACACTAGATACATTCATAAAAGTTACATTACATCATAAAGTGAAAAACTACAATAACATGGTCTCTATAGTCCACACTCATATCCTCTTCTGACTATCCCTGTAGGTTATTCATAAAATACTTATTCACATCCTGGAATTTATTAAAACATTGAAAGGGGTGAGCTCAAATGCTCAGTAAGGATAACAATATAGCGGAAGATTTCATAAATAAACATAAACATTTAAGGCAATGTATAACTAAACAAAACCCTTTTAAACATAAACTTCAGCAAAAAATGGAAAAATTAAAATGAAATAATTCCATTTACTTATTCACATGGATATTCTACTAGTCGAATAATCACATACAATATCAATAACCACTTTCATAATGATGGAATGCATAACGCTAGACTATCATAACCACGTATCCAAGGCCTCGTGCCAAGACTAAAAATAAGATTTTGTCAAGGCCTCGTGCCAAGACACTAGTTTGTCTCATGAGACCTGTCGATGCATCGAGGAGATATTGCGGGCTCCACACGTCACTTATTACATCCAATGCATTCCTCATATGAACAGGTTTAAACATATCATAAACCATAACATAATCGTATAACATAAAACATGCATAAAGGAAACATAAAATTCCCTCATTTAAATCACAAGATATCAATACAACACATTTATATAATAAAAAAACACTTTCAAAACCATTTTCAATACCAAAATAAAATAAATCTAAAACTTTTATTTATTTTTCATTTTAAAAAAAGTCATGTCTTGTAGAGGAAGCCAAAACTCAAATAATGATCACGGCGATGGAGAAGTCATTGTCGCCGAATACGTACAACAAAAAAACATTCCTTTTTGTCATTTAGTAAAATTATTTATATAAAAATATTCCTTTTTAATAAACATAGAAGTCAAAGGGGTTTATACATAGTATAAAAGAACGTTGTGTATAAAACAAAATATGCCTCAATGAAAGGAGATTGAGAAGAAGTCCTTACAAATATCATTTTTTAAATAAAATAAATATATTATGTGTATTCACTATATGTACACATAAATAAAGTATAAATACAAGATAATACATCATAATATCATGACATAATTTTAACGTAGGAGATTAACCCAAAGAATGGAAATTGGGTTAAGAAGTTCCCTTACCTCGTGTCCGAATTGACTCGATCATTCTTTAACATCCTGAATAATAAACTAGAGTTAATTTATAATTGATTAAGAACATTTTTCAAGTTAATTATTCCTTTTATATCACTTATTACCATGTTATGAACATCATGTAATTATTTATGTTAATAACGGTCATTTTGTGGATCTTTGGTACTTGAGTCAAAAATAAACTTCTTATAATTACAAGTTGTTTATGTGTAGAATATAAATTATCTAGAGAGTTATATTCATGATGTAGATATCATATATATCATATATATCCAGTATATACAATCATTCATAATATTACATAACATTTAGAGGTAAGAAATGAAATTCACCGTTCATGGAGACGGTAAGCCGTACGTACGCATGAACGCTACTTTCATTTATATTTCGTATTTAATGGAATGAAATCATAATGATATAAAGGTATATTATAATTCCTGTATAATATCATATATAATATCATTTAACCCATCCTTTATACATCCCACATATGGCATTAACGATTCAAATCACTTTGAGGGGGCGGTAGTCCGCACATCCTAAAATGAAATTATCGCGTTTACCTATAATGGAAATCATAAAGGTATGCCATAAATGAGAAATACAGAAGGATAAGGAAAACATAAACATAATATATATCATATGTAAAGATAGTGAAATCTTAATGGCCACCATGAGAGGTGTTAAAAGAATATTGAACAATCATCATTTCGTGTGGCAGAAATTCGCCAACCACAGAAACAGTATGTTCGTTAACCATTAGACGAAGGTGTGTGTTACAATTAATCAAATACTTCTCATTCCAACATGCTAGTATATTGAAGATACTGGTGTTGTTACAAAATAAAGGAATAAAAAGAGTTTAAGGGGTTGGAGAAGCAAAATAAAACAAAATTACATAAGAGATGACATTACCTTAAAATTGGGTAACTCTTTTTGATTTGAGACAAAGGCTTTCTTGGGAAGAATTCTGCCCAAATTGTGGATTATAGGTGTAAGAGAGGGAAGTTGAGAGAGTATTTGGGTAGAGGTTGGCTGAGCCAAATGGCTTTGAAGGTGTGAATAAGGTGGTAGTGGCGGGGGCCTTTTATAAGAGGATAAGATGGGTACTCATGGAATGTAATGAAATGTTACATTATTATGGAGTAATTTTCGGATTTCAAAGGTCCCACAATTATATATTTCTAGGATAAGATGATAAGTGTTCGAAATATACCCAAACAATAGGTTTTTGACAAGTGTAAGTCTTATATTTTACATTATCTTATTATAATTTTTAAATCGTTAATTAATGAGGTAATCGCTGCATTATCATGGTGTCATAAATATTTTAATTTATCTAATGTCTAAAAACTATACAAAAAATATCATGATTTAGTAAATTTTTTTATATTTCCAATGAAAAATTATAGTCTAATATTTAACTTATATAACCCCATGTAATAATTGATTTAGTAAAACGACAAATGGTTGTGACAATTTTATTTTTACTTTAAATAAAAAGCTATTAATGTCATTTTCTTACCCAAGTGGCTCCATGGGATTCCCAAGTTGAACCATGGATTGTCTTGGTCGGCCATGACTCATCAAATAAGGTTAGGAAAAGTGTCAAGATACTTTAATATTTTTATAATATCATTTTTAACTTAAATTTCACTAATTATCTTTAATCATGATTAATAAAACTTAAAAGTTACTATTCACAAAAAATTAGTTTAATCCCATTGAACCAAATTTTACTTCCTAATGACCACCAAGTATGTAGGATTTTTTAAATTCATTACAAAGAAGTGGTAATGTTTCATTTACATGAAAAATTAGTTTTTAAACTACCACTTAGTGGTTTCACTATTCATAAAAATTGAAGTTTTTCAGAAAAATACCAAAAATTTACCCTAAGATATATTTGATATTCCTAATTAAAAAATTATGTCTATTTTAAAAAAATCAAAACATATAAGTTGAAATAATTAATTTAATAATTAATTCTCACTGTCACAACATGTAGTGTGTTTTTAAGAAGCAATATATATCAAAAGATTGGCAATTTATTATGTCCAATTTTTAAAGTGAAATTAATTCTAATGACCACCATTGGATAAAATGGTAAAAATATATTCTAATTATACTTTAAAACCACTCAATAGTATAATTTATCACTATAAATTATTTTTATTACAAAAGTTGTTTTTAAGTATTTTCTCTATTCATAGAAAATTGGAAGTTCTCAGAAAATTACAAAAAATTCAACATAGGATAATTTCGATATTCAGAATACAAAAATGAAGTCCACGTTGAAATATAAAATTTATATAATTTAAAAAATTGGGCATTACTATTCATAACTGCTACATTTATTGGTCACGGTGTATTAGAACTTGAGGTTGCGCACAACAACGCTGATCTATTATTCAAAGAGGAGTGTACCATGGAAGCTTGGGGTGTTACATTCTCCCCTACTTCAATAAATTGCGTCCTCGCAATTTAAAATTTTTCTTTGAAAATAAAAGGTTGAAAATAGAAAATAAATTTCTGGAAAACCCACACCGGAAATAAGGTTAATAAAATATATCTTTAAAAGAAATAAAGATAAGTACAAAGGTCACCTGAGATAGCCCATACTAGGATTCTATGAAAATATAGATATAGAGGAAAGACAAACCATCAAGGTCTGATGGAGAGTTGTATCAAACAAGATTAGGAGAAAGTTAACTACAAGAAAATCAAAAACATGTGATTGGTTAAACGGTCATTGATTCCCCAATTGGAAAAGTTAACCGACAAAATTTTTGTTTTCAGTTACCATTCATAATGTTGAGGAGTTTATTTAGTAGATTTACTAAGAACGTAAGGAAATATACTTACTTGTCATGTAGACTTTCACTCTAATAATTTTTTACCACAAACCCATCATTCACTCCAAAAGGTAATAGAACTAAAAATAATCTATTTATAATAATTGTATAAGGTTCAAAATATTAACACATACCATTTAGATTAGGAAAACTATTTTGTAATAAACAGATACTTCCTGTAGGATAGTGGTAGGTAATAAAGGCCTGTCGCACTATGGTTGTGGGTTCGATTCCTACAGCTTTGTCCAACGCGACGGGTTATCCCCCAACCTGCAGGTTATCATTTTCCTAAAAATATATTATTATAATATTCCAAAAGTAATCTTCATAAATGTTTTAACCTTAAAAAATACTATCCAAAGTTCAACTCAATCCATTCCAACCATTATAGTTATCCAGAATACCTCCGTCTAGACTTTCTCGAAAAGGTCTATAAATTTCAAAATCAATTTTATCATTAGATTCCTCAAACAAAGTAATGTTTCTCTTATTGTCACATATAAAAATATAATTACCTTCATCATATTAAAACCATAATGAAAAAAAACAAGTACTTCAGTACAATCCTTATATATATCACATTATTCTTATAACCAGAATATAATCCTTGAGTCCAAAAGCACTGATACATTAATTATTCCACTTCAACAATAGTAACAACATAAGATTTTCCTTGATCCCTTGGCCTTTTCTAAGGTATGTTTCCCTGAATATTAGGACATTAATTTTCATAATGCCCCATCTTCCTACAATTGTAGCATTCAACATTGATAGACTCTTTCTTTCCCTTATAATCACGAGCCTGGTGACCTTTTTCTCGACATTTATAACAAACTCCCATTCCTTTTAGGCAAGTACCGGGGTGATTCTTCCCAAAATTATCACTTAATAGAAAATCCTTCTTTCTCTTTTTCCATTTATCTGTCTCTTGTTCCACCATTCTCTTCTTTTCTTGCTTTACAATGTTGTAATAAGACTTAGAGAATTCCTTTTCTATCTTGATAACACATGAGACTATATCTTCGTATGTTGAGAAAGATTGTGATACTAAAGCTCGACGGAGAAATGGTTTTAACCCATAAAATAAATGATCAATCGTACTCCTTTGGTTACTTATATAATCTACAGCATGCCTCGCTAACCTTGTAAAGTTAGCCTCATACATTGCGACATTATCATCCTCTTTCTGCCACAGACTCAGAAATTGCCTTTCCATATCTGCTCGATGGTCATGTGGAAAGTATTTTTATAAGAAAATTTCCTTAAACTTCCTCCATTCCATACTTGATACTTCTTCATCTTCCTTTTTGTTTTGAATCAGCGACCACCATTGATTGACATCTCCAGTGAGGCGGTAAACTGCCATGAAAATCATCTCCCTTTCGCTACTCCCCAAGGCGTGGAATATTTTCTCTAAGGAGTTTATCCATTGCCCAGCTACTAATGGATTTGTACCCCCATTAAATATTGGCGGTTGTTTCCTCATGAAGTGGTCTAACATTGATCCTCCACGTTGCGGACCAGGGTGCTCCATATGAGTGAGGTTACTATTCGTAACCTGTGTGAGTTGTCCCAGTATGGTGATAAGTTGATCAGCACCAGTTGTGTCTCCATCTCCACTATAATTATCTTGAGGAGGAGGGATATAACGACCCATACTTTACATACATTGTTAATACTTCAAAATTGAAGTACACTTATTACAACATATGACAAAACCACAAAGGACCGTATAGGTATAGTGTCTTTAGAAACTGGGAAACATAAACAACTGGTTCCTAAATCTTCTACAGTGTCTCCCATTTATTTCATCATATCTAGGGTCCCTTTTAGCATATTCTACTTAATATCCATCTTCCTGACCTGGGGAGAAGAAAACATGAAAGGGTGAGCTCAAATGCTCAGCAAGGGCAAATAAAGGAAATAAAAATCATATCATATCTTTTTTGAAAATCATAACCTGCAGAAGAGATCATAAAATCTTAACATGGAATAAATCATAGAAGTGAAAATGAGATCCCCATAATCATAACATGAAACTTGAAACTTTGTGGCATGCACACATAATCATGGAAAATCATTTCTTGTTAGTCATGACTCTTTTCCAAGACTATCTTAGTGGACAAAGTCCCTTTCTGAACCGAGTCACCCTTGTTCCAGTCCTGTTTCACTGAACCGATATAACCTACCGTTCCAGCCATGTCTATCTCATGAGATATAAAATCTTTACCCAATGCATTGGAGGGAGATATAGGTCCCACCCATCTTATAATGAATACTTTCTTATGTATGCCACATAATCATAAACCATACATCATAGCGTAACCCATGTAATAAAAATGGAATTCTTAAACAACATGACATCATAAAACAATTCATATAAGATAAAGGAATTCATAAAAAATATTTCCATCACAACATAATCAAATCCATTTAATAATAGGGATAAAAACATAACCCTTTTATTATCTTAGATGGAAAATAATTTCGATAAAATACTTGAACTTCATTTTTGAGGAAAATATCCTTTCTACTTCAAAAACACTTTTCCTTTCTTAACATGTCATACAATTTTAAAATAAAAGAAGTTGATTAAAAATAAACTTGAATACTTGTAAAGTAAGCTTCTTGGAAATAATGTTTTAGAAATCCATTCATGCCGTATAAGTTAAAAAAAACATTCTTCGTACTTTTTTCGGAAAAGTCAAAAAGTACCTCGTACGAAAAACGACAAAAGATTCCTTTCATACATATTACTAAAAACTCACCGAAGGGTAAAAATGGATTTAAACAATTTTAGGTGGATGGAAATAATATTACATATTGATGAAACATGGATGTGGATGATAAAATACACCCCAATAAAAACTTACGAATAAACAATCTCGGATAAAAATGAGATTGTGATATTTCCCTTACCTTAGGTCTGATTTGCTTTGTACGTGTCCGAAGCTCCTGTATAATGGTTTAAATAATGTTATTGACTTATTCCAGAATCATACATATTGATATGATATCATATATGGTCATATTCTTATCTTCTTGTTAGTAATATTTCATTGTTACTTGTTACTCGGGTCTTTATTGCCTTTTGTTCTTATGCGTGTTTTTCCGAATAAATTCTTATTCTTCTTTTAAGGTTATAGATAACTTATATCCAGAATGGTATTAGTGTAACATATATCATATTTATTCATTCAATTCATTTATATAATTACTATGTAATGATGATCATGTAGAACGAGTCACATCACATCGTGGAGACGGTATTCCGTACGTACGCACGAGTGATGATATCGTTCCTATGATCATGGAATTGTATTGGAGTATATGTATATTATTTCAGTATCAATATTACTTTATAATAATCATAAATAGTTACTCATTACACCATTATACCCATCCTTGTATGGTGATGGTGGAAAATAGATTACACCACGGCGTGGAGACGGTATTCCGTACGTACGCACGCGCGGTGATTTCATTTTTCCGTAGGATGGATAGAAGGTGAATTAGGGTTGTTTCATATTTATAATAACATATCAGTATGAAAGTAATACTGATGTTATTACTTTATCATGAAACAACTAAAGAAGAATAAGTTGAAGAAGAAAGAAATTGAAAAGATCGGTAATGGATATTACCTCTTCTTTGGAACGCATCTTTGAATCCTCCACTTAGGGAACTAATATTGGTCTTTGAAGAAGACCAGGACCTCTAGGATTATTCTAGGGAAGTGGAGAGGAGAAAATGGCAGGGTTTGGCCGAGCTTGAGTGCTCAAATTGGTGTGAGGAGGAGGGGGAGGAGGTGCCCTTTTATAAGGGAGGAGAGGGGCACCTTAGGAATATCTCAAAATATTATTTTATATTAAAGTAAAAATCGGTTTATAATGGTTCCAAAGGGTCTTATTTCTAAGCTAATGTGGGTATGGGTCGAAATCCTATCAACCAATAGGATTTAGACAAGTTTAGGTTATTATTTTAAACTTATCAATTAGATTTAACTCTAAGTTAAATAATTTAACTTTTACCGTGTCTTTTTGTTTTCTTACACTATATGGTTAATACACTTACTATAACATGCCAAACGAACCCCAAATTGTTTATTATTAATATATATATCCTTATCTATGTCATTTGGCCGAACCTTAGATTTTTAGGAATAAAATAACAATTAGTAATCTAATATTTGATTTAAAAACTATTTTGTGTCAATTTTGACACTATTTGATATATGATTTTTTTGAAAGTCATAACAGAATTACATGTTCGAACCAAGTTGATTAAATCAACACTAATATATCATAGTAACCTAGAAAATTAGTGTAATTCATAAAAAGTCTCAAATTACATTTATTTTGGTGCTTATAACATCAATTATGTGAATATTTCATTAATAAGATAATTACTATATCATCATTGTGTCATAAATAAATTAAATAATTTAATGTCTAAAAATTATAAATAAAATACCATCATGTAGGAAATCTTTTTAGCTTTCTAATGAATATTTATAGTCTAATTTATCTTATGTATAACCCCATATTAAAAATGTTTTAGTTATTAAAATTTGATTTTAACTATTTTAACTATTCATTAAATAATCTAATCCAAGTGGACCTAAATGGACATATTATATTCATAAGGTTGTTTTTGGTCAAACTACACTTATCCAATAGAATTAGGACATGTGTTAGGGTAATAGTAATATCATATTTACCCTTAGTTACCCTATTTACTATTAACCGTGGAAAAAAAAGTAAATAGTTACTATTCACCAAAAATTATTTTCATCTCATTGAACCACATTTTAGTCCTTGATATTAACCATGTCTGTCGGATTTTTGAAATTCCATTCACAGAAGCGGTAAAATTTAGTTTTATGCAAAAATTCAGTTTTTAACCTACCACTTAGTGGTTTCACTATTCATCAAAAATTGAAAGTTTTCAGAAAAATACCAAAATTTCACCCTAGGCTAATTTCGGTATTCCGAATCCAAAAATGAAGTCCATTTTGAAAGATAAAATTTATAAAATTTCAAAAATTGGTTATTACTATTCATAACAGCTAGTTTTAATAATATTTTAATAGCATATCGTTGTTTCGTGAAACTCGGTGTTGCGTACGACGCAAGCTATCGAGGAAGGTCGTGATTGCGTGTAAAGTAAGCCAAGCAAGTGTGTAGTGAAAGATTCCTTTGATGATATAAAAACAAAATATTACTCATAAAAATCTCAGGTGTTACATTCTACCCCCCTTAAAAAGAATTTCTCCCTCGAAATTCGTCACTTTGTTACAAACAGATGAGGATACTTCTCCCTCATCATATCCTCAAGCTCCCATGTAGCTTCTTCAAGTTGGTTGTTCCTCCATAAAACATTCACCAAGCGAGTGGTCTTGTTTCGTAGGACTTTTTCACTACGATCCAGAATCTCTATCGACTGTTCTTCATAAGAAAGATCTTGCTCCTGCGGTACAACTTCTGAGCTGAGTACATGTGAAGGATCAGGTATGTTCTTTCTCAGGAGAGATACATGGAACACATCATGAACTTGAGAGAGATTCGGTGGAAGCGCCAATCAGTAAGCTACCTTTACAACACGATCCAGTATTTCGAAAGGACCGATATATCTAGGGCTCAACTTCCCCTTCTTTCCAAATCTCATAACCCTTTTCCAGGGAGATATTCGTAAGAACACTTTATCACCCACTTCAAACTCTAGGTCTTTTCTTCGGTTATCAGCATAACTTTTCTGTCGAATCTGAGCTGCTCTTATGTGTTGTTGAATAGATATGACCTTTTTCTTCCATTTCATCAACGAGATTAGGTCCTAATAGCTTTCTTTCCCCAACTTCATCCCAGCAAGTTGGAGTCCTGCATTTCTTTCCATAGAGAGATTCATAAGGATCCATCTGAATAATGGAGTGAAATCTATTATTATAAGAAAATTACACCAAAGGTAGGTGTTGATCCCAACCTCCTTTGAAATCCATAGAGCAAGCTCTCAACATATCTTCTAGGGTTTGAATTGTTCTCTCAGACTGACCGTCTATCTGGGGAAGATAAGCAGTGCTGAAACTCAACTCTGTATCCAGAGTATGCGGAAGACTTCACTAGAACTTCGAGGTAAATCTCGGATCCCGATCAGATATAATAGAAAGTGGTACTCCATGTAATCTTACCACTTCCTTTACGTATATCCTGGAAAGCTGATCTAGAGAGAAATCCTCTCTCATAGCAATGAAGTGTGCAGACTTTGTAAGACGATCAACTATGACCCAAATAGCATTATTGCCTTTGGATGTTTTAGGAAGTCCTGTAACAAAGTCCATAGTGATGTTTTCCCATTTCCATTCGGGTATGGGTAATGGTTGTAACATCCCCTTAGGCTTCTGTCTCTCAGCTTTAACTTGTTGACAAACCAAACATCGAGAGACATATTCAGCAACATCTCTTTTCATTCCATCCCACCAGAAGTACTCTTTCAGGTCCCTATACATCTTCGTGCCTCCCGGATGAATATAGAATGAAGAAATATGAGCCTCATCCAGCAGCTCCTTCTTTAATTCGGGGATAGGGGGAACACAAACCCGATTCCTGAACTTTATTATCCCATTACAATCAAGGTTGAATTCAGGAACATTTCTCACCTTCTTTTATAACTCGACATCTTCTTTCTGTGCCTCTTTAATCTTCACATGTATATATGGTTGAACATTCATTTGAGAAAGATAAGATTTTTCCCCTTCCATTATAATTTCAAGATCCATCCTTTGTAAATCCATAAATATTGGATCTTTTGTGATCCTCATCATGAATAAACTAGCATGGTCTTTTCGACTTAATGCATCTGCCACCTTGTTTGCTTTCCCAGGGTGGTAATGGATTGAGCAGTCATAATCCTTAATCAGCTCCAACCATCTTCTTTGGCGCATATTCAGCTCCTTTTGTGTGAAAATATACTTTAAACTTTTATGATCAGTATAAATATCACACCTTTCACCATAAAGGTAATTCCTCCAAATCTTTATTGCAAAGATTACCGCAACTAACTCCAAATCATGTTTTGGGTAATTTTTCTCATGGATTTTCAACTGTCGTGAGGCATAAGCTATCACCATATCATTTTGCATAAGAACACACCCCAATCCCTTCTTGGATGCATCACTGTAGATCACAAACCTTTCTCCACTACAAGGTAGTGTGAGCATAGGTGCACTGGATAACCTTCTTTTCAACTCCTTGAAATTCTCTTCATATTCCACTGTCCAAACAAACTTAACTCCTTTTCGAGTCAACTTTGTGAGTGGATTAGATAATCGTGAAAAATCCTTTACAAAACGTCGATAATATCCATCCAAACCAAGAAAACTTCGGAACTCAGTTACTGTTGTTGGTCTCGACCATCTTTCGATAACCTCTGTTTTTGCTGGATCCACAGATATCCCCTCTTTTGAGATTATGTGACCCAAAAATGCAACTTTTTGAAGCCAAAATTCACACTTGGTAAATTTGGCATAAAGATTCTCCTTTCTCAGGGTCTTCAATATAATTCTCAAGTGATCTTCATGCTCTTCCTTTCTCTTTGAATAGACAAGAATATCGTCTATAAAGACTACCACAAATTGATCAAGATAGTCTCTAAAGACTCTATTCATTAGATCCATGAAGATAGCAGGGGCATTAGTAAGACCAAATGGAATCACTCTAAATTCATAGTGTCCATACCTTGTACGGAAAGCCGTCTTTGGTATATCCTCCCTTTTGACCCTTAATTGATGATACCCTGAACGAAGATCAATCTTGGAAAAGTATTGAGCTCCGCGTAGTTGGTCAAATAAGTCATCAATGCATGGGAGAGGATATTTGTTCTTGATAGTGATCTTGTTCAGTTCTCGATAATCAATGCAGAGTCTCATTGATCCATCTTTCTTCTTAACAAAGAGAACAGGTGCTCCCCAAGGTGGCGCACTAGGGCGTATGAATCCCTTATCAAGATTCTCTTGGAGTTGCTTCTTCAATTCCTGAAACTCAATTGGGGCCATTCTATAAGGTGTCTTTGAAATAGGCAAATCACCCGGTACGAGTTCTATTGAAAACTCAACTTCACGATTTGGTGGAAGACCCGGTAATTCCTCCGGAAAGACATCATCAAACTCCCGTATGATGGGCATATTCTTAATCGCGAGTTTCTCACCAACCATTTGAGATAAATAACCTTCATTTAGTGGAATCAATACCCATAAAATGGAAGAAATTTACACTGGAAGGTTATGTTCATCCTTGCATTGATAGACGATCATAGATTGATCTGGAATATGAAATGTGACTTACCTTCTTTGGAAATTGATATGAGCTCCGTATAAAGAAAGCCAATCCATGCCAAGAATCACATCATATTCCACTATAGGAAGGATCACAAGATTTGCGGGAAGCACTTTCCCACAAACTTCGATCGGAGAAGAATTATAAACTTTTTATGCGATTGATGTGCCATTAGGTGTTGTCACAGCTAACTCAACATCTAATTGTTCAGGTAATACGGTGATACCCTTAGAAAATTCTTCAGAAATAAAAGAGTGGGTGGATCCAGAATCAAATAAAACATTTGCTACTTTAGAGAGGATGGTAAGTGTACCTTTCACCACTTCGTTATCGTACTCCACATCGCTGATAGAAATTGCATGTGACTTTCCTTTGTCATTAGCCTTAAGATTTTGTTGACGTCGACCATCATCATCAACCCTTGGATTTGGGCATTGATTGGCATAATGCCCCATCTCCTTGCACTTGAAACATTGAAGTGTAGTAGGTTCATTCTGTGTATCCCTTCCGTTGTTTGCATCATTAGACATCTTCTTCCCATTATCACGACATTCAAATGCCCGATGACCATCCTTTCAACATTTGAAACATTTACTTGTCCCTTTAAGACAACTCCCTCCATGTTTCTTTCCACACTTTGAGCATAAGGGAAAGCTCATCTTCTTTTCAGTGTGATCTTTAGATTTTCCTTTGAATTCCATTTTCCTCTTCTTATCAAACCCATATGACTGATGGGTTACTCCAATCTCCATCTCAACTTTGAGAGCACATCGAACGATTTCCTCGTAGCTATTGAAGTCCCTTATGGCTAACGCCCTTCGAAGACTTGGTTTTAAGCCACTAAAGAATCGATCGATCTTACTCTCAGGTTGTATAATAATACCAGAAGCGTACCTTGAAAGTCTTTTAAAATTTGCTTCATAGGTACCAACAGATTCATCATCCCATTGCTTCAGTTCAAGAAACTCTTTCTCCATCTTTGTTCAGAGAATACGAGGGAAGTACTTATTGAAAAATAAGTTCTTGAACTCGTCCCATTCCATGGACTCAATTTCATCCCTTTGCCTCGTATTCTTAAATAGATTCCACTATTGATCATCATCTCCTTCCAAACGATACACTGCTAGGATGAATTTATCATGTTCAGAACATTGAAGAACTGAAAATATCATTTCAGTAGTACTAATCCATTGTTCAGCAACTAATGGATCAGTAGACCCACTGAAAGAAGGTGGACGCTGCCTCATGAAGGATTCAGCAGAATGTTGCTCCTTCCTTTGCTCGTTTGGAAGTCCTGCATGATTCATAGCTTGAGAAAGTTGTGTGAGCATGGCTACAAGATTTTGCATTCCAGCTCCCATATCGTTTGGTTGCTCAGGGGGACACTCATTGCATTTCCCATCGCATTCCGCATTAACACGGTTCCTTCGGGTTCCAGCCATTGACTAAAACCAAAAAGAATGGTGTGAGCAACACTAAGTATAATAGGAAAACCACATAATTCAAGAATAAAATTTTCACGCTTAAGGTCTTATCCTAGGTTATTCATGGCCATTTCTAAAACACTAAGATTGTGTTCTATGCTTAGACTTATCCTTAGGGTTATTACTAAGGCTTTCACATCCTAGTTTCCAAAGGTTGACTATACCATTCCTCTGATACCAACTATAACGACCCATACTTTACATTCATTGTTAATACTTCAAAATTGAAGTACACTTATTACAACATATGACAAAAACACAAAGGACTGTATAGGTATAGTGTCTTTAGAAACTGGGAAACATAAACAACTGGTTCATAAATATTCTACAGTGTCTCCCATTTATTTCATTATATCTAGGGTCCCTTTTAGCATATTCTACTTAATATCCATCTTCCTGACCTGGGGAGAAGAAAACATGAAAGGGTGAGCTCAAATGCTCAGCAAGGGAAAATAAAGGAAATAAAAATCATATCATATCTTTTTTGAAAATCATAACATGCAGAAGAGATCATAAAATCTTAACATGGAATAAATCATAGAAGTGAAAATGAGATCCCCATAATCATAACATGAAACATGAAACTTTTTGGCATGCACACATAATCATGGAAAATCATTTCTTGTTAGTCATGACTCATTTCCAAGACTATCTTAGTGGACAAAGTCCCTTTTTGAACCGAGTCACCCTCGTTCCAGTCCTGTTTCACTGAACCGATATAACCTACCGTTCCAGCCATGACTATCTCATGAGATATAAAATCTTTACCCAATGCATTCGAGGGAGATATAGGTCCCACCCATCTTATAATGAATCCTTTCTTATGTGTGCCACATAATCATATACCATACATCATAGCGTATCCCATGTAATAAAAATGGAATTCTTAAACAACATGACATCATAAAACAATTCATATAAGATAAAGGAATTCATAAAAAATATTTCCATCACAACATAATCAAATCCATGTAATAATAGGGATAAAAACAGAACCCTTTTATTATCTTAGATGGATAATATTTTCGATAAAATACTTGAACTTCATTCTTGAGGAAAATATCTTTTCTACTTCAAAAACACATTTCCTTTCTTAACATGTCATAAAATTTTAAACTAAAAGAAGTTGATTAAAAATAAACATGAATACTTGTAAAGGAACCTTCTTGGAAATAATGTTTTAGAAATCCATTCATGCCGTATAAGTTAAAAAAACATTCTTCGTACTTTTTTCGGAAAAGTCAAAAAGTACCTCGTACGAAAAACGACAAAAGATTCCTTTCATACATATTACTAAAAACTCACCGAAGGGTAAAAATGGATTTAAACAATTGTAGGTGGATGGAAATAATATTACATATTGATGAAACATGTATTTGGATGATAAAATACACCCCAATAAAAACTTAGGAATAAACAATCTCGGATAAAAATGAGATTGTGATATTTCCCTTACCTTAGGTCCGATTTTCTTTGTACGTGTCCGAAGCTACTGTATAATGGTTTAAATAATGTTATTGACTTATTCCAGAATCATACATATTGATATGATATCATATATGGTCATATTCTTAGCTTCTTTTTAGTAATATTTCATTGTTACTTGTTACTCGGGTCTTTATTGCCTTTTGTTCTTATGCGTGTTTTGTCGAATAAATTCTTATTCTTATTTTAAGGTTATAGATACCTTATATCCAGAATGGTATTAGTGTAACATATATCATATTTATTCATTCAATTCATTTATATAATTACTATGTAATGATGATCATGTAGAACGAGTCGCATCACATCGTGGAGACGGTATTCCGTACGTACGCACGAGTGATGATATCGTTCCTATGATCATGGAATTGTATTGGAGTATATGTATATTATTTCAGTATCAATATTACTTTATAATAATCATAAATAGTTACTCATTTTACCATTATACCCATCCTTGTAAGGTGATGGTGGAAAATAGATTACACCACGGCGTGGAGACGGTATTCCATATGTACGCACGCGCGGTGATTTCATTTTTCCAAAGGATGGATAGAAGGTGAATTAGGGTTGTTTCATATTTATAATAACATATCAGTATGTAAGTAATACTGATGTTATTACTTTATCATGAAACAACTAAAGAAGAAGAAGTTTAAGAAGAAAGAAATTGAAAAGATCGGTAATGGATATTACCTCTTCTTTGAAACGCTTCTTTGAATCCTCCACTTAGGGAACTAAGATTGGTCTTTGAAGAAGACCAGGACCTCTAGGATTATTCTAGGGAAGTGGAGAGGAGAAAATGTCAGGGTTTGGCCGAGATTGAGTGCTCAAATTGGTGTGAGGAGGAGGGGGAGGAGGTGCCCTTTTATAAGGGAAGAGAGGGGCACCTTAGGAATATCTCAAGATATTATTTTATATTAAAGTCAAAATCGGTTTATAATGGTTCCAAAGGGTCTTATTTCGAAGCTAAAGTGGGGATGGGTCGAAATCCTATCAACCAATAGGATTTATACAAGTTTAGGTTATTATTTTAACCTTATCAATTAGATTTAACTCTAAGTTAAATAATTTAACTTTTACCGTGTCTTTTTGTTTTCTTACACTATATGGTTAATACACTTCCTATAACATGCCAAACGAACCCAAAATTGTTTATTATTAAAATATATATCCTTATCTAAGTCATTAGGCCGAACCTTAGATTTTTAGGAATAAAATAACAATTAGTAATATAATATTTGATTTAAAAACTATTTTGTGTCAATTTTGACACTATTTGATATATGATTTTTGTGAAAGTCATAACAGAATTAAATGTTCTAACCAAGTTTATTCAATCAACACTAATATATCATAATAACCTATAAAATTAGTGTAATCCATAAAAAGTCTCAAATTACATTTATTTTGGTGTTTATAACATCAATTATGTCAATATTTCATTAATAAGATAATTACTACACCATCATTGTGTCATAAATAAATTAAATAATTTAATGTCTAAAAATTATAAATAAAATACCATCATGTAGGAAATATTTTTAGCTTTCTAATGAATATTTATAGTCGAATTTATCTTATATATAACCCCATATTAAAATTGTTTTAGTTATTAAACATTGATTTTAACTATTTTAACTATTCCTTAAATAATCTAATCCAAGTGGACCTAAATGGTCATATTATATTCATAAGGTTGTTTTTGGTCGAACTACACTTATCCAATAGAATTAGGACATGTGTTAGGGTAATAGTAATATCATATTGACCCTTAGTTACCCTATTTACTATTAACCGTGGTAAAAAAAGTAAAAAGTTACTATTCACCAAAAATTATTTTCATCTCATTGAACCACATTTTAGTCCTTGATATTAACCGTGTCTGTCGGATTTTCGAAATTCCATTCACAAGAAGCGGTAAAATTTAGTTTTATGCAAAAATTCAGTTTTTAACCTACCACTTAGTGGTTTCACTATTCATCAAAAATTGAAAGTTTTTAGAAAAATACCAAAATTTCACCCTAGGCTAATTTAGGTATTCGGAATCCAAAAATGAAGTCCTTCTTGAAAGATAAAATTTATAAAATTTCAAAAAGTGGTTATTACTATTCATAACGGCTAGTTTTAATAATATTTTAATAGCATATCGTTGTTTAGTGAAACTCGGTGTTGCGTACGACGCAAGCTATCGAGGAAGATTTTGATTGCGTGTAAAGTAATCCAAGAAAGTGTGTAGTGAAAGATTCCTTTGATGATATAAAAACAAAATATTACTCATAAAAATCTCAGGTGTTACAAGGGAAATCCCTACATGCAGTGCGTTCATTGATACGGTTTCCATTCCTACCACTAGGTGCCATTTCTAAACAATGACATAAACTAGATTAGTTTATGAATCAAAATACATAATTACAAACATTCAAAACACTTAACATAAATTGAACTATTTATGGATATAATCCATAATCATAAAAAAATTTCTTTGAGGAAGTATATACTCATAAACCTTCATAGTGGTTTGTAATGAAAATGATAATTATCCTAAGCATATCCCTTGGGAGTGTTGTAACCAAGAGTGCAGCAAGGCCCATTGTCATGTACCAGTTCTCGTTCGAGTTTAGCTGAAAGCGGTGTTTTCAGGTTTTACCCCTAGGTAGATCTGTGCCGGAGCCGCCTCTACTTGCTCGTATCCAGAAAGGGATGTATTGCTCGGAAAACTCACAAAATCTCTACAACAACAATATTTTGGGAAGTTATTCTATACTAATCCGCAATGTCTATCTTTTGGATATGTGATCTAATAAGATTTTTTCTAAATCTAGCTTCGAAGGTTAGTACTAAACTGCCTCTGATACCAACTGTAATGCCCCAACACCAGTTACCCATAGTTGGTGCATTATTACATAGAATTGGCATGATCACAAAGATCAAGTCTTGAAATACCAATTAGTTTCGTAGCCTTGGAAACACTAGATACATTCGTAAAAGTTACATTACATCATAAAGTGAAAAACTACAATAACATGGTCTCCATAGTCCAAACTCATATCCCCTTCTGACTATCCCTACATGACACTCATAAAATACTTCTTCACATCCTGGAAAATATTAAAACATTGAAAGGGATGAGCTCAGATGTTTAGTAAGGATAATAATATAGCAGAAGCTTTCATAAATAAACATAAACATTTAAGGAAATGTATAACTAAAAAAAGCCTTTTAAACTTGAACTTCCGCATAAAATGGAAAAAGTAAAATGAAATAATGTCATTTACTTATTCACATGGATATTCTACTAGTTTAATAATCACATGAAATATCAATAACCACTTTCATAATGATGGAATGCATAATCCCAGACTATCATAACCAAGTAGCCAAGGCCTCGTGCCAATACTACAAATAAGATTTTGTCAAGGCGTCGTGCCAAGACAGTAGTTTGTCTCATGAGACCTGCCGATGCATCGAGGAGCTATAGCGGGCTCCACCCGTCACTTATTAAGTCCAATTCATTCCTCATATGAAAAGGTTTAAACATATCATAAACCATAACATAATCGTATAACAAAAAACATGCATAAAGGAAATATAAAATTTCCACATTTAAATCATATGATATCAATACAACACATTGATATAATAAGAAAAACACTTTCAAAACCATTTTCAATACCAAACTAAAAGAAAATTAAAACATTGTATTTATTTTTCATTTTAAAAAAAGTTATGGCTTGTAGAGGAAGATGAAACTCAAATAATGGTCACGGCGGCGGAGAAGTCGTTGTCCTCGCATACGTACGACAAAAAACATTCCTTTTTGTCGTTTAGTAAAACTCTTCGTATAAAAATATTCCTTTTTCTTAAACATAAAAGTCAAAGGGGTTTATACACAGCATTAAAGAATGTTGTGTGTAAAAAATATGCAACAATGAAAGGAGATTGAGACGAAGTCCTTAAAAATATCATTTTTTTAAATAAAATAAATCTATTATGTGTATTCACTATATGTACACATAAAGAGAGTATAAATAAAAGATAAGACATAAAAATATCATGACATAATTTTAATGTAGGAGATTAACCCAAAGAATGGAAATTAGGTTAAGAAGTTCCCTTACCTCGTGTCTGACTTGACTCTATCGTTCATTAAACTCATGAATAATAAACTAGAGTTAATTTCTAATTGATTAAGAACCTTTTCCAAGTTCATTATTCCTTTTATATCACTTATTACCATGTTATGAACATCATGTAATTATTTATGTTAGTAACGATCGTTTTGTCGATCTTTGGTATTTGAGTCAAAAATAAACTTCTTATAATTACAAGTTGTTTATGTGGTAGATTATCCATTATCTCCAGAATTATATTCATGATTTATTTATCATATATATCATATATATCCAGTATATACATTCATTCATAATATTACATAACATTTAGAGGTAAGAAATGAAATGCACCGTTCATGGAGACGGTAAGCCGTACGTATGCATGAACACTACTTTCATTTCTATTTTGTATTTAATGAAATAAAATCATAATGATATAAAGGTGTATTATAATTCCAGTATAATATCATATATAATATCATTTAATCCATACTTTAGACATCCCACATATGAAATTAAGGATTCAAATCACTTTGAGGGGGCGGTAGTCCGCACATCCTAAAATGAAATTATCGCGTTTACCCATAATGGAAATCATAAAGGTATGACATAAATGAGAAATACAGAAGCATAAGGAAAACATAAAAATAATATATATCATATATAAATATAGTGACATCTTAATGGAAACCATGAGAGGTGTCAAAAGAATATTGAACAATCATCGTTTCGTGAGATAGAAATTTGCCAACCAC
The DNA here is from genome assembly GCA_963277665.1 of Viscum album. Taxonomy (NCBI): domain Eukaryota; kingdom Viridiplantae; phylum Streptophyta; class Magnoliopsida; order Santalales; family Viscaceae; genus Viscum; species Viscum album. The sequence goes on from OY728140.1 coordinate 911,419,235, forward strand.
AGAAACAATATGTTCTTTGACCATTAGACGAAGGTGTGTGTAAGTGTAAATCAAATACTTATCAGAATAACATCCTAGTATATTGAAGATACTGGTGTTGTTACAAAAAATTAATAAAAAGATTTTAAGGGGTTGGAGAAGCAAAATAAAACAAAATAACATAAGAGAAGACATTACCTTATAATCGGGTAACTCTTTTTGATTTGAGACAAAGGCTTCCTTGGGAAGAATTATTCCCAAATTGAGGATTCTAGGTGTAAGAGAGGGAAGTTGAGAGAGTATTTTGGAAGAGTTTGACCAAGCCAAATGGCTTTAAAAGTGTGAATAAGGTGGTAGTGGTGGGGGCCTTTTATAAGAGGAGAAGAGGGGAACTCTTTGAAAGTAATGAAATGTTACATTATTATGAAGTACTTTTCAGATTTCAAAGGTCCCAAAATTTTATATTTAAAAGATAAGGTGATAAGGGTTCTAAAGTTACCCATACAATAGGTTTTTGAAAACAGTAAGTCTTATATTTTACATTATCTTTTCAATTTTTTTAAATCATTAATTAATGAGGTAATCACTGCATCATCATGGTGTCATAAAAATTTTAATTTATGTAATGTCTAAAAATTATATAAAAAATATAATTATGTAGGAAATATTTTTAGATTTCAAATGATTATTTATAGTCAAAAATTTAACTTATATAGCCTCATGTAATAATTGTTTTAGTAAAACAACACATGTTTGTGACAATTTTATTTTTACTTTAAATATAAAGTTATTAATGTCATTTTCTTACCCAAGTGGCTCCATGGGGTCCCCAAGTTGACCCATGGATTTTCTTGGTCGGCTATGACTCATCCAATAAGGGTAGGAAAAGTTTCCAGATATTTGTATATTTTTATAATATCATTTTTACCTTAAATTTCACTAATTACATTTAATGGCGATTAATAAAACTTAAAAGTTACTATTCACCAAAAATTATTTTAATCCCATTAAACCACATTTTACTTCCTAATTACCACCATGTATGTTGAATTTTTGAAATTCATTTCATAGAAGTGGTAATGTTTCATTTACACGAAATATTAGTTTTTAAACTACCACTTAGTAGTTTCACTATTTATCAAAAATTGAAGTTTTTCAGAAAAATACCAAAAATTCACCCTAAGATATATTTGATATTCCAAATTCAAAAATGATGTCTATTTTGCAAAATTCAAAACATATAAGTTGAAATAATTAATTTAATAATTAATTCCCACTGTCACAACAAATAGGGTTTTTTTAAAGAAGCAATATATATCAAAATATTGACAATTGTTTATGTCCAATTTTAAAGTGAAATTAATTATAATTACCACCATTGGATAAAATGGTAAAAATATATTATAATTATACTTTAAAACAACTCAATAGTATAATTTATCAATATAAATTATTTTCATTAAAAAAGTTGTTTTTATGTATTTTCCCTATTAATAGAAAATTGGAAGTTCTCAGAAAATTACAAGAAATTCAACATAGGATAATTTCAATATTCAGAATACAAAAATGAAGTCCATTTTGAAATATAAAATTTATATAATTTCAAAAAGTGGGTACTACTATTCATAAATGCTACTTTTATTAGTCACAGTGTGTTAAAACTCGAGGTTACGTACGACACACAATGATCTATTATTCAAAGAGGAGCGTACCATGGAAGCTTAGGGTGTTACATGGAAAGTGGGGGTGCAGGTGGGGGGGGGACCTATGATCAGGGGGTAGTGTGGGGGGGGGGGGGTGCTCCAGGGGTGTGAGGGGGGGGGGGTGTGCAAGGGTTTTCTGTCCAGAGGGGATATTGGGGGTGTGTAAAGGGGGATAAGATATGTGGGGGGGGGGTATGTCGAATGGGGAAGGGAGGTGCTGTAGGGGGTCTACCTAGTGGGGTGACTGCTATTTATTGGAAAATAATATATACCCACGGTTTGAGAACTGTGTGTAAATATGCTACTGTAGAACCATCTATACCCACATTTTTTAAACCGTAGGTAAATATGCTGCTGCAGAACCCTCTATTCCTACGGTTTACATAACTGTGTATACCCACGGTTATGTAAACTGTGGGCATAGATCTATACCCATGGTTATGGTGAACCATGGGTAAGTTATAATTTCAGTGGGATATACCTAATGTTTCTGTAAAACCATGGGTATAGGGAAATACCAACGCCTTGGGAGCCCACGGTTCATCACACCGTGGGTATAGCATATACCCACGGTTTTATGGGAAATACCCAGGGTTTGAAACCGTGGGTATAAGGCACTTTTCCAGTAGTGATTATTATTATTTTTTCATGATAATATATTTTATTCCACTCATTGGAATTCATTCTAAAAATGTTTTAAATCTGTTGATCTTCGATCATGAGATAAAATTCAATGTAAATAATTTCTTTACTGGTGTTGAATTTAACATCCTATGATTTTATAATGTTTTTTTATTTAAATAATACTATGTTGGATAGAATGTGGTATACACAACACTCATCAGAAATGAACAATGATTTACTGTAGAAATATTATTATTTAAATATGACCATTATTTCAAAGGCGTTGGTTTAGTGGGTATGAGTGAAACTAAAAATATTTTGAAATAAAAGTAGATAATATTTTTATAAAATTAATCATCAATCATACATTGATTATAAATCAGTTATAAATTTAAATAATATCTTTTGAAGATAAAAGATATAATTTTCATATAACTGTTTTGATGTGCACAATGTATATTTAATTAATAGATTAAATTAATCACTATTGATAAAAGATACTATTTAAATTATTAGATTAATTATCTGATAAAATTAATTAACATTCATTTAATTTGTATTATTAAGAATGGAATGAGAATAAAGTCTTTTTATGATTTAAAAATTCAATTTTTTTAAAAAATGATTTTTATTTCATTTTGTGTGTGAAATTTAAAATTATTTTTGATAATTTTAGAAATTTTATTTGAAAAAATGTATATAATTTTTGAAACCCTCATGCTAAAAATTTATTAGGACGAATTTTTGGGATCTGTATAAATATATTGTTTATTGAGTAAATAGTGAAAATGTAATTTTTTCCAAACAATCATTTATTTTCAAAAACAATTATCTAAAAAATATTTTTATGTTATGTTTTTCACACTTATATTTAAAGAAATTTACACCTCTTATAAAAATTGAATACTGAAAAATGAATTTAATATTTGGAAGAATGAGGTTCAAATTTTTCAATGGGATTGATTTTATTTTTGATCTTTATAAATAATATGTTTGGGAAAAATATTATCTCCTATAAAAAAGGGTAAAAAATGTTAATTAGGGTTAAAAATAAGTGACTAGGTCACAAAATAGTTTATTAATTATTAACAGATGAGATTATTTTGACTCTTATTATCTAATTTTATAATTTTAATTATTTTAGTGACATTTTACTATGATTGTTGCCTTTATATTATTTTAACCAAAGGATAATTACAAAATGTCAGTATCATTCTTTTAAAATCATAAATATGGTTTCATAGGGATAAAATGAATTTATAAATGGTTTGAAATGTTTATTTTCAATATTAATACATTAATTTTATGTTAGTAATTTATTTTTACTTTTTAGTGATAATATAATTACCTCATGATCTTATGCATTGCCAACATAGTTCTTGTGAAAGTAGTATAAAAATCAAGATAAATAAATTTTTAAATAATTAAATTAATATGTTTTGGAAGAATTATGTTATTCCATGAATTTAATAGGTAATTATAAAGTAAATTTAATGTTAAATGTGTCAATATTTTAATTCCATTTATTTCTTGAGGACATTGAAGTCAAATGTAATGAATAGTTAGAAAATGATAATAGTGATATTTTAGGAGAAATAAATTGTTATTAAATCCTATAAAACAAAAATAACATTGAAATAGGAAAATTGGGATGGGAAATGGTAAAAATAGTTCGAATGTATACCAGTTGTAAGTCACATTCCACCTTACTAGTAAGTATATAACCCTTAAACTGTGAAAACATTCTTACAATAGTTAAGGTAAAATGAGATAATGATTGGGTTAAAACAAAAGATAATATCTCAAATGAGACATAAAAATGTATAAAGTGTATTGGATAAATTTATTATGAACTTATAATATCTTACTATTTTAATAATGTTCATTTGGTTCCACATGAAATTAGTATGATATTTATTATATTTAAAAGATCTTAATATTTACAATTTCCCCACTCCCCTCAATTATAAAAATAAACCCCCTATCATATCTTTCTCATGCCTTTTGATATATTTATATCAACCATGATATTACAAAAATTCCTTCTCAATAATCCTCTCATTTACATATAGGTCCTTTTCTCACTAAAATACCATCCTAAAAAATATTAAGGTGTATCTAATTGATGGTTTCCTAAGAAGATGAATAAATCTTAACCAAGATCTTTCATTTTATTTCTTTTTCTACATTATTAAATTATATCCTTAACATGATGACATTATAACAACAATATATTCTATATTTTATTATGATGATGATGTAATAACCTTTTATCATATTTTTTTCCATCTTATGAGATATGGAAACATAAATCTTCCGTATGTTTGGACTACAACCTCCACGAAGTGATGTGATTTGTATTTCATCACCATCTCAAAAGACTCATTATTTTTATGAAATTAATATATATATATATATATATTTATATTATTCCTGAAAAAATTATTATTATTTAAATATAATATAATACTCACCTTCTTATCCTTCTACATGTTAAAAATGATAATTTCGCTCGTGTATATGTGTAGAATACCCCATCCACAAACCAAGGTGATACATTTTTTCTTTTTATGAATTTCATGGATGATTGTAAAATTGAATTTAATATATAAAAATTATTTTTATTAAATAATTATTATTTCTGATATGATGGGATAATGACCAATTTTATATTGGTTATCCCGCCAAAGTTTTTTTGGGGATTATGTACTGAACACCCTGAAATCCTTAAACCTGTACGTAGTCGATTTATAAACTATAAAAGATATTGAAATAAATTAAATAAAAGATATAATAATAAGTGAATAAAACTTAATAATTTATTAATTAAAGTAAAAAATTAATATAATTTTATTATATAAGATATAAACAATGTATATGGAAAGTCCGGATATGGTTATCTCAATTTCATTTCGTTGAGAACTATGGTTTTTTTCAGAAAATATTTTATTTTATGTGGTGTATGAACTAACTTATGGATGAATTTTTTCATTAATTTACTGTAATTAAATTTTTTATAAATCAATTTCAAGTTCACTTCTTCAAATTTCTTTCATTTCAAAATTTACAAAAGTTGTAATGGATTTTTATTTAAAACCATGTTTTAATGTATTCCTTTAGAATGTTTCTCCTCCATGTTTATACTATTTTAAATGTTTCAATATTTTTATTATTCTTATATGATCGGATATTACATTTAATTATAATTTACTACTTAGTTTCTTTCTAATGTTTTATAAATTAATAGTTTTAACGTTTACCTTAAGTGTCAATTTTAATAATTATTTACCTGTGAAAAAAGAATATTTTTTAACATATAAGACACAAATGGAATTTAAAATCATAATTTTATTTCAATATTATAAATATTTCTCTTCAATTCATCATATTTTTAAAAGTTATATTAATATCACAATATTTTTTTTGGAATTTAATATATCAAATTATTTCCAAAATAATGGGATATTATCCCATATTTTTATACAAAAAATAGAAAGTGATTTTATTATGGGTAAAAAATAGTTTTTCAAGGGGTTTATGATGAAAAAGTTAAATATTATAATTTTATTCATTATGAAACAATGCATAATAATTATATATGTTGATAGGTGATCCAAATATTTCCCATGATGATGACTGAGCTCGATATAGCTCATTACTATAGGTGAGCATGATATATCTCTCTAATGCATTGAGTAATGAATTAGTATTCTAAGGTGAAAATGAGGGAGATAACTAGAAAGGTTACTCATATGTAATTAAATGGTCTTCACTTATTTTTTACATATATTAAAGATGAGTGAACATGGGTTGTGAACATGATGCTTTAAGATACCTATTTTATACTTGATAATGGTTTTTATGGAAATGTTTTATTTTCACAAGATAAGGAATGTTTGTAAAATTATATAGGATAAATTATTTCTTTCAATGAAATATTTTCATGATTATTTCATGTTTTTCCTTTGATTGATAAGGGGTTTAAAATTTTTTATATTTGAAATTTTTTAGATTTTCATGTGGAAATGTTTTAGTATGTGATCAAATATTTATTGTGACAAGGGTAAATAATATCATGATTTTTCGTGATTTTTCATTGGGAAAACATGATTCCTTTGTTTTTATATCAATCACAATGTTTTGTTCTTTTATATAATTTTAAAATGTTTTTCATTGGATCTAAAGATGTGTAGAAACTATAGAAATGTCATTATTTATTCTATGGTGGCTCATATTAAAAGATAAAGATGTGTTTTAAATGAATCAACATATTATATTTAAGAATCATATTTTGTAGAAAAAAATAAACACCATTTTTTCCGTGTTCCCTATGTAATGTAATGTTTTCCCTAATTGTCCAAAACTGAAACTTTAAATGATTCTCAACATGTAAGAAAGTGAAACACTTATTATAACTCATGTAATTATGGGTTGTTTATGTTTTGTGTTGATATATATATTGCCTTCACATTGAGGGAGGATTGTTTTCCACCAAAATTAATCAAATATCCATGATTTTTCCATCAAAACCAACTCCCCTTTGATATAAAAAATATTTGAAAAAAATAAAATAAGAATAAAAATTGGAGTGGAAATTCAAACATCAAGAGCCCTACTAGGAGGAGACACCAACTCCTCCATTATAATTTCTCATAAATACTCCATAGAATACAAGCCAAAGGTAGAAAAATAAAAAATCCTTTTATTAGTAAATATCCCATATGTATAAACAAATACCAAAATAAAGATTGAGTTTATCCCAAATACTAATATAAAATAACATCAAAATAAAATAAAATATAATTCTTAGAGAAATATCATGCTAATAAAATTTAAATTAAGGAAATGGTTTGAAGAATTTCTTATCCATTCATATGAAATCATGATTTAATTAATTTAATTTATTTGATAATAATTAAACATATTTTAAAAATATAACAACCTCAAAATTATATAAAACATATACCCAAAGGTAAACACCATTATTTGTGGTTAATGAAATAGATAGAAATTATATAATGTTGTTTACTATTATCAGTTTTCAATTTTACCATTTAATGGTTTCAAAACTCCAAAAATAAAATATTTTCTAAAAAAAACTATATTCAAAACCACCCTAAAACATTAACGACTATAATAAATTAAAACCAAAACCGGTGTAATAGAATAAAAATGATCATCCAAAAAAGGGGATGATAAGTCATTTCTAATGAAAATATAATTTCACTATATTATCACCATCTTTAATATTTTCATCCTTGGAATGACAAAAACTAGAGTTGATAAAATTAGAAACATCCAAAAACAACTTTTTTCTCTATATGATGAAATATTCCATGTGAACATTCAATATTAGGTGATTCTAAATCTATATAAATTATAAAATAATATATATAACACATGATTCTCTATATAATCATTTCATTTGGACTTCCTTTTCCATGAATATAATTCCCATGGATTGATAATATAATATAAAAAACTAAATGAAATTATGTGACAAATGTGTAATCTTTTATATTTCAAATCATATCATGGAAATTTTACCCAATACCTTTACCATCCACATGATGATCATATTAAAAGAAATAAGTATAATAAAGAACCATATAGATAAAATCTATATTGGTTCATTAAAAAATGTATTTTCTAATGAGAGACTCATGATCCTCACCATTAATTACTGGTATAAAAGTATATTACCCAAAAATTTTAAAATCATGTCAAACCCTACTATCAGTGTATCAAAAATAACATTACAAGATCTTTAAAAGACCTTCATGATAATATATTTCATGATTTTTTCCATTATTATGAATCACATATTGAAAATAGAATTCATATAAATAACACCAGTTCACAGTACAAGGATGAAACTAATTTCTCATTTGTCTATTATCCCATCCTCTTTCATGAAAACACATCTATACCATCAACCACGATTAGTTTCTCTTATACAATTATAGATGATTGTATCACATAATTATTTCTTTACTTTGAAAACTAAAAATGAGTTTACCAAATAATTTTATAGCCTCTTAAAAACTCCCAAAAATTATAAATAGATCTTTAGGAACCCATGATTCTATAACTGAAATGAGAATTCCTGACCCATCCAGATGAAAATAATCTGTTAGCTAGTCTAGGGTCTAGGATAACACTTATCTAACTCATGTGATCATAACCACAAACTATGGAACCATATACCTCATTCAATTACATTACATCAATTATTGAATTCATGGTTTACTAAATTATAATTGAAAAAAATTAAAATTCCCATACTCAACCTCGTTCATTCCTCATCACACTTATTAATATATCACAACGATTCTACCCATTGTTTTCCCTCACTATATAGTTATTGATTCTATATAATGGAGGCAACTAACTTTTTACTGAGTCATATACTACCATATATTGATTCTCCAATGTGATGTAATTATTTAAAATCATCATTTATGTTACCCAAATATTATAAAGGGAAAATTACTTTAAAATTGTCAATAACAATCACCAATAGTAACCTCTATTCATCTTGAAGAAATGGGGAGACTAACCCTTGATGCCTTCCTCCAATAGGATCTAGGTTTGTGACATGAATATAGGGAATAAAACATGAAAATAGGAGGAATTACCCTCATATATATTAGTAATATAATTGAAAATCCACCAATCAATTAAATAATATAAAATAAATTAAAGAAACTACAATGAACAAAAAGAAAAAAAATTCATATAAATACAAGTCTACAGAATGAATACTAAAATAAACATCCTATGGAAGTTTACCCAACCTTGCATCCACGTTCTAATATGTTATAGTTTATCTCGATCTCTATATTCACCCTAAAAACATGAAAAATAGTTTATATGAATATGGGTTAGTATACATGTCTACTCATTTGGATCCTTCACATGGCCACTCATGAAAATGTGTAAGAATCACAGTAATTATTTAGTGAATAAATAGAATAAATAATAAAAACATATCAAGTCAACTGCCACCCAACCTCACAAAGGAACACTCACCAAATATCACATCATTGTATAATTAAACAAAATCAAATAATATAGAAAAAAGGGTACGCTACCCAAATTCCCCACATATTTATCACTCTTATTCCCCAATGAAAAAATTCTTAGAGATTCCATTCCTCTCTTATCATTAAAACCATTTACAAGAACATATATATTAAGACACATTAGTTGTGGGTTGGATTGATGCCTATCAACTCCAACCAATATTGGATCTAATGTAATCATTGAAAAAATTCAAATTAGTCACATATCCTATAATGTGGGTCAAATTGTATCCCTACTAACCCAAAACCATGTCAGGTATAACATACTCATTGGAACTAATCCACCACCACAACCCCATAACCATATCCATCAAGTATAGTATTTTGAATATGAAGGAAATAAAACTAATTACGTACACAAACCACAAAATACCCATACTATATACCTCCATCACAATCATCCAATGTCTAGAAGAGTCAGCGAGGAAGAGGGAGTAGTCATCCATATGATCTGTCACAAACCTAGATGTTTAGTAAAACACCTAAACCCCATAAAATTAGGAATTAGGATGGTTATTTGACTCGAGTGGGGTGCATTAAGTAATCAAAAGAAAATAAAATTATTATAATTTCCCATACAAGCCCAACCTAATGGGTTTATACCAAAACAACACTATCACAACCCAAAATCACTAATTCACCTCCACCACTTTACACTATAAACCACTACCACTTTTTCCTTATAATATAGTCTAATTTACCACATAAAACATCCTCAACAACCATTCCAATTTATTATTTAATCACATCATTTAACCATTTATAGATTTACTATTTACCAACAACTTTACATTCATTATGATTTTAAATTCTATATTTAATAGAAAAACCATTCTCAGCCATCATCCATGTTTAACCCAACCATTTCTCACTCATTTCATTCATTAGTATTCAATTCACAACCCATGATGTATTTAATTTCATCCCACACACACTTACCATTTCATTATCATCATTATATTTTTTTGGTAAACAAAAAATCCGACAACCATCTAAAAACCTCTATAAAAACAACCCAAAAAACTACCATTAAACCATTTAAACTAACTTCACTAAATTCCACAAAACTATATCTCAATACCCCCCACAAATACCAAAAAAAATTATATTGACACAAAAAATATTAATTCCCTAAAAAATACACCCCACAACCAATAACAAACATAACAATAACAACACAACTTCCCCCACACTATCCACACAAGTCAAAGAATCATAACAAGATATGTAACAACAATATACAACCAATTACGGAATACACACACACACACTTCAACACCTCTAATTATTTTCACAAGAATCGTCACGTTTATATTAGAATGAAAAAAACAATTTTTTTCATCTTTAAACTATTGAATTTTTTTGAAATGTGATTCTATAAATATATTCATAATAATAGTACACAATCATAACATCAACATATATTTTTATTAATATTTGAAATCAGGATCAATCACATGTGAAATAAAATGGAAACAAGTAAACACATATGAAACACCCCTTACCATAAATTTCATTTTTTAATTCAATTAATTATCCCTTTTAAATTAGTAATTATCATCCATCTATTTAAATAAAGCGCATAAAAATTACACAATTTATACATATAAGTAGTGTTCTTGAATCCTAGACCTCAATTGAAGGTTTAAATTCAATTTAAAAAGATAAAGAGAGGAAAGGATTATCAAAATTATGAATCAGATAAAGTAGAATCCAAAAAATGTAAGAACACAACAACATCCCTCAATCACTCAAGCTAGTGCCAATAAAAATAGCTGCACAACCTTCCCATGTTGGGAGAACATGGATAAAAATAAGATGAAAAGGAGAATAATTGACCTTGGATTGAGATCAAGGGAACTCAAATGATGAGTATTAAGGATGAGAAAAGGGTATTTAAGGGCCTCTAAAAAAACCAGTTAATTTAAATCAATGTCAAGAGGAATAATGAAAAAAGGATTGAAATAGAAGGATCTCTTGAATTTATACATATGTTGGAAAACATTGTGTTGTGGCATGAAAACCCATAATCATGATATGAAAAGTCTATGTCAAACTGCCCAATGAAATTAATGACACATATCCCACTATATCTCTCACATTTAAACATAGTTAAAATTTTTAATCTGATATAATCAAATAAGGGATACATCATGAACTAATATGTATAGTGGTTGATCACTCCTGACAAAACATCATGAATCTAGCCTTCTAGTTGACACACCAACATAATTAGGGAGGAAATATGAATCCCAGCCACAAAAACTCACTAACTCAATCATGTTTTTTAGCATCGCAAATGATACCAATATATCAAAAATAAGAAAACAAAAAAGTTGGAAATTCTTATGGTTTAACCATTAAATGAAAAACCTCAGCGCACTCCAACAAAACTTGTTGCACCAATAGAAAATTCGATAAACCATACACCAGGGACACGAAACTTCATTCAAACCCTGAAACCCCAACAACAGATCATTCCATCTACCACTACAAACACTTTGTGTGGTTGCATATATGGACGCACCGTGACATGCAATACCTTGCTAAAATCTAAACTCCAACAACAATCCTCTACCTCGAATTTTTTTCCAACTCCTCATATGCCCGAATCAAAAAAATAGATGTGATGGAAAGGTTATGGATATTATATTAGATTATAATAAAAATATTTTCAACCCCAAGAATTAGAATCAACCTAGATAAAGAAAAAAAACTATTAAACCCAATACTATCATGTGATACATCACAGATAGAGGTAACACCATTATCAAAACAAAAATTCAACCCAAGAGGTGGAAATCATAACCCTAAACACACAAAACTAATCATTCTAGTATAACTCAATATAGGAAAAGGAAACATATAAAATCATATTCTATAAAAGAAGCCTACTCATCCAAGGAATTTAATCTAGAAAAAAATAATCCCTAGACCAAATAATAACTGATCCTTTTAGGGGATCTCTTTCTAAAATCCTATAATCACGAGACCATGGATAAAACATCTACTACACACTCACCACCCTCAAATAAGAATCTATACCGAAACACTATCCCTAAATCAATAGGGGAAACCCAAATACCCAAAAAATATGATATACCTATTAAATAATATTTTTATTAAAAAAGGAAAAAATAATAGAGAATGAAAAAGGACAAAATAAATCAACCAAGCCTAAAATTAAAATCCATTAACAACCCTCAAACAATTTATAAAGTCTATTTTTTTTCAAAATTAAGTTTTCAATTCAAATCCTTCCCAAAAAATGAATTTTTTTAAAACAAATATACAAACACAAGTAAAACTATGGTATCCTTCATTCCATTATTATAAAATCATTTAATTTAGAACACACATTCTCACCAAATCAATCAATTTTAAGCTTTAAAAAATATTTTAAAATGAAATGGATTGGGGAAATTATAAGGTTTATTTTTAATAATAAACATTAAATATCATTTTAAAAAAATTGGCTTTGGAATAAATAAGGTCACTAACTCAAAAAAAACATACTCTTAAATTATCAACTCAATTCACTTCATCCTAACCAATAACTCATAGAAACGTGACCATTGTACAACCAACACCATAATAAAATAAAGGAACACCATGTAACATAAGGCAGTCAAAATACTAATTCCCCATAACACTAAAATCAAAATAGCTCAATCCACAAAACATATAACACCATGAGCTACTCAATCCCAAGGATCAAATCCATGATTTGTCTTTAAAATACTAACTTAATATCTTATTCCACATACCAAAATTCTCACCACTCAAGGATCTTTACTTATCCTACTAAATTACATGGTGTAAACCCTCTTGATTACCACAATAATATCACTCACCTATAACCAAAAAATTAACCACAAGCTCACTATATTCTATCAAATATCAAGCCACAAAGGTGACTCGAAATTTAAAACTTGCATCTCTCCATCAGTAAAGTGGACTAGAAACTAGAACATAAATGTTCATAATCAAATATCAAGGGGAAAAAAATTAAGCTCCCCTTACTAGAATTAAAATATCTCCATCACAAGTTAATATTTCCACAATTAGTGAATAAACTCCCCCTTGACCGAGGTAAATATAATGCCCCGTCATTCTATAAATAAATGTCCCTACAATAATGAATAAATACATTTTAAAATAATGTAGTTATATAAAATAGATACACTATATTGATTAGGTTGAACTATTATAGAATATATAATGTTAGATTTAAAATTGCATTAATCATCTTAATTTGTGATATATGGACCCTTAATATTAGTATATTAATGTGTGGTTAAAGTCTAATTGACATAGATGAACTAAGTGATGACCTTAACCAGTAGAATCATTCCCTATGAATCCCATTTATCGAAATCTCTGATAGAGATAGAAGCACTGATATTTTCCCTTAACTAATACCAAGATGATATTTAACAAATAATTATTAATAAAAAACATTTCTTCAAGAAGTTTAATGCAATCAACATGATAATTCAAACCATGGTCACTGAACAATCCAATTAAAGTACCATAATCACACACCTTACCATTAAGGCTAACACTGGTGAAATAAGTAGCTATGTATCTAGAACCCACTTATATGAATTGAATATTATCCATTATAATAAAATAATGATTATATTTATAACATTTCACTATTAATTTATATATATAATTATATATATGTTGATGAAAATTAAATTTTGATACGAAGAAATCAAATATTTTTGGAAAATATATGTTTTTAATTAAAACAATCTTTTTGATAAATTAAATAATTTTGAAATAAATGATATTTTCTTGAAATATTATTGTCAAATAATATTTATTTAAATATAAATGATAATTTAATTTAATAAATTCCAATGTATTCATTATATGTTTGAGGAAATTATTATTATTATAAAAACTAATATTTTTCAATAAATGATGACTTTTATTTATAAGAAGAAATTATCATATTTTGAGATACATTTTTTTAAAATAAATATTATTTTTGAAATAAAAATGTTAAAATTATAAAAATAATAATTTTCCAATTTTTTAGAGATAATCAAATTAATGGGTAAAAATTAAATACGATATAAATATACAGTCTATATTAAGGCATCATAATAGACGAAAAGTGATATAATTAAAAATTTAAAGAGTATCTATGACAAAAATTATGTTTCCCATTTAAAATAAATTTTTTATGTCAGTTTATTAATTTTATAATACATTATTGAATCCTCCAGAAACTATATTATATTTAATGGGTTTAAAATAAATTCTTTATAAAGACAATGAAAATACACATCACTAGTGGTATTATTTTAATATGTCCAGTTCATGGGTATAAAAAAATAAATGTTGATTCCTTTTGGTTGATTTTTTTTTTCAAAAACCATGGTATGATTTTTGGTTTTTATTATTTTTATTAATATATTCCAAAAGATATGTTTTGAAATTAATAAATAATTCCCCTCTTTTTATTTAATAAACCACCCTACCCACCTACCATGCACTCAAAACTCATTTATCATAAATTGTATCTACTTCTAACTCTTTAATCCTTCCCAAATTGTTCCCATTATCTTAATAATATACTCAAAATCATTTAGAATCACCCTCTCAATGTAATGGATTGTCACCACCTCTTCTTTATTTAAGATATTCTATTGTATTTTTCCATTTAATTTTTAATTTATCATGTTAATTTTTTGTAATCATATATTTACTATACTTATTATTTTCAGGTAATAATAAACCTCCTTTCACTATCATAAATCCCTTGAATGAACCTTTATGAACACTTCTTACATTGCTGAAATTAGCTAGTGATTTTCCTCACCAAAATTTTGTGATGTAAATAACCATCACCATTTCAACACAAGGATATTGAACTTGATTTAACTATCCTGAATTGATTTGGAATTTCTATTTATATACACCAAACTCTTATGTCCTAGTATTAAAATGATTGAAATGTGTCCTAATGTTGTATGATCTATGTGACAAAAAATGCATTTAAATGATATAAATCTGAAAGGTGGTCTCATAATTATATATCCCTTAAAATCATTAGGTAATGATTTTATCTTAGGAAATAACATTTAGGGTATACATTATGTAGGTCTAATAACAATATTTTATGATTTCTTAGCGATTACCCTTGACTTATGCTTATGATTTCGTGTTTAATGTTGTTTCCACATTCCTCTACTATCTTGAAGTTATAATCCTATATAATGCATCAATGTTAATGTTTATGACTATAAACCCTTTTATATCACGTTTATATGCCCATTGACTCACATTTGTTATTTTAAACATGTGATTATTTTTTTATTTCATTCTTGAGATTTATAACTCACCCCTTTCTTACGTACATCCTAAGGTTATTCCGTGAAATATAATAATATTGATGGAATATAAGGGCATGTTTTGGATTTATTAAATAATGATATTATACTTGTGTTTCATGTTATTATTGTATGTATATTATTTAAAAAATACATTAGTCCAGACAATCTTTTAGTATAATTTTATTTTTGTCTTTATTTAATAAATATTGAATTAAGGTATTTTAAAGATATGGGTTGTCATAGTTGGTATTATAGGAAAGTCTAGTTTTTTTTTGTGATCAGGATTAGAAAAACCTTAGTGGAAACCACAATTATATAACAAAACATAATAATTAATCCCTTAATTTTTGTAAAAATATATATTAAGTGGTTTCTAATATACAAAATCCTTATCTACATATTATTAGTGGATGTGGGGTTGAAAAAATATTACCTGGGGGTAATAAAACTGAAAAGGTTGAATTATGTATTAACTTGATCATCACCTGGTTCATGAAAAGGTGTCCTTTCTAAACACCTAGTTTAACACTCTTGGGGGATATGATTTAACAAATTTACAATCTCTTTAAAAACCACTATGAAGGGACCAAAAATGACCATAAAACCTTATTCCTAGAAATAGTTCATGAATAATTTATATTATAACCTATAAATTCATATGTGAATGAATTTATTTCACTTATGAGTTACCTCTTAAATATTTGCATTTTACATTTTATTTGTTTAATAGTTTAAAAATTTTCATCCCAAATTTACTATTTATTTTAGCCAATGGATGGAAATAGGAAGAACCAATTCATCAAACAACTTGATGGTAAATATGATGACTACCCAAATAAGATGACTAAATTTATGAATGAAATAGTTAATGAATTAATGACAACACTTACTCAATGAGATCATGTTTTGAATATAAAATTAAATTAGGGGGAAAACCCATAGCCCCCCTAAGAAAGAAAAATATAAAACTAAGACCTTAATGCAATGAAGGCCTCTAAATTTTAGTGGATCTTCCAATACTTTAATCACAGAATAATGGATGAAATCAATCGAAAAGATCTTATCCATCCTTTAATTATCTTTGAATGTGAATTTTGATCTGGAATTTTTCTATATGGAGGGAGAATATTATAAATGATGGATTTTGATGAAAATATATAAATCCCAAAGGGGGATCAGAGCGATGGACTGGAAATAATTCTAGAATTTTTTTAATAAATACGTTCCTCAAACCCTTTGACATTAAATTGAGATAGATTTTCTTGGACTCAAGAGAATGGATGATGGATCCATGTTGGTATATGAGCATAACTTCATAATACATTCATGATACACCTTTATATTTGATGTTGTCCCCTAAAGTAAAGTTGAATTCTTCTTTGGTGGGATAAAGTGGATTGAATGAAAAAATTTAGTGATTTAAGAATATAATATCTATGACTAAATTTAATGAAATTATATAAATGTTGAAATATAGATATTTTAATATCAAGGGTCATATGGGTTTGAAGATAATAAGTAGAGAATTGAGTTTAATTATGGGGGATTAGTGGATAAATCTCATGGTGGCATGAAATTCCAACACCCCGCTTGCCAAAAGTGTGGGAAAAGTCATATTGTTAATTAACTAAAGGGGAAAAGTAAATGATTTAGGTGCAGGAATGAAGGTATCCTATCTAGTGAACACTAATAGGAGAAACCCACAAATGTGATGGAAAAAAGGAATCCTCCAATAAACCCTCATCCTATTGTCTAATGTTTCAATTCGTGGAACAAGGACCTTATATGAATCAATTCACTAAGACACATGAATTTATGATAATCAAGGAAAACAACCACCACAAATTAGAGATAAAGGGATATATTTTTCCATCATTGTTTTTGAGGTGTATCCTAAAAAATTAAGTGTTGATATGTATGCTTGTTATTAATTGAAGGATAGTGAACATGATATTTTATTTTGGTTCTATTAATTATTTCATAACATTTAATTTTAGTAGAATGATTAAAAATATACCTTATATCATGGATGTAATGTTATTGGTGGAGATGTAAAATGGGTCAATTATTATAACCCAATCACATAACTAATCCCCTGTCAAATTTGTTGGTTCAAAATTACATGAAAGTTTTTTATAATACCTTTAACAGAAATAAATGAAATTATATCTATGTATTGTATTTCATTATATAGAGCCAACATAAATTTACAAGGGATATAAATCACTGTCTAGATCACAAATCACCCTCCAATTCAATAAAAATGCATGGAGGTGGATGATTATAATTTTGGAATTATCATCTGAATCATTGATATTATTGAGTTATATGGAATAATATGTTTATCATATGATTGAGGATAAATAAATCATATTTGATAACATGGCCATTATGAGGGAATATAATGATGTGTTTTATAAATAATTTCCTAGAATTACTCCGAGTTGGGAGGTTGAGTTCTCGATCAAACATATACCAAAATCTTTTCTAATATCCACGAGTCAATATATAATGGCTAAATTTGAACATAATGATATGAAGAAGATAATATAAGAAAATTTATATTAAGGGTTTATACACCCAAGTGCTTCACTATGGTATGCACCTATACTTTTCATCAAGAAGAAGGATAAGATGATATGCCTCTACATTGATTAGCCTAAGCTCAAAATGATCGTGATTAAGAAATTGTATCCTCTTACATGGATTGATGACCTATTTGATCATACATCTGGATACCATTACTTATATAATATATATATTTGGTAAATATATTATCATGTAATGTTGAATAAGGAGGATATCAACGAGTCTTCTTTTCATACAGGGTATGGTCATTATGAGTTCATAGTGATTCCATTTGGTGTCACTAAATCTCCAACTATATTAATGGGATTAATTAATAGTCATTAGGGATTACCACATGATTTTTTTGGAATTATTTATAAATGATATTCTTATCAAATCTAAAATTTAGGGGAATAAAATTTGAATTTGAATTTTGTACAAAATTCCTTGAAAAAGGAAAATTTATCTGTGAAGGGTAGAAAATGAATTTAATGGATGGAGAATGTAATGTTCAAGGGGAATGTTATCAACAACAGAGGGACATCCATGGATCCTTACAAAATAGAGGCAATTTATGGATGGATGACACCATCATATATGAAAAATATTCATAGATTCATTTTACTATCTGAGCTATATTATCCATTTGTAAGTAATGTTTCACAATTTTTAATCCCACTAAACAAGATAAATAGGAAGTGAGTGAAGTTTTTAATATACTAATGAATGATAGGAGAGATTTAAATAGTTAAAGAAGAGTCCAATCACTAAAACTATTCTATCATTACCCACTTGTGGGAAAGGATTCCTAAAATTGAGTGATGTATCCAAAAATGGATTGAGTTGTGTACTCATGAAATATGAAAAAGTAATAGAGTATACCTCCCACCAATTAATGATCCATGAAAAAAATACATAATAAATTATCTGGAATTGGATTTAGTGATAATTTCATTCATGATTTTGTGACGTTATCTATAAAGGAAGTGGTGTGATATATACATGGATAATAAAGTCTCAAGTATATATTCACACAAAATGAGAGTAATATGCACTAATAAAGGTTGTTAGAGATGATCAAGGAGTATGATTGGTTAATCCATTACTATAATGAGAAGTTGAACAATGTGGAGTTGATTTAAGTAATAGGAATCTCATAAAACTATCCATGCGAAGGATTTGAAGTGATTCAATCATCATTGAAATGTAAAGGATTGACATGCGAATAAAAAAAATCATTATACCTTTCTAAAAAAACAATTCAAACATTCATTCTTGAGAGGATTAGGGACTCCTAAAAATATGATGAGGAGCTATATAGAAATATAGAAAATTTTCTAGAGTTTAAATTTGATATAGAAAAATTTATAAGGGTGTAACATTGATATGTGTCCCATCAAAACTAGAAATGAAGAGAAAAATTCTTGTTGATGCTTATAGATCATTATTTTCTATTCATCTAGGAATAACTAAGACGAATAGATATTTGAAGAAACGATGATGGTAGGATAATATGGATAGGGAGAATAAGACATTTATATCTCGATGCTTTGAATGAAAGAATTTAAAGGTTGAATGATAGATGTATAAGGGTACGATCGAATCATTTCCCATACCACTATGAAAATGTGGAAATATAACAATGGATTTTATCATTATACCCCTAGGAAATCAAAATTAAATAATTATATCTAGATCGTAGTTGATTGGATTAAAATTTTAGGGAATTTTAGTGCTATCAAGGAATATTTCTCTCTTGACCAACTCACCACGATATACATAAGGGAATTAGTAAGACTGAGTGGAGTACTTGTATACATTATTTCTCATTATGATCCTAGTTTTACCTCAAGGTTTTAGAGAATAATTCAACAAGTTTTGAATACAGAGTTAATTTCTAGTACTACATATCAACCTTGGATGGATGGTTAGTTTGAGAGAACCATTAAAACTCTCGATGATTTTTTGATATCATGTTTAATGTATTTGTTATAATATTGGGATCATCACCCTCACATAGAGGAGTAATCACATAAAAAAGGTTCCCATTATTGCATTATAATGAAACATTATGAGGATCTGTATGGGAAAATTTGTTATCTTCCAACATACTTGGATGAAGTTAGAGAGAGAAAGCTGATGCAACCTAATATTTTCCGAGATATTACTGAGAAGTTTCAAACCATTCTAAACCATAAGAAATCCAAAAAAATTTTGATAAAAATTCTACATAGAAAACCATTAATAAGATATAAAGTTGAGTTTATAGATAAATTGATACTATTTATACCACCAAGGAATAAATTCCTAAGGTTTAGGAATAAAGGAAAGCATATTCCTATATACATCATCCCCTTTTATACTAATGATCTCATCGGACTTGTGGTTTATCACATAGAACTACAACCCAACCTATCTCAA
This sequence comes from Viscum album, assembly GCA_963277665.1. NCBI lineage: Eukaryota > Viridiplantae > Streptophyta > Magnoliopsida > Santalales > Viscaceae > Viscum > Viscum album. The sequence continues at coordinate 911,439,965 of OY728140.1, forward strand.
GTATAATTTTTATTCTATATATCCCTCAAGAGGAAGTACATACTAGACCCATCACATGTACTAAATCATAAGGTTGTACCTATGGATTATCATATTTCAAATGAGGAGTAGCTGGTGATGTTCTTAGACTATAGAGATTAATTTATAGTAAATAAGACTACTCACTTGGTCAGAGTGTTTTGGTGGAATTAAAGGTTTGTGGATGTAATATGGGAAATAAAAGAGATGTTAAAACAGATGTACCCTCATATGTTTTAGTGTATGAATTAAAATTTATAGGGATATATTTATAAAGGGGGATGAATTTAATGACATGATTTTTTGAAAATATAATTCAATTTTTGAATAAATAAATTCCTTATTAAGTAATGTTGTTTTAAAAAACAAAATAAATGAATTGGTTATTTTGGTCAGTTATAAAACATAGCCCACTGTATTTAAAAGGATTTTAAATATTTTAGTAATTGAAGTGACAGTCATTGTAAAATTACCATTAATATTGGTAAATTAACTGTTATGATTTATTCTAATTGACATAGATGAAATTAGAGATGGACTCAACCAGCAGAATCGTACCCAATGAAACCAATTTATCAAAGATTCCAGGGGATATGGAATCACTATGATTTGACCTTTACCAAAAAAATGGTGAGATATAAAAACTTATTATTGATAAAAAAAATTATAGGATATGTTCAAGCTTATTAAGATCACACCCAAACCCTGTTCACCGAACCCCCCTAAAAAAGTACAACCATTATGGATGTTACCCTTAAGAAATACACCGGTGTAATAAGTTGTTTTGTATATAGAACCTAGTAGTATGAATCTATATATTCAACATTTTATTAAAAGAATTATTATATTTATCCTTTAAAATTATTACTTTATATCTGCCATTATATACAGTTGGTGAAAATTATATTTTGATATGAAGAAATGAATATTTTATTTTTTGAAAATATATAGTTTTAAATAAAACACTATTTTTTATAAATTCAATAATTTTCAAATAAATTAAATTTTCATGATATATTATTATTAAATACTATTTATTTAAATATAAATTAAAATATAATTTCATTTAGTCCAATGTAATATTTATAATGGTCGAGAAATTTTTATTATCATAAAACCTAATATTTTTCAATAAATAAGGTGTTTTTATTTAAATGATAAAATCATAAAATTTAAATAATTATTTTGATAAAATAAATATCATTTTTAATATAAGTATTTTGAAATTATCTAGTGGTGAATGTTTCATAATTTTATGAGATAAGTGATCATTTCTGTTAAAATTAAATATGTTATAAATATATAGTTTTTATTACAACATCATAATGTCTCAAAAGAGATGTAATAAGTACTATAATTAATATTCATGACCAAAATTTTCTTTCCCCTTTATAATATTGTGATTTTAAGTTATTTTATAAATTTTAATAATTAGTAATAAATCCCCAAAAACATAAATTATATTTTATTATATTAAAAAACTTATTTATGAACATAATGAAATTCCACATCACCAATGGTATTGTTTTAATAAGTGAAGTTATTATAATTTTAAAATATTTAAAAAACCTAGTTTGGTATAATCCATGTGAAAAAAACATGTGATGATTTTTTGTTTTGAAAATTTTATTACAGAGTCGAAAACCTATGTTTTGAAATTAATAAAAATTCCCCCACCCATTTTGTTATAAATACAAACCTAACTTACCACTACAATTCACTAAAAACACATTTATCATGAATTTTCTCTCACTCTCCCTCTCTATATCCCTCATAAGGTGTTATCAATCTCTTAAGAAGATTTTTCCAAGCATTTAGAAGTTCCCTCTCAGGGGAAGGGATTTTCTCCTCTTATTTATTCAAAAACATTTTTTGAATTATACAATCAGATTTCAAATTTGGATACAACCCTTTAAATTAATTATGAATGAAATGTATTTAGATACCAACTTTCACTCTCATAAAACCCTTCCTTGAACCATTATGTGCACCTGTTATGATGCAAAAGTTATCCCATGATTTTCCATCCAAAATGTTTTGTATTACGAATCCCCATCCCCATTTCTACTCAAATGTATTCACCTCAATTTAAATGTCCTTTATTGATTGGTTATATCGATTTATGTAACCTAGATACCATAGTTTTGGGATTAAAAGTGATTAAATGTGTTATTATTTTTTACAGTCTATGCGGCACAAAAATTCAAGTACATGATATGAATGTGATGGGTGGGTTCAAAATTATATAGCCATCCAATGATTGGAGTGATGTTTTTATCTCATGATATACCTTGTATGGTGCATGTGGGAATATACTAAGAACACTATGTTATGATGTATCGATTTTCAACTGTGACTTATGCTTATGATGTCATGTTTTATGTTGTTTCCTCATTCCTATAATGCCATGATTTCATCAGCCTATATCAGGATTCAATGTTCATGTTTGTGATTCTAACCCCTCTATGTCACCTTGATATACCACTTGACTCACATGAATTGCTTTCATCGTGTTATTCATTGATTATTCCCATACCGGGATTTATAGATCACCCCTTTCTTATGAACATCCCTAGGTTATCTCATGTAGTATTATAAGATCAATGGAATAAGGGGTCATGTTTTGGAGTTTTAAAATAATAATGTTGTACCCATGTTTAAAGGCATTGTTATATATATCTAATTAAACAAAAATACTGTGCCTAATGACATTATAGTATTATATTAATTGTTCCTTTCTAAAAATAATGATTTAATGTGTGTTAATGATATCATTAAAAATAGTAAGGAACTCTTCTCAAGAAAACACTTGCAACTGACCATGTATGACCTTCATTCATGCTCAAGCAACCCCTTTATGTGATCCTACTACTATAGAAAAAAATGGATTAGGAGTCCAAAACAATTCAAAATAAATGTAAAACTATTATATCCTATGCTCAAATTTAGGTTCCCATACCCACTAAGAAACATCATCACCTCCTACAACTAAAATCTATTCAAAACCATATCCCATGACTCATTCTGCTTCACAATCACAACACCATAATGAAGATCCAAAACATATCATCAATCCAAACACTAAAATAATTAAATTTAATCAAAAAAATTCAATTACATACAAATATCTAGGGGAAGACAACAATGTCATAAGAAATATATCTATACTCACAACCCCGATCAAATAAACTTACTCATCCTCTATAAAAAAAATAAAAAATAATTACCATCCAACCCTAAATAAACAAAAATATCTCATAACCCACATGAAACTATATTTCTAAGCATTGTGAATTGAATAAAATTCCTCTTTCCCCTACAAATCATGTCTACTACACAATAGGAACACCAATCCTAGTTAAAGAAAAGACCTCATCAACCGCATAAAAAGAATAAAAAATCATCTTTATTTTAATTTAATCACTTTTAGAATGATCATAGGAATATATAAAAAATTTTCTATTAAAACATGAAATAATTTCCCTAAAAACCCCATATTTAATCCCTTTAAAATTAATAAAAATAATTTTAACTTGGGAAATTGATTCAAATGATTTGTTTTGTAAAACTAAACCATTTTGGAAAAACATCGTCAACCCATTTAGAAATAAAAAACTATTATTAGTTAAATCATTATTAAAATAAAATATTCTACATATTTATGAAAAAATATTTAAAATAATCACATAAAGATTTAAGGAAATCAATAAAATCCTGAAAATAATATTTAATATCACTTCTCATATGACTGAAAAGCATCGAATATGTTCTCTAAATTTGTATTCTCAAATTTAGAACATTTTTTAGAAACATATCAATACATGTTTAAGAAAACTCAGTCACCCCAATATTATATAAAATTAAACTTATCATGCACAATACAATATTAATAGTTGATCCAATACTACTTCAAAACATTAACATGAATTCTATTAAAAAAACTCATTAAGCTAACAAATTTAACATATATTAAACATGGTGACCTGAATTACTTTTAAAAAATTACCTTATCAATAACATACAAGTATAGAATTATGAAAGGTTATATTATTACATCACTATGATTTTTTTTCAACTAATATATCCCTATCATGTTTCTTTTCAAATAAATATTCACACGCCTACCATCAAAAAGGGTAAATTCAGATTTACCATATCATTATTTATAAAAACATGGGGCTAAAAACATAATTTTGTCTAATTCATGGGACGTTTATATTTCTTAACATAACAATAATTACTAAGAATAAATCATGGAAATTTTATAAAATTAAAAAAATTGAAGCTTAGGTTTTAACAGTTCCACGATTTTCATTTAGAATTTACCTTATATGAAAGCCATCATTACGTAGGATTTCAAATATATACTTCATTTTACATCTTTAATTAATAAAAATAGTTAATATATAATCATATTTGTATTAAAAATGTAATATATGAAAATCAAGGCTAACAAGAATCAACTCATTACAGAAAACATAACTACATTCGTAACACCTTGATATAATGAATCAATAGTGGTGAGGTTCCTAATATTACCTCATTCATATCCTTTAAACCAAAACAAAGTTAAATAATGTGAGATAAATATTTGTTCCATGATCATGGAATTTATTACATCATATTAACTTAAGTCAATCCATATATTTTCCAAAAAATCATCACAATTCAAACATAAGCACAAACAATTATGATTCATGTACCTCAATTTCTATACCCTAAAAATTGAACTATCTATTTTAGTGTGTTTAGTAAAATTATGGTCTTTTCATTAGATCATAGGGGATATAATAAAATGTTTCGTAGACTTTCTCATTTATATATCTTATAATAATCGTATGTAATTCATTAAACTTGATTCACTATATTCAGTTCATTTAGTTCCCCAAAAATCTTTCCAATTAAATCACAAGAACAAACATGTATGATTCATGTATATGTAATTCTATACCCATAAATTAGAATAATCTCTCATATGTTTTTTAGTATGGTTATAGACTTTTCATTGGATCATAGGGGTTCAGATCACATGTGTTTTGTTTTGAATCCCTTACTAAATCACACACTATGATTTACTGACACTATTTACCTTTACTTTTCATGAAATAATCATTAGTTCCCAACTACAATATCTTATTCAACTCTCATTCAAATATCTGATACCACTTTTTCATGACCGATCCCCACTGGGAACCCCTCATGAGCCTGTAGTGAAGGAATGAGTGATCCTTAAGGCCTTCCACAATTAGGCCTTAGGTTGGAGAGTAGAATTTGGGGTAAAAAACATAAAAATGGGATAAATTACACTAATATGTCTCAACAACATAGTATGAAATCCATGAAATAAAATATAGTAATAATATATTTTAGAATGAACATCTAGCATGAAATTTCATAAAAATTGAACTCTTCAAATTAAATTTCAAAATAATACTTCTATAGAAATACCCCTAAACACATATCCACGATTTGAGCTAGTATATCCATTCCAAATCACCAAAATCAACCAGGAAACTTGAAAAAATTTTATATATACGTGGGTAATAAACCATGTATACTCAGTAATGATCCTCCTTGAGATCACCCATATAAATTTGGAATAAGCCCACTATGTTTCAGTGAATAAAAAAATGACAACTTATCATGTCAAATACCTCTTAGCATCACCAAATACCACTCCCTAAATATCACACCCATGTAAAGAATCAAAAATAAAAAAATATAGAGAAATGGGTACCTCACACCACTACCCTAATGGATTGTCTCTCTCATTATCCAAAAATAATCATACCGACACTTCCATCTATTCCATATCATCACAGTGATTCCCACATAATATATATATACATATATAACAAGTCAGATCAGATGTGTGTTAGAACACAGCCCTACCTACCTCAACATGTGCATGGTCCAATGTTCAGACTAGAACTTTTATAAGTACTAAAGGAATCAATGATGTATGTTGGACCATATACTTACCTACCCCAAATCATGAAGGGTGAAATATACTTATTGGAACTGACTAAAGTAACCCATAATTTTCATACAATGATATCACATCTTTTTCGATAAATACTTATTACATAATATAATGATCCATTCCATAATTATATAGGTATAATGACATTAAAAACTTGGACATATAAATGGATGGTTCATAAAAGATTTAGTACATATCCCACTATGTTCTCCATAACTAGCACCCTTTATTGAAATATCATACGAATTACTTTTCTTCATAACCTAGGGAAAGGAAAAATAATAAAGGGAATGCTCATATTATTAGTAAGGGTAAAAAATAGAGATATCAATGATCAGTTGATTATCACATGAATGTACAGGTATGATAACATGATCATAAAATTTGAAAATCATACCCAATATATCATAAATCATACTCCAAATTTCTTAGAATAAATCTATGTAGTTAATAATAGATTAATCATAAATGAATCAATGAACATGAGTTATGATATTATAACAATAATATAAGGCATAATTTTGTATCATATATAAAATTATTTAAACTTATTTAGTCATTATTCATGGATAATATACATGACTCATAGTAGAATGAGTTGACTCCCAAAACCGTCACAGTAATCAAGGCTCAATATAAAGACTATAATAGTGGAAAAAATCACTTATTAAATTGGGTTCAATCCCCATTAATGTTCTGTTTAACTCATGATATATAAATATTTACACAATGAATTGGAGGGAGATATAGGTACCACCCATTCTTGGTTATACCGTAACCACTATGCATAGTTATAACAAAACCACTATACTTGGTTATAATATAACCACCATCCTAAGTAAAAAATATATGTATATGTGGCCCAAGATTATAAAACTTCATCATATAATAACCGTTGAAAAGAAATGGGGTTATTAAATATGTCATCATATCGTAACCCATTGGAAAGGAATGCGTTTCCTAAAAATTTCATAATTTTTCATAACACACCCTATGGAAAAAGAAACAATTTTCATAAAAAAAATATTTATTTCTTCAGAGAATAACCCTATGAAATATAACATGATTTATAAATATTCCATCATTTCAACATATCATAACCCATAGAAAATGAATAAATTTTATGAAAAAGTTTTCATCATAAATATGAACCATATAAATAAATAATAATGATTATACCCATGGATCATATCCCTAGTAATTAATAAGTTAAATAAATGGTTTTTGAATTTGATTAATTAAAATACCATTAAAAAAATCTTGAGGAAAATAACGATTCTAATATGAAATCACTTCTTTTAAATATAATAATTTTAGAAATATTATAGAAAAAAGATTCATTTAAAATAACCACGTAATCTTGTAATATAATCTTCAAAGAATGTAGAGGTCATGATTGTGGGAAATTTTCTTCATTCTATATAAGTTAAAATAAAATATTCCTTAGACATTTTTGATAAAAAGTCAAAATGAAACATTTTTCACAAAATGATAAGAAGATTCCACTTATAACATTTTGTAAAAATTAAAACATGGGTTAAAATGAATTAAAAAACATTATAATATTTAAAAATCTGTTTAATTTTTTTAGAAAACATGGATATGGAAGAAAAATTATTTTTGATTGAGGTGATAAATAAAGTTGATATTACATAAAAAAACATCTCTAGTATCCTAAGTACTTAAAGTGAGGAAAATGTAATAAAAACATGTATTTTAATAAGATAAATGTAACATCATAAAATTAATGTGTTTATTTAGAGATATGTTATAATATTTCATCATTGAGAACTTAATCATAAACAATCTTCAAAAACAATGAGATTGTTACATAAAAGCATTACCACTTTGGTAACATTTGAATCGTAAGACACATGAAATAAATAAACTTATATATATATGTAAATCTAGATAACATTATTAATAATAATCATAAATAGATTCATCGGATGTATTTATACCACATAAAATAAATAATTGGTGAATATGTCATGTGTATTAGGGAAATAAAAGTGAGAAGAAAATATCTTACCTTTTATGCGACTTCCTTTGCATACATTGGAAACTGCTGTATAATAAATATATATTCACTATAAATCTATTAATTAACCATAATATTATATATAATACCATATATTATTTACTTATAACATCTTATCACCAAGAAGTTAACACTTCTTTATTAAAGTCACTGTTCCTGGTGATATCCACTTAATTTTTCATTTATGTTCTATTTCAGATGTTTTGGTCCTTATATTTTTCTCATGGTTTCATAATATTAAATTTCTTAATCATGATATAAGTTATATATATATTAATTATATACATGATTATATTCATTCCTAAAATATAAATATGCAAAAATGAATTCCACAATTCATGGAGATGGTAGGGTGTACGTATGCATGAACACTATTTTTTTTATGGACAAAATGAAAGAATGGTAAATAATAAATAACAATTATAGGATAAATATTATATCATATATATCATATATATCTATTGAATACATATTTATTAGAATTAAATTAAACGATAAATGAAAAACTAATCCCATCGCTTCGTGGAGGTGGTAGTCCACACGTACAAAAGAGAGGCATTATCATTTACCCAAATATTTGAATGAAATAAGTTATATATGATATTATAATTACATAGTTTTAATTATGTCATAATTATCATATATAAAAATTAAACCCATCATAATACCCATCCAAAAAATATGGTGATTCAAAATAAACTGTATCATTACCTGGATATGGTAAGTAGTATGTACACACGAGTGATACTTGAACTTCCCATTTGATGGGAAAGATAGTGAATAATGGTGGTTTAATAACCAGGATAATATTATTAATTTATTTAAAAACTTAATTTTTTATTTAATTATTAATATAAAATATTTATAAGATGTAAAAGAATTATTAAAAAGAATGTGATCTGCTAAGTCCATTACCCCTTCTTTAAAATAACTTCTTTATATTTCCTCTTAAGTGCTATTGGGTTGATCATTTGGGAATAAAATAACCTCAATAATATGAATAATAAAGTTTAGAAGATGACTTGGTAGATTTTCAGTGATCTAGAAGGTTTAATGCGGTGTGATGAAGAGAAATGAGGGGCTACCTCTTATAATTGAGGAGAGGGGAACCGATCGAATTTATTAAAATATTAAATTAATAAAAATTAATTATGATTTCCAAATGGATAAAAATTGATATTATTATATTAAAATATAATTATAATTCTAAAAGCTCTCTTATAATATGTTTTTGGTAAGTCTTGATCACATTTTTACCCTTAGTTATTATTTTAATCATTTGTTAACCCATTTGAAAATTACCATAATATTAATGTTTTATACCCTTTAAGGGTTAATAATGTTACTGTAAAAAGAAAAAGAAAAATTAATATACCATTATTTTGGTTTTAAACCATATTCTATACATTTTATCTAATAAAATATTTTTATTAATTTTATATTATAATTTAAATAATTATTTATTATAAACTATTATTATTTTCCTTTTTGAATGTTCCATTTAATTTTACTTTAAATACATCAAAAAATGGAGAACTAGAAACTATTTTATTAAACTAATAATAATAGTTCATATTAACCTACTAAATTCATGGTGCACATTAAATCACTTAAATTATACCCCTTTTAATGTTTCTAATCATTTTATTTATTCTCTTATTAATTAGGGAAATACTAGATCGATGTTGCATAAGAATTTATGGTCATTATATAATTAAAAAAAACTAGAAATCAATTTATATTACAGATACAGTTTTAGTAATATGAAAATATATAGTTATATTCATTCATAAATATCTTTTCCCCATATATAGACACATAAGAGATATTTAAATTCAAGAGAGTGACATTTTGTAAAATTCTTTTCGTTAAATATTATATAGTTCATTTTTAGGGAAACGTTTCAATTAAAAAACTAAATTTATAGCCCAAGGTGATAAGGGTATAATTCCCTTCATCTAATAATAATTATGATAAAAAATTACGGCCATATCACTTATTTTTATCCTAGATTAACCTGATCTACCATTTAAAGTTGTGGTAATTTTAGACACACATACTATTCATATTGACCAAAAATAAAAATTCTTAATTACCAAAATTTGAACCAACTGATTCAAAATATGGAATAAAACTTATGAAATCAATACCTACAAGTTTAAAAAATTATTTTTAAATAATTTCATAGAATTCGATGAAAAGCAATTTTTACAAAATATTGTTTATAAGAAAAAAGAAAAATTTATTTTTATCCCAATCCTAGAAAAATTGTATGTGTGTGTTAACTTTTTTTATTGAGTATATAATATATAAATTTAATTAAAAAATCACCAAATTCTATCAATTCAAATTTTTATGATAAAAATAGATTTCCCCCATAAAAAATATTTTTTAGGAAATAGCTTTTTATCTATAAAAATGTTAATAAAATAAATTAAAACATAAAATTTATTCTAATAGACATATGTAGATTATTTAAAAGATAAGAAAACTAATTTTATAATGAAAAAATGTTAATTGATATTGGAACTTTTTATATATAGTTTTTAATAGAGTCAATTTTTCTCATTATTCACTAGAAAATCAATCTTTTTAGAAAATTATCTAAAATTCATACTAAGATAGTTTAAAAAAATTTATTTAAGAAACCATGTTAATTTTTAAACATATTTTTTTAAAATTTATATAAATTAATCACTATATTTTCTCATTAAAATAAATAATTTATTTTTCAAAGAAAACATATTTTTTTTGAAGAATAAAATTTCTTTACTAAAATATTGTATGATTATTTACAAATAATTTATCAATGAATTTTTATTTAGTGAGAAATTTACATATATTTCTTTAAGTGGTTAATCCTATTCATTCCCACCAATTTAACTACTATGTTATAACTTTCACAAATAATAATTTTCTAATATTATATTACCATTCCTATGAACATTATGATGTTTGAAATGCAAGATATCAAATAAAGAAAATTTATTTGGGAAAAAATTTAGAATATATAGAGGTGTTAAACCATATCAATACAAAAACCATATAACCATTTTATTCATAATATAGTATTTCAGACATGAAATACATGAAACTCTAATCTGATCTTACCAGGAATAAACCTCACCCTGGATATCATCACAATACTACTAAATATGGAAGATAGAGATGGTAAGAGGGAGTACTAAACCATATATTTCTTTATTGGACTAAATGTTTGAGGATAATTTATAAAACAAAAAATGTGAAAAAATAAATAAAAATAAAATAGTTCTATGATAATAACCCACAAAATCCCAACCTAATGGGTTCATACAAAAACAACATTATCAAAACCCAGAAGGACTACTGTACAATAACTATATTCCACAAAAAGTTGATACCACATTTTTCTTATCAACTAATCAAATTTCCCACACACAAAAACCAAAAAAACGATTTTTAAATTCCTATTTAATCCCATAATTTAACCATGTATTGATTTACCAGTTATCGACCATTTTAGATTCATTATGTCATACAATATTATATCTAATAAAAAACATTTCACAGTCAACGACCACATTTAACCTAGCCCTTTACCCATTTATTTTAATTATTATTATTCCATTCATGGCCCATGCATCATTAAATTTCATCCCATACCTATAAAACCCCAATATTTCAATATTAAATTCCACATTAAATAAATTCTACTTTGAATATCTTATTTCACACAGAACAACGAACTAAAATGATACATCGATACAATTTAAAATTTGATCGTTATAATACTATCATTGAACTGGAGGGTAAAAGAGAAGTTACCAAATTTTGAAATATATAAATAAATAAAAATAAAGTAAATTTTTAATATCAATGCATTGATAATATTCAATTAGTGGAGCTAAATAAATAATAAAAATATTTTATTCTTAAAAATGAATTTACCTACCAATTTCATTTACATGAACCATAATTTTTTTAATTTAAGATACTAAGTAAATTATTTTTAAATAATGATAAAATATATTTTTAATATGAACAGTATATTAATACTAATTTAATTAGTATTTGATATGATAATAGAATAAGAACATTTAATATTTAAATGTTTATATTCATATATAATTTATTTTATTTTATTTTAATATTCCATTTAAAATTTAAATTACAAATTTTTTTAAATTTAATATGACAAAATAAATTAATTTTTGGATTTTTAATTTCAATATAATCTTAATATAAATTTTAGAAAATTCTATCTAATGTTTTATTTTTAAGAGAAAAGTAGAAAATATCAATTTTGTCAAATATAGTAACATTAATGACATCATTAGTATATAAAAATGAACTAAAAATTAATGAACTTTTATTCCTAATTAAATATTTATCTTATATTTTAAATTATAAATTATAAATATTGAATTTATTTTTAAACCCATAATTAACATATTGGAACTTAATTAATATTTTTTATAAAAAATTGGTTGTATTTATTATACAATTATTATTTTATAAATTAATTAATATTATAAATTTAATATTATAAAGTTGTCTAATTATTTGGAATCATAATAAAACAATTATAAAATAATGATAATTTAATTTTTTATTATAAAAACAATTTACTGGGGTAAAAAAGAGTTACTTTAAGTAAAAGTAAAAATCAGAAAATGTTAAAAATGATAAAAAAACACAAGGAATTCCTAAAATTTTATATCCAAGATTTTGGTGATGGGATTACCAAATCCAAAATCTTTTACTCTCTATAATTTCTCACAAATGGTGCCACTTTCCTCGAATGATGCTCCTCGTATTACCAAAATTCACTCCCCTAACTTATAGAAGGAGACTTTCACCACCCCAATTTTACACACAACATAAGCCCTTTAGATCAAAAAAATATATCTAAATACCACCCAAAACCTAATATAAATATCATAGATGTTATTTTTATCCTCAAAATACCACACTTTAAAGTATTAATCCAACTTGTAAAGGAGTTATTCCAATTAGTAAGGTAAACATTCTCAAATCATTCTTTTTCATTTCAAATTATTGAAGTCCCATTATTCTATATTAAAATGTATTATACCATCCCAAAATAATATACATAGTATAATTAGTATATTTATGTTTTACTATTTTGATGGAAAATTCATTATCTACATTCCTCCCTTAACCTTCGAAAAAAATGATGTTCCTGTTACCTGTGGACTACCACCTCGACGAACATCATGTTTTCTTTTTCATAACTACCATGTGTAGTTATTGATTAGAATGTAATTAAATAATGAATATTATGTTAATATAAATATTAATATATGTAAAAATTAAATAAATTTATGCATTATTTCAGTTATAGGTAATTTTAAAATGTCGCCCACATGTACATGAGCACTACCACCTCCATGGATGACATGTTCCATTTTCCTGAACGCCTTACATGGATGATTTTGAAAATATTTTTGATGAATTTTTATGATATTAATGGGTAATATATTTTATGAATATAATTCCATAATGACACCATAAAAAATTATTGATCACTAAAAAGTAATATATTTATATTAGTAAATTACTTGAAACAAGATTATCATGGATTTTACCTCCATGAATCATGCTTAAAAATCTCATGGAATGAAATAATTTTTTTATAAATCATTATAATTTATTATAAATAATTTATTTTAGTAACATGGATAATCATTTAGTTATGATAATTAATTCTTGTAATGGGTTTGAACATCTCCATTACAAAACATGAACAAAATTATCAAAATTATTAACATATAATGATAAAAATAAACCTAAATATCTAATTAATATATAATAAATTATTAAAAAATAATTGTAAAAATGTAATATATTTTTATAAGGTTACTAAATAAGTTATTAAGATGATTTTTTTATTTAATTGTTTGTTAAATAGAATTAATGAATATTGAGAGATAAAGGTATGTGTTGTATCTAAATTTATATTCCTTGAGATATGTTTTTTTATTGGGAATCCATTTTATTTTATATGGTTTGTATACTAGCTATTTAGAATATTATATTATAAATATATATTTAATTCATGGTATTAAAATTTAAATGTCATGTTCTCTCCCATAATATGCTTTGATTAAAATGTCATAAAATACATAAAATATTCTCACCTTAATTTTATTTCATTGAGACATATATCATATTCTCCATGCATTTTATATTATGTGGTCTATATACCAACATATGGATGGTTTTATATTAATTTAATGAAATTAATAGTTTTTAAAAATCCATTAATTTTCTATATTTCATGGGATTTTTATTCTGGAGATACCAATATTTTATGGGTTTCCTCCTTGTGAAAAAATACAGCTAGTATATGAAATCAGTGAATATAATTATGTCCAACATGAAAGATCAATGTTTTGTGAATTTTTAGTGATTTGGATATGTGGGTGGAAGTGAAATACAATAACCATATGAAAAAACTTTAACTACCAGATAATACTTACTACTATCATAAGAAAAAATGAAAGGGGTCCCTTTAATTTTAGATTTAACAATGATTTGGTTAAGAATGATATTTAGAGGTGAATTATTTAATAGGTATAGGATAATATATAATTCCCTAAAGGATATTTCCCTCAAAATAGATATCATGAAAGACATTGAAACTATCAATTGGGATTTTATGATTGATATCCCTCATCTTTTTTGTTTTAGTGACCTTTTAAATGACACGATTATCTCATTTTCCAAATCGATCAAAATATTTTCTCTACTGATTAGAATACCTAAAGTATGTTTCTTCTACCCCATTGGAACTATATAGGGTGATACTTTATGAGCCACAATGTACAGATTTTCTAAATATTATTTAAGTAAATACATTACTGATATGGCTGAAAAGGGAAATCGCAAGCTTATTCATGCTTGTCGAGGGTTAATGGATCTATGTTGAATATTGTATACTGATGATCTAATTATGTTTCTCTAGGGATGTTTAAGGAATATTTATTCTATAAAGGAGGTCGTAACGATATTTGGAGAATTATATTATCAATATATAAAGTTGAATAAATCTGAGATTTTATTCATTCACAACATCAACTATCATGGTAGGTTGATTATCAAAAGAATTATGAACAAAGAGGGTTGTGTCCCATTTATCTATCTAGAAGTAACCATATTCTTAGGAATTCATAATTTTTTCCACTTTAGGGAAATTTATAATATCATTAAACAATAGTTATTTTCATGGAATGGGAAATAATTATCTTACTAGAAGGGTCTCTATAATCAAGTAAAATATTATCCCCAATCTTGTTTACATCATTATAGACTACAAATGGGAAAGTCACTTTATAAAATTCCTAAATTAAAACTAAAAGAGTATCATATATGTTTAATATTTCAATGAGTGGAAAATATTGGCGTTCAAATGGAACACATATCGTAAGTCTTTGAAGGTGGGTGCAATGAACATTAAAAACACAGACCTTTTCAATAAATCATTTAATGATCCATTCTTATAGAGGCTCCCAAATGAAAACTATATAAAATTAGTTTATTAAGAATTGATTTATCAATCAGATGAGTTATGGAAGGTTATAATATATCTTCACCTTCATATAATCATTAATAAATAATAACTACACAACTACGATGAGATATTGTTGATGGATAACCTCCCTCAATCCCAACCATATATTATTGAAAATAATTGGATTGGTTATACCTTGATTAATGAATTTCATGGGTAAATTCAGGATCCAAATGTGAGTATAATGTAAAAAATTATTCCATCCATATATTATTTTCTTTATAATATTATGTATGTTTTTTGTTCTTATCCTTTCATTATCATTATGCAAACCGCTATTTGGGAGTTTTCTAGGAATGTCACCTTCACATATTAGTATGGATATTACTTATAAATTTACTAGACCATGCTTATGGATTTATATTTAAATAAATTCTATAATCCATGGATTTATCCTTAATTATATACTCTAATATAAATGGTGTATTATAATGGGGTTCCCAATGATAAATTCCTCAAGATAAATGGAATAAATCTTTTCATTATGTGCAGTGCTTTAAAATATGGAAATTAGTCCATTGAAGTTGATTTCAATCAATGCCCCTTTGTTAAAAACTCAAGGAAAATCATTATAAACTTCCTCAAAGTGGTTCCATTTGATGAATATTATTTCAACTCCATATTTTTTTATAGTTTATTCCTCAAGTGATCTTCTTAGCTGAAGAATTTAATCGAGATTACTGTTGTTGAAGCTTTTCATCTAATATAGTGTACTACGAATATTAACAAGTAATAAATCTACACTATTGATCTAAAATTGGTCATGGATATCATTAAATATTCCATTATAGTGATTAAATCTATTAATATAATTTTGTACGAAAATTTAGTCTAGTAAGTATCTATATTTAATTGGATCATCATTTTAGGCCATTATGAAAAATAAAATGGATATAAATTTTTCATTTGAAACCCCTATATTTGTCGGATAAATATTAATATGAATGGTTCTTCCAATGGAATCATGGGGAATGAGAGATTCTATAGAGTCCTCTAGGACTCTAAAGGAGGATCAATCTCATTATTCTCTGTGCACTGCATGATGTATGTTTCCAATGAAGAAAAATGGAAGGAGTGATACAGGTGATCCAGACTAGGAGATTCAATAACTATAGAAAATTATGGATTAATATTTATTACTCAATAACTTTTCATGGAATCAATTTAAATATATCCTTTCCCCCTTAAAGTATTATATTATCTTATATGTATTATTAGGATTACTATATAAAAGTTATTTTTTCATGTCTTATAATTATGTAGAGTGTAATAGAATTTCTAACACATTAGAATATTTGAGAGTTAGGTCAGGGGGATGTAATAGGAATTCCTACATAAAAGAGTAGATTGAGGAACTCATTTTCCTCAAAATTTGAAAAAATTCATATTTTTTATTTCAATAATATTTTCTTGACCATAGATTTTCTTTATTGGGTAGAAGTATTATGGTTAGTTAAATTCATGAACATATTTAATATGAAAAAATATAGAAACACAATTTTACTTTTATTTCCTAGAAAATTGAACTCCAAAACCATATATTGATTCTAAACCATATAAACCCATCATTTTAGGCATGAATTATAAAAGAAAATATAGGTTATAATAGAATGGTGTAGCTATCTCTTAACATATTTGAACGCGATTCATATTTCCCAATTTCATGATATTTATAAATCATCCCTAACATGATCAAAATTAAAAAAATTCTAAAAAATGCATAATTAGAACACATTCCTAAACTAGCTTATATTATCTACTGAGATTACACCAATGAGGAAGTCGCAAAATATACACACCAATACCAGTGTATATGCAATAAACAAAGAACTACCATCTTCAAAAAAATCAATTGAAAACAAATTTCATATATATTTTTAAAAAATAAACTCAATAATGATGATTCAAAATGAAATCATCACAAAACAAACATCACAAAAAACTAAGAAAATAACTCCCCATAAAAATAAAAAAATGGAAAAGAATTTCCAAATCAAAGAAAATGGAAATGTTCTAGAATAGATAGATAAATTGTAAGTCATATACTACCACAATGAATAATGAAAATACTGTAACTATTAGAAATCACCAATATTACTACTAAACAAGAAATCTCAGGGACAATAAGCTACTGAACAAGAAAAACCATCCTAATATTTTTCCCATCAATATCTATATATCATACTACATCATTAAAGTTATACCACTAGAACCTACACAATTTATAGTTATCACTGAAACTATTTGGATGTCACTTATACTCTATCCATTACTTAGGCATAATAACTCATCCCATTATTTGTCAAAAATTAAGAATTTATCCTCTATAAGGACACAAAAATAGTTTAAACTAATGTGTGCTAAAAACACCAGCTCGATTACTAAGGGTATACAAGGAAGATAAAGGGGAATCAAAAAAACATAATGACCCTACCAACACACCTAACTATATTGGTAACCACCTCTCCAACATAGTATAACCTTATATTGACTGCACCAAAATTAAAATCAAAGACACAAACTATGTAGCCAATGAAAAAAAACAATGAACTGTATTATGAAAATAAAACATGGTGTATAACAAGGCTAATTTATTATAAAATAGATTGATAAAATTGACATCAATATAAACATGGTGATCAATAACTTAGAAGAATAAAAAATATCAATGGATTAAAATATTAAATGGATGGAAATTTGGAAAGGAGATCTATAAAAGATATTTGTGGGCCTAAATCAATCCTTGTGAAAAGGGGAACAACAAAATTACAAAATATAATTATCCTAAATCCAACATAAAAATAGAATAAAACTTAGCTAAGTACATAGAGACTCTATAAAATTAATATAAAAACAAAATTCAGAATCCATTAATATTATGAATTTATATTAAATTGAAAATAATTCAACTTCATAATATTAAGTCAAATAATTTGATTAAAAAAATTATTTTATAAACATTTCTTACCGTGGGAACAATTCTTTTTCAAGGGAAGAAATTTCAAATCAATTATTTTCAAACATGTTCCATCTTTGAGAGTCATGATACTACTTCACACTACATTGTGGGGGTTCTGAGGTAGTTAATGGTGTCCTCTGGTGATTTGAACACTTTTGGTTCTTCCCAAACCCCCTTCACCTTTTAATAACATAAAATAATATACTAATATATTATAAATATATTATGAAATAAAATTTATAAAAAAACATGAAACCATAATTCCTGAATAAAAATTGAAATAGGAAATGAAAATGATGACTAAATTTTAAGACTAAGAGTCGCACATTAGGGGTAACAACACCTCAACCATTATAATACATCATAAATACTCATTGGAATAAATGTTCAAGGAATAGAAACCAAAATACATTGAAATAAAGAAATATAATTTTTTTAAATAATTCCCAAAAGAGAATCTGATTTGGTCCTGAGACCAACATGAAATAACACTAACATTAAACAAAACACCATTTCCTAAAAAATATAATAATGAAAAAAAATTCACTTTGAAATATGTTTTGGGGTTCTTATCATATTTTCCTTCAATCCCGTGATTTAATTAAATTAATTAATTTGATAAATATTAAATAACTACTTATAATTAAATTTTCTAAGAATTATATCACTCCTTTCCAAAAGATAATAATAATTTTCTAAGATCAATGAAACCCTCCTATTTTTTGAGGTCATTTACTAGATTATATTTACCCTTTACCCCAGTAATGATATCAAGAGTCCAAAAATATACTAAATTTTCAACACTTTTGATGATGCACAAACAAACCAAACTATCAAAAATTTAAACAAAAGAATACCCTACTAGTTCTAATGGATAAAAATTTTCATACACAAAAAGGAATATATGAAATTCATAATGAAAATCCTATGTCACTATAAACCCGAACAAAAATATTACACTTTTCATCAGTGACCCATTTCCATACATTATTGTATTAATTATAATAATTCCATATAAAATTATATAAATGATTCAATATATAATTAATTTGTGTGTGTGTATTTTTATGTATTTATGTATATATATGTGTGTATTTATATGTGCATTCATATATGTGTTCTTTTGTATGTGTGTATATTTTAGAGAGATAATTAAAACGTACTTTTTAAATTTAAATTGAAATTGAGATAATAATAATAATAATAATTAAAGAATTTAAATTTAAGATAAAATTAATTAATAAATTTTTAATGATATTATAATCGAAAATAATATTTTAAATTGTAATATTATTAGTTTTTGTATTTAAATATTTGAATATTTAAATTAAAATTCATTTACTTCGATGGATGTAAGTGATATGATGGGAAGGACATGCATTATAATAGGTTCAGCTGAGGTTTAATTTCAAATAAAATAAAATAAAATGTATATTTAAATTAATATTTATAAACATATTTACATATATTTAAACTCATATATTCATGTATGCATGCATTCATGTACACAGGAACACATAGAAATGTATATATTATTAATAATTATATTAACATATGTTTATAAAAATTTATATTAACATATGTTTATAAAAATTTATATTCACGCTTTACTAGAAGCACCATGTGTGATTTTGATTTCATGTTATATAAATATTGATTAATTTTTTTGGTTCAATTTAAATTTTTTAATAGTATCAAAATAAAAAATATATTTATATTAAAACAATATAACCTCAATTATTTTATTAACAAAATAAATCTCAAAAAAGATATCTTTTTATACATTTAAATTAATATTAATGACAACTAAATATCATAATATCATCCTACCACCATAAAATTATATGGAATGTGTTTTTTTGAGTTAAAAAACTCCTTAAAAGGGGTTTGAGTTAGAAATATTTAAGAACTGGGTCTAAGGAATCATGAATCTCATTCACACTTTTACTTTGGCTAGGAATCATGAAAGTGGTCCCATATTCCTCTTCCAAATGATCAAAGGTGTGAACTGTGTTCATGCCTCCTATTTGAAACTCGAACCATAGGCATGAATGTAATTCACAACTTATTAATGGAGAAATATATAAAATCCTTCTAGGTTCTCAAATTATTTTCCTCTGATTTGTAGTTATGCACTTTCAAAGTGGAATCTCTTTCTCAAATTAATATTTACTATATTCAAGAATTATTTTTTTATTTTTTTGTTATTTTATTGATATTCATTATCTATCTATTTAAATTACATATAAATATATATATTTTGTGATTTAAATAATATTATTTTAGAAGATTAAAATGTTATTAAATCATTTAATTAAATTACATCAATTATTTTATGTAAAAAATAATTTATTTCAAAGAAGGAATGAATATTTTTCAATTTTTTTAATAAATATAGGAATATCATTAGCTTAAATTAGAAATTCATAGATCTTTTATAATTTTCATTTATATTTTATAATGAGATGTTAAAATTTCATTTTTTATGATATTAGTACCATCCCATTAGCATATATGTTGGACCTATCTGACTATGATAAATATAATTTATCACAATACCTTGGTACCCCTCACATTTTTTTTAGAATAGTTGTAAAAAGGAGGTTTTGAATGATTTGATGATGTTTTATACTAAAATTGTGGTGAAGAAACCTACCATAGTAGCCTAGAGTTAGCGGTAACTTTATTACATTGGCATGAGATACATGGAATCACATTCTAAGGACCGAATAGTTATTTGTCTTGGTAAAATAAATACATACATGAATTCCAGATTACTATTGAAAATTTCAAATATAACATAGTATATTAATTGAAAACCATTATTCCCATTAGCATATACTTACATATAAATTATAAAACACTTCATGAGATTCTTGGGAATAGTAACATAATAAATGGTTAAGCTCTAATGCTCATTAAGGGTGTGCTTATAGTGGAAACATTCATGAATTAAAAAATAATAATAAATATGGAAATTAAATGGCTAAAAAACATTCCATTTAATCTATAATATAAACATGAAGAATAAAATGGTCCAAATAAATGATAATAAAATATTTCCATATAAATAACCCAATTAGCTAGAAAATCACCATGGATGTCATAAAAAATAAAATAATCATACAGAGATAAATAACTGAATTCAAAATAATGTAATTTATAATGATATACATATGAAATGTAAGGTCAATGCCTTGTTCCAGGACATCTAAAATACCTCCAAGGTCTTGTTAAAATACAACTATATAAACGTGTAATTCCTCACCCAAAACCAAATCTAGTTTGTCTCATGAGACCTACCAATGCATAGAGGGGATATAACAAACCCTTACCATCACATAATATGTATTTTTTATTCCTAATATGATTTGGGTGAATCAAAAACAACATAAAAATTCATATTGAAAACTTGCATATGAAATGTTAATACATTCCCCAATCAATAAACATAATCATAAACCATTCTATTTAATATCGAAAATGTTTTCAAACTAGTACCTCCCCAGTTAGACCGATCATAAATCATCAAGATAAACTATAAGGATAGTATAATTACAAAATATTCCCAATAAAGAATAAGTAAAATAAGGGTTTTTTTCATTGATGAATAAAAATACCATAACGATTTCATTAGAAATATTCTTGACAAAAATATCCATTTCACTTTGAAAATCTCTTTATAAATTAATTTTTTTTAAAACTATTATGGAAAACATTTCTCTGAAAATAAACCTATAAACTTGTAAAGGAATATTCAATGTAATTAGTGGTCATGATTATGGGAAATTGTATACACACTGAGTTTGTTAAAAAATGTCACCATTCACATTTTTGGTAAAAATTAAAAAAGTACCTTGTTTGAAAAATGATAGGTAGATTCCTTTTAATATTTTAAAAATCCAATTAGGGGTAAAAATTAATTTAATAAGTAATTTTTATAATTTTAAAAAACATTTTTGAAAACATATTTTTATGGCAGGGACATTGAATATAAAAATTCTTTTGACCAAAAAGAGAAATAAAGATGGCTTTCATTAAAACAATTTTCTAAATAATTTTATGTAACAATGATATAAAATGGTAATACTACATGTAAATTCCATGAATAATGATAGTATAAGAAAATATATGTGTCTATAGAGTAATATATAATATTATTTAATCATGATAAATTTATACATAAACAATCCCTATAAAAGATGTGATTGTAAAATAAACCCTTACCACTTTAAATTTTTTGAATCATAAGCCCCATAAAACAAATAAAGTCAAAGGAAACATTAATTTCCATCAAGAAAAAAGTATTAATGATATAACATATCAAATCTAAAGTATATATTCCTCAAAAAATAACTTAGTGGTTAATATGGAATATGTCTAATAGAAGTAAATGTGAGACGAGAAACATTTACCTCAAATATGATTTCTTTTATAGGTTTCTATACATATTTTATAGTAAATATATATTCCATATAAATATATTATAGAAATATAATCATATATTTCAAACCATATATTATTTATATATAGTATTTTATGACATCTTTATAAACATTTATCTGTTAAAATCATTGTTTTGGGTGATAATTGCATCGTTTTTCTTGTATGTTTTGGTTAGATAATTTTTCCTCCTAATTTTACCATGGATTAAATAATATAAATAAAGTTATCCATGGTTTAAATATAATTTATAATCATTATATATGAATTTATAATATTCCATTAATGTTAGATATCATAAAATGAGTTACACTGTTCATGGATATGGTAGGCCATACATATGCATGAGCATTATTTCTATTTTCCTAATGGATAGAATGAAATGAAAATATGATGTTTCCCAATCATTATTCAATTATCATTGATAAGGGGTGGGGGTGAATCATTGATATCTTTTTTGTTTATGTTTCCATGATAACTAACCAACCCTCAAGTCATGTTAAAGATTTCTTTCCCTGATAAACACAATTCAAACGCACACCCAAAGGATTAGAAGAATTTACAAGGTTAATTACTCAATAATAGTAGATAGTCCCTGGCATGGTCAGAAATAATTCTAACCACAAAATACAATAGTAAAAAATTATTTTATGTGGAATACAATAAGTAGGATATTCCCTTACACTAATTTAGGACTACGAAAATAATCTGACAGTGAGTGTGATTCCTCTAGCACAAAATGATGTAATAAAATGTTTGGGTGATTCTTGATCAAATTACACAAATTTTAACTTTCAAAAAATTCATCTATTTGTCACCAAAAAGTTGGTAATAACTTCAGTAAATTTTTAATGATACTTATTCCAATTCCCCAGTCTTATTTCCAAGTTCTCTTAGACCTGAGTTGATTCTATCTAAAAGCTCTATTCATTTAAACTAGGTATTAAAAACTTCTTTTCATGAAGCTCCTTCATGAAACTAATAGCAACCCTACTTTTTTGTACAATACTATTACATAATTGTAAATATAATCAACATAAAGTCATTACACATTGAGTATCAAAAGGTTTAGTGTATTGGGTAAATTAGGACCATACATAACTTTTACAAAATAAAACATAAACTTTTATGTAATTCCTTCTTCTATTATTTCTTATTGGACCTTGAATTATCCTTAGTATAAGTATTCACCTGAGGATATACATAAAAAATGGGGGAGATAAAAGTCCTTTAAGAAGATAGATTAGAACGTGAAATAATATAACATGGGGTGATTTTAATCATTATCATAAAAAAAGGCATGGTATCATAGTGAAGAGAAGAAGTATTCATAGAAGACTTGGAATGTGGAAATGCATAAAAATGAATCAGCATGTCTTAGTAGTAAAATACCACACATATTTGTGAAAAAATATAGCATCATTTTCACATATATCTCACTTTACTCATGTATTTCTTCACCCTAAAAAATTCATTGGAGAACTATATAATTCCGACCGCACACATCACATATTAACAATTAGATTGCGCTATATAATTTGGGGCCCACTGGTAACATCATAATATTTACATTATCATTCATGCCACATAGAACATATATCAATCATGAACATAAATAACCCATCAAAAGGAATTGATTTCATCTCTTAATAATACATTCATAAACATTGTGTTCCCAAATGAAAGGGGTAATATTATACTCGATATGAGAATCATCAACATTGAGTTATAATTAAAAGTTGTGTTTTGAAAGTAGAGTTACTATAGAAAACATTATGTTTGTAAAAAACACTTGTAGAAATAATTTATATCTAATAAAAATATAATATAATGATGATGAAATTATTTTTAAGGAATAAGAATACTGAAAATGGGGAAACGAGGGAAAACCCAATGAAAGAGAGTTGGGTTCAAGAAATCACCATTCCTTTTGTCTGAAAGATTCCTTTCATGTTAATATACTATATAATCACATTATATTCATTAATTAACAATTAAAGAACCTTTTATACATGATTATGATTCATTGTGGTTTTATTATGTATTTTTATTGTCCTTTGGTTGAGTTATAGAGTTTAAATTCATTGATTATGAGTGTTCATTTCCATAGTTTTCATGATTTGTTCACTCGTATAACTAAATGGATGATTTCTATAATATGCGGATAAACATAAAGAATTATTATTATATATTTTAAATGATATCAATAATTTTTAAATGATATTATGAAGTATTTGGGTATATACTGCGAATATGTTTCATTATATAAATGTTAACGACGATCATTTTACGTTAATTTTGACGGGTTTTTATCACAACGAACTTGTTTTGTTTTATCATTTAGTATTAAGTGTATAAGTTAGTTCAAGAACATAAATGAGGTTAAACCATACAATTTATATTTATTTTTAACCATTTAATGTTTTTATTAACAGACTTGATGGAATTTATTGAAAATTAAAGCTCATCATCCATGATGTTGGTAAATTGAAACTTGAGAGGCGACAATTTCATTTTTAAGATAAGAGAGAGAGGGAAGTGTTTGGTGATGGGTCCAAGATAAACATGATATAATTACATTATAGGTATGGTACTAGAGTTATCATGGAATTTGTATGAAGTTAGGGGAGGAGAGAATACAAAATGAAATTGAAATTGAAAGGAAATTAAAAGAAAAGGGAGAGGATTTACATCTTGAATTATCCTCTTGAGATCCTCCTAAAGGAACTTAGTATTGGTATTTTGATGAGACCAAGAGCTATTATATGTGGGGTAGGTACAAGGGAATCATATTGAGTAGAATTTAGGCATGGATAAAAGTTCATAGGTGTGAGGAGAAGAGGGTATGAGGGGTGGTATTTATGGCGGTGGAGAGGGGTGTTTTGTTATTATTTTTACGAATAGTTTAATATTTTACTCAAGAAAAGTAATACCGAGGACTATTAAGACTAAAAAAATAAATTAGTTAATGTGAGTTCAAAACAATCGGAATGTCCTGGGAAATCTATGTAATTATTTTTAAAAATTATATGGTTAATTTTGAAATCAGGCCCTGAGACAACACATGATTTCGAGGCTCGGGGTGCCCGGAGTAAATATTTTAATTTTTTTAAGATTGCATGTGGGATTTAGTAACTTCTAAACTAGTGGAAATATCAAAAAACCAAGGGTACCATTGGGTCTATAATGACAATTTTTCCTTAGGAAAGGATTAACCTTGACCCGTGCAGGTAGAGGGAAAAGTTATTTTTTGGATGTTTTATAGAAAAATAAAATAAACTTAATGAAATTTATTTTATTTCTTCTTAAAAAATATCATAACGGTTCTATGATGAAGTGAACAAGTAGCCATTACCCTTTATAAATGAATAAGGGTGGCGACACTGTATCTCAGTGAAATAGATATGTTGAAACATGTTTCTTCAATTAATAGTTTGATAGGGATGCAAGATCTGAGGATGACCTTGGAGAATTCCCTACAACCTGTGGAGAAATAACATTGGCGGATGATGAGAAACAATGAATGAAGAATCACCAATTAAGATGCAGGCACAAATCAATATTTATCTTCAACGAATCATCAACAAAGAATCCACAAAAGCAGATTATCCAAACCTAGATATGGGTTTTAATTATGGGTGATCATTCTTCCCTGTTCTTTATTTGAATGATGAACGCAGATCAACCCACCAATAGGTTGATCCACAGATCGATCCTTCTTGCAATATGGGAACTATTTCTGCATGATTAAAGGGGGTTATAACTTAGTGGTGATTAATATCTGTTAGTTATATTTTTATACTGGGATGGACGAAGGTCGAACAAACACGACCGGCATTCATTACTTGGGTGTTCATGGTGCTCTCTCTCTCTCTCTATCTCTCTTGTGTTCTTCACCGAAGGACTCTCATGGTTGTATCTAATATTTAACAGAAGGGTTTGAATGTGGATGGACCCCCCAGATCATAAATGATATAATTAATAGAACATGGTATTGGAGACGATGACCTATAGATCACAAGGGTTCTTGCGGTTCGAAATATGGACCACCATCATGATGGTGGAGACCCATAGAAGGAGGGATATTGGTGGAAGTGGTGACCCGCTGTGGGTCCACCATCCATGTTAGATGGGAGACCCAAGACTCTTATGTGGGTGCAAGCGTGCCACAAGACCTATCTGTGTGTGTAACACCCCAGGTAAATAAAGAATATGACATTTTTATATTTATCCCTATTTGTGAATAAAATAATAATATTACTTTAAAGGGAACACTATGCTCGATGGTGTACCCAATACACGACAATGAGTTCCTTTGAAATCTGTTGTTGCACTCTAATAATAAAATAATATTATTTTAAATTGTAGTTAATTCCTAGCCATTGTAATGGCGGGATAGAATGGAACTAACTAAAAAATGATTATTTATGTTTGTCAAATATTTTTACTTTTTACAATAAATGATAGAGGATTATAAATAAGAATGAATCCAATTTTATGCGTAAACATTCTAATATTCATTAAAAGGTCGATTAACCGACTTTTGATGGAGAACCTCTTTTAAATTCTCTTTTTGAAAATTTTATGTGTTATATTTGAAAAAATAAAATTCTTCTTAAGAATTGGGACATCAAAATTTACTTTGTGTAAATTTTTGGTATTTTTCCTATAATGTCAATTTTTTAATGAATAGTGAAAAATGTTGTATTTTAATTCAAACCCTCTTTTTAATGTAATTTATTTATATGATTATATTATCTTTAGAATTGGTTTTAATGTGAAATTAGAATATATTTTTACCATTTAATCCAATGGTGGTCATTGGAATTAATTTCACTTTGAAATTGGACTTAAACTAGTGTTAATCTTTTAATAGATATTGTTTCTTAAAAACACGCTATTTGTTTTGACAGTGGGAATTAATTATTCAATTAATTAATGAAACTTATATGTTTTGAATTTTTGAAAATAGACATCATTTTTGAATTCGGAATATAAAATATATCTTAGAGTGAATTTTTGGTATTTTTTTGAAAAACTTCAATTTTTGATGAATAGTGAAAGCACTAAGTGGTAGTTA
Organism: Viscum album; assembly: GCA_963277665.1. NCBI lineage: Eukaryota > Viridiplantae > Streptophyta > Magnoliopsida > Santalales > Viscaceae > Viscum > Viscum album. The sequence continues at coordinate 911,468,065 of OY728140.1, forward strand.
AAGAAACTGATTTTTTGTTTTAATGAAACTTTACCACTTATATTATTTGATTTTCAAAAATCTTATATACATGTTTTTCATTAGGTAGTAAAATGTGGTTCAATGAGATAATATTTTTTGGTGAATAGTAACTTTTAAGTTTTTAATCGTGATTAGAGGTAATTAGTGTAATTTAAGGTAAAAATAATGTTTTAATTATATGAAATGACCTTGACACATGTCCAACCATTATTGGATGAGTCATGGCCGACCAATACAATCAATGGGTCAACTTGGGGACCCCATGGATCCACTTTGGTTGGAAAATGTCATTAATAACTTTTTATTTAAAGTTAAAATTAAAATGTCACAAACATGTATTGTTTTACAAAAACAATTTTTACATGGGGATATACAAGTCATATTTTTGACTATAAATATTCATTAGAAATATGAAAGTATTTCCTACATCATGATATTTGTTTTAAATTTTTATACACTAAATAAATTAAATTATTTATGACACAATGATGATGCAGCGATTACCTCATTATTTACCGATTTAAATAAAATGAAAAGTTAATGTAAAATCTAAGACCTAAATTTGTCAAAAACCTATTGGATGGATGGATTTATAACTCTTGTCACCTTATACTCGAAATATATAATTTTGGTACCTTTAAAATCTGAAAATAAGTTTATAATAAAGTAAAAGTTTATAACTTTCCAAGAGTGCCCCTCCTCACCTCTTATAAAAGGACCCCACCTCTACAACCTTACCCACACCTATCAAGCCTTATTATAGGAGAAACCCTGACCATTTCATCTCTCCACATACATCTCTTCATCATTTAAGCCTCCCCTTTTGGCATAATCCTTTCCAATAAATCCTTTGAGCTCAAATCAAAAAGAGTTACCCGATTTAAAGGTGATGTCTCCCCTTGTGTTCTTGTGTTTTATTTTGCTTCTCCAACCCTCTAAACTCTTTTTATTCCATTATTTTGTAACAACACCAGTATCTTAAATATACTTTGATTTTGTTATGTGAAGGATTAGAGCTACACTTACACACACCATCGTCTAATGGTTAAAGAACATACTGTTTCTAGGGATGGCGAATTTCTGTCTCACGAAACGATGATTGTTCAATCTTCTCTTAACACCTTTCATGGTGGCCATTATGATGTCACTATATTTTATATATGATATATATGTTATTAAGGTTTTCTATATTCTTCTGAATTTTATATTTAAAACATGCCTTTATGCTTTTTATGTTTTGTAAATGCGATAATTTCATACGAGGAAGTGTGGACTACCGCCCCTCAAGTGATGTGACTCGTTCATGCAATACATGGAATGTATAAAGAATAAAAGTAATGAAATTATGTGACATATAAAACATATATATTATAATGTAATTACAATATATATATCTCTCAATTATTTTTAATTCCATTAATATGACAAAGAAATGAAAGCAGCGTTCATGCGTACGTATGGCCTACCGTCTCCATGAACGGTGCATTTCATTTATTTTTATCACCAAATGTTATGGAATAGTATAAAATGAATATGTACTGGATATATATGATATTTAAATCATTAATACTATTTTGGAGATGATTTACTTATAATTACATGGACGATCATTTTCAATCAAGTTCATTTTTGACTCATGTATCAAACATCGACAAAAACATCTGATATGAACTCACATTATTAACCAATTATTATTATAACATTATAATATGTGATATTAACTGAATAATAATATTTAATTTAGTACCGTAAGAAATTATAAATTGACCAAAGTTTATTATTCAGGAATATAAAGAAACGAACAAGACAAGTCAGACTTGAGGTAAGGGATCCTATCTCTCTCTGTTTTTTAAGCACTCTCTTTTATGTCATTTATTTTAAGCTCATCTTTATTATGTTTGGGGATGTTATTTTATATTCCTCTCTCTATATGTTTTATGTTAATATGATGAGAGACCCTATTTTATCTCATCAATCCATTTTTGGAAGTTTTAAGTGTCACCGTTAGGATGCCGAGTTTTCGTAAGGGATTTTTCATCTCTCTTTTATTCCCGTGACATTTATGCTACGTTTCCCACCATTTACATTGAATGGTGTATGTACTGAACATTATTATACTCTTTTTGTATTATAATTTCAATTATGGGTATTCAAATCTTCATTGTATGACCCTTCATCCATGGGGTTTACGTTTCAAAAGTTACCCATGTTGGTAAGGGAACCTTTCACCCTCCTCTTTTTAAAATACTTCTTTTGTTATGTCTTTTAATTCACATACTATTATGTTGGGATATGTTCTTATAAATCCTTATTGATGTAAAATTTATTTCCAAGTGATGAGATTCCCTTTTTGTCTCATCAACTCATTTTCTAAATTTTAAAGTGACGCCGTTAGGCTGTCGAATTTTTACAAGGGAACGTCTTAACCCAATTTCGATTTCTTTGGGTTCAACTTGTAATTCTTGAACCTGTCATCCTATGAATATGTGTGAATGAACTCTTATTTTTTCACACTTAATATCCACTTATTTTGGGTGTATTTTTATTTCTCACATATAATTATGTGATAGATTTATCCTTAATTTAAGGATACCATCTTTATAATGGATTTCATCTCAATTTACATTTCCATTGAGACTTCATTGTTGTTATGCACCAATTCACTCTTATATGGTGTATATACTATCCTTTGACATATTATATCCTGAATCGCTTTATTATCATGATATTATAATGTTCTGATGAAATGTTATTCTGTAATTATTTGTATTCAAGAGTCTCTCATTTTGTTAAAAACTATTTAACAAAAATATCATTTTAAATGTTTTAAAGATTTATTATTCTAAATATTTATCTTTAATGTCCATGTTATCAAAATGGTTTTCAGTATTTATTTATATTGACATTAATGTATTAAAATTATAATTCCATTAAAATCTTAAAATTGGTATGGGACACTTTGATTAAAAAATCTCTTTTAAATGGTTTTTGAAAATGGATTGATTAATTCAATATCTTGGAATTAATTATTGTGATTGAAAAGGAAATGTTGTTATTGAAATGTTTATATTTTCAATATTTTATGTGTAATGATGGTACTTGGACATTTTACGGGTGGTTACGTGATAAACCATATGAAAGGTGGTGTCGTGAATACTAGGACGGGTGGTTACGTTATAACCTCCAATGCATTGGGTATGGAAGTCAGCCGTATGGCTATTCCATTAAGTATGTGTAGGAGTCAACCGTATGGTTATTTCATTTAAGTATGTTTATGTACCAAGTTACCTTTATATGTTATGTGTTCTTTATAAGGGTTTTATGGTAATCTTTTGGTTTCAAATGGGTATGTAATGGTTTTTTATTCAGGGAATAGTTTTTACAACTTCATAAAGCTGAAATGTATTACTTTGGTTAAGTATTCAAGGTTTACTTATTGTTTTGAAAAAATAATAGTTTTCCTTCTTTGTGTATCCTTTACTGGGATTTTTATACTCATCCGAAGTTTTTGAAATGTTTTCCATAGGACTTAAAGATGAATAGGGTCAAGGATGGGATCAAGGAAAGACATACTATCTAAACCATGGAAGATAGACATGTTTATTTTTAAGTGTTTATTTTATTTTATGGAAACATAGTAGAAGTGTATACTATGTAATCTTTTGAGATGTAATAGTTATGACCTAATTCTCTAAAATTGTAAACCTGAAAAGATCCTCTATGTGAATTATTCATTTAATTCAAGATTAAGTAATGTTTAAGGCAAGGGCCTTATATTTGGTATTAGAGGTTGGTTTAGATAACTTTAGAGGTTAGGGTATTCCTTAAGGATAAGTTACATTACCACAATGGTTAGGATTTCAGAAAGAGTCCTAGTTTTTGATAAAGTGAATGAGTAAGTATATCTTATTGTTTATCTTCATCATTAGTACATCATGGTTTTGTTGATATACTCACACTGGAATTTTTTGTTTTAGTAAATGGCTGGATCTCGCAGGCACCAATGAAACAGTGGAAAATGTTTCAAAGGGACATAAATATACTATAGATGTGGAATTGAAGGTCATAAAGCAAGAACCTGCCATGGAAAAAGGAAGCATCCAGTTGACTCGAGGAATGGGAAATATGTTCTTTCTAAGGTATCAATTGAATGTTTTAAATGTGGTGTGAATGGTCATTATCCAAACACATGTCCTATGAAGAAGTTTTGGGAATGGGATCACCAAGATCATACAAATGTTCGTTTACCAGTACCTAATGCCATTTTGATTGAGGATGAAGAAACTGATAATGACCAATCAAAGGTATGGATTATTTCTTAATTTTTTTCCTATTTTGGAATATTTGGATATGATTCATGATTTTGTTTATAGGGAAGATGTATTTTAGAATAAGTTGGAAAGGAATGGTTAATGGATCATGAAGAGTGTTGAATGATTAAGAAGTCAACATATAAGGGCTTCAAGAGTTATGGTGAAATTCTTAAGAGTATTAAGTCTCTTTTGATGATGGGGTTACATTAGAAGACTTTTTATAGTATGTGTAACCCTGATGTTTGATATATGAAAATTTTATTCAAGGAATAGTTATCTGTTCTTTTGTGGACATAGTTATAAAGAACCATTTGGGTTTATTTGATCCTTACTTTTGAGGTAATTACGGGTTACTATATGTTATGATGGAAAATGAAAGGCATGAGATAAAATTGAGGTTAAATTATGTTATGGTTATTTTTGATGATTTTATCTCTTTTTGAGGAATGATTTTAGAATTATATATTTTGGAAAAAGGACAACACGCAGACCGTGTGACAACCCGTCACGTCGAACAAATGTGCGGGAATCGAACCCACAACCAATGTGCGACTGGTATTTATCGCCTACCACTGGACTACGTGAAGTCCCTGGTTAGGTTGACTAATTATTTTTAGTTAGATGATTTTATGAATCAAGAGTAAGTTGATTTTGGGTTATCTATGGAAATTATTGACCTATCATGGAGGATATATGATTTGGTTAATTACTTTTCAACACGAGATTTTAAGAGCAACTAATGTTATTTGGAGATAAATATAAATTTGTACCTTGGAAGACTATGTGATTAAAGCCATCAAATATTTGGGTTTAAATCTTACATTGGTTTACATTGAATAATTTTATGGACAACTGTTTATTGAATGGTCTTTGTTGAACTCTAGATAATGTTTGACAAATTTTGGAGATTAAGAGTAGTGTTTTTTTTATAAAGGATTATCCTTTTTGGGGATTATCTGATTTTATTCTAATAATTTTGGTTTTGGTTAAGGTATAAATACATAGGAAATATATAGTTCTCTTTTTTGGATTAGGTGATTCACTAAAAGTTGATTATAGCTATCTTAATGTGAACAAGTCATCCTAAATACCCGCCTTTTGGAGAAAATATGGGTTTTTGTAAGAAATATAGTAAGAGATGAAGGTCTAGAGGACAAGTAAGTATGTTTCATTATGATTTATTTAAGCTCATAAATAAATTCCTCAATGAAAAGTAACTTAAAAACAAAAGTGGTGTCTGTTAACTTTTACTACTGGGGAATCGAATACTATTTAACCTACCACAAGTTTGTGATTTTATTTTGGTTAACTTTCTCCTAAACATGTTTTCTATCACACTCCCTCAGAACATGAACCTTTGCTTTTTCTTCCATATCCATGTTTTCCTACATGGAATCCTAGTATGGGTTAACTTGGGTGACCTCTGTACTTCTATTTATTTCTTTTAAAGTGATTGTTTTACCAACTCTTGTTCCAATGTGGGACTTTCAATGATGTTTCTGAGCCCAATTTTAAAATTGCGTGGACACAATTCCCAAAAGAGCGGAATGATGTAACACCCCAGGTAAATAAAGAACATGACATTTTTATATTTATCCCTATTTTTGAATAAAATAATAATATTACTTTAAATGGAACGCTGTGCTCGATGGCATACCCAATACGCGGCAATGAATTCCTTTGAAATCTTACGTTTCACTCTAATAATAAAATAATATTATTTTAAATGGTTGTTAACGCCTAGCCATTGTAATGATGGGAAAGAACGGAACAAACTAAAAAATGATTATTTATGTTTGTCAAATATTTTTACTTTTTACAATAAATGTTAGAGGATTAAAAATGTGAATGAATCCAATTTTATGCGTAAACATTCTAATATTCTTTAAAAGGTCGAATAATCGCCATTTGATGGAGAACCTCTTTTAAATCCACTTTTTTGAAAATTTTATGTGTTATATTTGACAAAAGAAAATTCTTCTTTATAATCAGAACATCATAATTTACTTTGTGTAAATTTTTGGTGTTTTTATGATAAAGTTCATTTTTAATGAATAGTGAAAAATGTTGTATTTTAATTCAAAACCTATATTTAATCTAATTTATTTATATGAATAGATTATCTTTTTAATTGGTTTTAATGTGAAATTAGAATATGTTTTTACCATTTAATCCAATGGTGGTCATTGGAATTAATTTCACTTTGAAATTTGACTTAAACTAGTGTTAATCTTTTACTAGATATTGTTTCTTAAAAACATGCTATTTGTTTTGGCAGCGGGAATTAATTATTAAATTAAATAATGAAACTTATATGTTTTGAATTTTTTAAAATAGACATCATTTTTGAATTCGGAATATCAAATATATCTTAGGGTGAATTTTTGGTTTTTTTCAGAAAAACTTCAATTTTTGATAAATAGTTAAAGCAGTAAGTGGTAGTTAAAGAAACTGATTTTTCGTTTAAATGAAACTTTACCACTTCTGTGATTTGATTTTCAAAAATCCGGCATACATGGTTATCATTAGGATGTAAAATGTGGTTTAATAATATTAAAATAATTTTTTGGTGAATATTATCTTTTATGTTTTTAATCGCGATTAGAGGTAATTAGTGTAATTTAGGGTAAAAATAATGTTTTAATAATATGAAATGACCTTGACACATGTCCTACCCTTATTTTATGAGTCATGTCCAACCATGAAAATCCATGGGTCAACTTGGGGACCCCATGGAGCCACTTTGGTTGGAAAATGACATTAATAACTTTTTATTTAATGTTAAAATTAAAAAAACACAAACATATATTATTTTACTAAAACAATTTTTACATGGGGTTATACAAGTCATATTTTTGACTATAAATATTCAATATAAATATGAAATTATTTCCTACATCATGATATATTTTTTTATTATTTTTATACATTAAATAAATTAAATTATTTATGACACCATGATGATGCAGCGATTACCTCATTATTTAATGATTTAAATAAAATGAAATGAAAATGTAAAATCTAAGACCTAAACTTGTCAAAATCATATTGGATGGGTGTATTTAAAACTCTTATCACCTTATCCTCGAAATATATAATTTTGTGACATTTAAAATCCGAAAATAATTTTATAATAAAGTAAAAGTTTATAACATTCCAAGAGTGCCCCTCCTCTCCTCTTATAAAAGGCCCCCACCTCTACCACCATACCCACACCTCTCAAGCCTTTGTCTCAGCCAAAACCTGAACATTTCATCTCTCCACATCCCTCTGTTCGTAATTGAAGCCTCACCTTTGGGCATAATCCTTTATAAGGAAGCCTTTGAGCTCAAATCAAAACGAGTTACCCGATTTAAAGGTAATGTCCTACCTTGTGTTCTTTTGTTTTATTTTGCTTCTCCAACCCTATAATCTCTTTTTATTACTTTCTTTTGTAAAAACACCAGTATATTAAATATACTAGGATGTTTATATATGAATTATTAGATCTTAACTTACACAAACCTTCGTCTAATGGTTAAATAACATACTGTTTCTGTGGATGGCGAATTCCTGCCTCACGGAACAATTATTGTTCAATATTCTCTTAACACCTTTCCCGGTGGACATTATGATGTCACTATATTTTATATATGATATATATGGTATTTATGTTTTCTATATGCTTCTGAATTTAAATTTAAAACATGCCTTTATACTTTTCATGTTGTGAAAATGTGATAATTTTTATACGAGGAAGTGTGGACTACCGCCCCCTCAAGTGATGTGACTCGTTCATGCAATACATGGAATTTTCAAAGAATGAAATTAATGAACTTATGTGACCTATAAAACATATATATTATACTGGAATTATAATATATATATATATATATCTCAATTATTTTTAATTCCATTAATATGACAAAGAAATGAAAGTAGCATTAATGCGTACGTACGGCCTACCGTCTCCATGAACTGTGCATTTCATTTATTTTTATCTCCAAATGTTATGGAATAGTATAAAATGAATATTTACTGGATATATATGATATTTAAATAATTAATACTATTCTGGAGATTATTTACTTATAATTACATGGATAATCAATTTCAAACAAGTTCATTTTTGACTCATGTACCAAACATCGACAAAAACGTCTGATATGAACTCACATTACTAAAAATTTATTATTATAACATTATAATATGTGATATGAACTGAATAATAATCTTTAAAGGAGGACCCTAAAAAATTATAAATTGACCAAATTCTATTATTCCGGAATATAATGAAATGAACAAGAAAAGTCAGACTTGAGGTAAGGGATCCTACCCCTCTCTTTCTTTTTAAGCACTCTCTTTTATGTCATTTCTTTTAAGCTCATATTTATTATGTTTGGGGATGTTCTTTTATATTACTCTTTCTGTAAATTTTATGTTCATATGATGAGAGACATTATTTTATCTCATCAATACATTTTTGGACGTTTTAAGTGGCACCGTTAGGCTGCCGAGTTTTCGTAAGGGATTTTTCATCTCACTTTTATTCCCATGACATTTATGCTACGTTTGACACCATTTACATTGAGTGGTGTATATACTGCACATTATTACACTCTTTTTTTAGTATAATTAAAATTATGGGTATTTACAACTTCATTTTATGACCCTTCTTCCATGGGGTTTACGTTTTGAAAGTTACCCAAGTCGGTAAGGGAAACTTTCACCCTCCTCTTTTTAAAAGACATCATTTGTTATGTCTTTTAATTCACATACTATTATGTTGGGATATGTTTTTCTATATCCTTATTGATGTAAAATTTATTTCCAGGTGATGAGATACCCTTTTTTTCTTATCAACTCATTTTCTGAATTTTAAAGTGACGTCGTTAGGCTGTCGAATTTTTACAAGGGAACGTCTTAACCCAATTTCGATTTCTTTGGGTTCAACTTGTAATTATTGAACATGTCATCCTATGAATATGTGTGAATGACCTCTGATTTTTTCACACTTATTATCAACTTATATTGGGGGTATTTATATTTCTCAAACATAATTATGTGATATATTTATCCTTAATTTAAGGATACCATCTTTATAATGGATTTAATCTCAATTTACATTTCAATTGAGACTTCATTGTTGTTATGCACCAATTCACTCTTATATGGTGTATATAATGTCCTTTGACATATTATATCATGAATCTATTTATTCTCATGATATTTTAAAGTTCTGATTAATTGTTATTCTGCAATTATTTGTATTCAAGAGCCTCTCATTTTGTTAAAAACTCTTTAACAAAAATATCATTTTAAATTTTTTAAAGATTTATTATTCTATATCTTTATCTTTAATGTACATGTTTTCAAAATTGTTTTCAGTATTTATTTATATGGACATTAAAGTTTTAAAATTATAATTTCATTTAAAGCTTAAAAGTGGTATGGGACACTTTGATTCAAAAATCTCTTTTAAATGGTTTTTGAAAATGGATTGATGAATTCAATATCTTGGAATTACTTATTGTGATTTCAAATGAAATATTGTTATTGAAATGTTTATATTTGCAATATTTTATGTGTAATGATGGTACTTCGACATTTTATGGGTGGTTACATGATAAACCATATGACGGGTGGTGTAGTGAATACCAGGATGGGTGGTTACATTATAACCTCCAATGCATTGGGTATGGAAGTCAACCATATGGATATTCCATTAAGTATGTGTGGGAGTCGACCGTATGGTTATTCCATTTAAGTATGTTTATGTCCCAAGTTACCTTTATATGTTATGTGTTCTTTATATGGGTTTTATGGTAATCTTTTGGTTACAAATGCGTAAGTAATGCTCTTTTATTTAGTGGATAGTTTTTACTACTTCATAAAGGTGAAAAGTATTACTTTGGTAAAGTATTCCTGGTTTACTTATTGTTTTGAAAAATTAACAGTTTTCCTTCTTTGTGTATCCTTTACTAGGATTTTTATGCTCATCCCAAGTTTTTGAAATGTTTTCCACAGGACTTAAAGATGAATAGGGTCAATGATGGGATCAAAGAAAAGACATGCAATCCTAAACATGGAACTAGACATGTTTCTTTTTAAGTGTTTTTTTATTTTATGGGAACTTAGTTGAAGTACCTACTATGTAATCCTTTGAGATGTAATAGTTATGACCTAATTCTCTAAAAATATAAACTTGAAATGATCCTCTATGTGAATTATTCATTTAATTCATGATAAAGTAATGTTTAAGGCCATGTCCTTATAGTGTGGACCCAGGTGAGGCGGTCACTCGACCGCATCCACCACGGGGGAGGGGCGTGGTAGTTGTCGTGCCCTGTGAGACGAACTGCTCTGTGCTAGCGAACCGGGTTTGAGAAAAATGGGATGGACGATGGTATAGAGGCCCAATGGGATTGTATGTTTTGGGTCATGTTGGGTTGGCCTATCTAGGTCAGGAAGGGTCAGGCAGGGTCAGGTCGGTCCGATCTGGTCAGCTCGGACATGGACCCAACATGTCCTTTTTTCACAAGATTTCTCATAATGGTAAAACAATGTGTCTGTTTGAAGAGCTGTTTGAAGCGTTTGGACCCTTGAAATGATGTATTAATATTGAGAAAATCTATGTGGGTTTTATTGGAAGTCATAGTATGACCTTTTTCTTGAGGAGTAGGTTTTCACGAAACAAGCATGCTACGAGTGGAATCCTGTGGCTAGCTGTGATGCAGAGACTATATGACATAATGTATATGTGATTTTAAGACTATGTATCTTAGGGTCTAACTGAATCATTGGGTATTAGGGACTCATCAGTCCTAAGTGACTCATCGGGTTTAAGTGACTCTTCTTGTCTAAGTAACTCATCGGGGCTGAGAGTCTCCTCTGGACTAGGTGCCTCATCAATAATAAGAGTTCTATGATTATGCATGGCAATCTTGATTTTCCTGATTTATATTTATACCTATGTGAGATGAATATACTTCTCATGTGATTTGCATTGTCGTATTTTCTTTTTGGTTTCGTGGTGTCTCACTGAGTACAGTTGTACTCACTCTTTCATGGGATTTTCCCGCATGTGTCGTGTCTTGTGCATATAACCTATGTTTTGATAGAGACCAACATGGTCTAGGACCTAGTGGTTCCCAGTGAGATCAGACAGACGTGGCGTACTCCTCTGGATTTATTCAAGTTCCCTTCACCTACCCTTTAGGTAGGGTTTTATGCAGATTAGATTTGGTATTTATGTTACAAACTCTTCCTTTTTTGTGGGATTGTATTCTATCCCAGGTCACCCTATTGTAGTTTACTTTTCTGTTGCACTCTGGTTGTGTTATCCTTAGTGGTTTGCATGCATGGTTTACTTAGTGTTTTACCTTCACCATTGGGTGTGGGCATACATGTACATTGTAAATGCCTCCCTTTCTAGTGATATACGTAGTCAGTGCTAGTGACCATCCATTAGCCTATTAGTGGTAAGATTGGGAATTCACGGGACGGACCCATCTGGGAAGGGTCGTGAAAGAGTTGTATCGGAGTTGTAGGTTCAATTCCACATTGAGACTGGGAGTGTATGATGCTGGTTTGGGAAAATATTCTTAAGTTATTAGAGTTCGGCTTTCAGTCTAGGGACACCAGTGTTGCTGCATTGACTGACGTATCCATACAACAGGACGTTGGAAACCTACTTTATGACTCGGTACATAGAAACAATGGTTGTAGGAAAATAATTGGTACATGAATATTATATGATTTTGAGTGTGGCTATTGTCCATCTTGAGTCAGCTCACCAGGTATACTCTGTTGACTGTAGTTCATCTTGATCTGTTTCAGGATTCCTCCATGAAGACAGCAAACTAGGATGCCATTGTGTGACCACGAGGATGATACACCTAGTAATGAGGCATCGATACATGTACCAGTACTGTAGATAGCCCCACCGGGTGGTACACCAGTGACACCACGCATTTGACTTGGTCCAAATTCGTTGTCTTGGAAATATCAGTTCGGATGGGCCCACAGAATCCGAATCAGCATTGGGTTCCTTAATATGAAATGTAGCCTATTACATTATGGACAGGCCCACAAAAGTTCAGTCCATTTGGATGCACGGATTTCGTGTACTATGCAAAACAATGGACATATGTCCATGGATCCATGCAACTTTGGCCCATTTTTCTTCCACTTCATCAAAGGCCTTCCAAATCACCTCCACCTACATTGAAACAATAAAAATAAGTAACATTGACCATTATAATATTGATTAAAATTAATTTATTTATTCAAACATGAAGTGAAATTTATTATTATATTTGTAATATTCATTACAAAACTAGTTTAAAACTGCGGTGTAAGGGTGAAATAAAATAGTGAATTGTGGTATGATCGGGAATCAACATCCACCCCATTAAAGAATTTTTCAAAGGAGATTAGTGGTCTTCCATGCGTTTTTATAGTAGCATGGGATGGTTCGGAATATGAAAAGATATTTACTTTTTTCTAATGTTTATATGTGATCTATATAAAGGGGGCCAATCCATCCCCAGTATAGCATCAAATTCTACCAAGGGAAGTATCATGATATTTTTTTGGATAATTCATCCCACATACGCTAAAAGGTGAAGATTCCAACACTTTCATTTCAATGATTTTACAACTAGGTGTTTTTACAGATATCTCTACTTAATGGTTTTGGGGCTTCGATTCAATAGTTCTAGAAAACTTGCAAGATATAAGGAACGCATAGAACCAAAATCAAGTAAGACTTTTTCTATTATTTGGTGAATAAGAATAATACATTGCATGAATTAATTTTCTTACTCAACTTCTATATTAGTGATAGAATAATCCTTCCCTTGATTCTTTTTCTTCGTTGGATGGTGATGCTGATTACCCTTAATAACTTGAGGTTTAGTGCACTGGCTTTCATAGTGCCCTTTAAATAGTTGTATCATTGGACCATGGGTGGTTCTATCCTTTCCTCCACCACATTTTTTGTAATTTTCATGTATTTTCTAAATTCATGAGCTTTGTGGACTTCTCTCCCACATTTGATGCATTTCCTCGTCCCTTTTATGCAGTTCCCAAGATGCTTCTTCCCACATTTTTGACATATGGGTGGTTGAATTTTCATTCTACCTTTTTCATTGGATCCTCCATCTTGAAATTCTATATTTTATTTCTTATCACCATATCCATGATACCATTCTCTAAAATCCACCTCCACTTTGAGATCACATCAAACAACTTCTTCATAACACCCGATGTCTCGAATTGTAGCATGCATTCGAATGTGTTGTTTTGAACCACTAAAGAATCTATCAATATTGATAACATTATTGATAATAAAACCTAAATAATACCTTGAAAGCCTTGTGATATCTGTTTCATAGGCCATGAAATATTCTCCTTTCTTTTTCTTCAACTCCATTAATTCTATCCCCATATTAGTTTGAAGAGTTATAGGGAAATAATTATTAAGAAAAATTATCTTAAAGTCTTCATACTCCATCTCTTCAATTTTGTCCCTCATCTTGGTGTTATTAATGAAATCCCACCATTGATCGAACTCTTCATCTAGAAAATAAATAGTAAGATTCACCTTCTCAATCTCAGAACATTGAAGAAAAGAAAATATATCCTCTATACAGTTGAACCACTATCGCAAAACTCGTGGATCGGAAGATCCACTAAACGTTGCTCTTCGTTTCCGCACAAAAAAATCAATAGCCACTTGATCCCTCTTCAGTGAACGTGGAAACTCAACATTATTTAGATTATTGTTCATAACCTGATAAATATATGCAAGAATTTCCATGAAAATTGTAACTCCACCTTCCAATGCATTGGGGATGTCATTCAAGCTATCGCTACACTATCCCTCACACGATTTGTTAGCGCGGTTCCTCCTGGTTCCCACAATTTTCAAAAATAGAAAATGTTAGAACTAAACATAAGTCAAAAAGTCATGAATATATAATTTATTCCTTTGTGAAATTAAGTATAACTGCATACTTTTTTTATTTGTATGTTTAGTAATGAATCATCGGTGCTTAATTATACTTATCATCATTCTAAATGTTTTACAAAGGTTTTCTAATCCAAATTCCCAAATTAACTAAACCATCCTCTGATACCAGCTACATCGACCCTTATTTTTATTACATAACTATTACATAATTTTATAGATAAAAAATATAAAGTCATTACTCATAAAGGATCCAAAGGTTTAGTGTCTTGGGAAAAGTAGGACCATACATAACTTTTAAAAAATAATTTTTTTAATTTAATTCCTTCTTCTCTATCTTCTTATTGACCCTTGAATTCTCCTTAGTACAAGTAGTCACCTAAAGATACAAATTAAAAATAGTTGAGAGAAAATCCCACTAAGAGGGTAGGTAATAAAAAAAATATAAATTGAGGTGAGAATAATCATTACCATCATAACATAGGAACAATATCATAAGCATGATATGGAGCATTAAGATAATAATTGGAATGTGGTAATGCATAACAATGAAACATCATGTCTTAGTGGTCAACTACCACACATAGTTTTGAAAAAATATAGTATCATGTTCGTGCATATTTCACTTTAAACATGTGGTTATTCACATTACCCAATTTATTAGAGGAATATGTAATTTTGAGCACACTCGTCACATCATGACATTTACATTGTGCTATATAATTTTGAGTGCACCCATCACATCATAAAATTTACATTATCATGCATGACACATAAAAAATGTATCAATCATGAACATAAATAACCCATGGAAAGGAATGTGTTTTATCTCATAAGAATACATTAAAAAACTTTGGGTTCCAAAATTAAAGGGGGAATAACATACTTGATATAAGAATCATCAACCATGAGTTAGAAGTAAAAGGTGTGTTTTGAAAGAAGTGTTCATTTGGAAAAAATTGTGTTTTTCATGAACTTCAGTAGAAAACATGTATATCCCAATAATGATAATATAATGATGAATAAATGATTTTGAAGGAATAACCATACTAAAAATGGGGTGAAAGGGGGAAAACACAATGATATAGAGTTAACTACTACAAAAAAGTATTTTATTAGCACTAGAAACCGATTTTAATAGTGCAAGAAAAGCACTGTTAATTGAGGTGTACATAGGGGGTCGCCTTTAACAGTGTTAAAAAAGTAATGATAAAGGGGGCCCATTATCTGTTCTAAAAAATAACTGATAAAGGTCCCCCATTTATATGTGCTTTTTTAGCTTTGATAAAATGGGCCTTTATCAGCACTATTTTGAGCATTGAAAAATGCCGACTTACCTGTGATGTGATGTTTATTTAACAGAAAACCCATCAGCTACACCATTACACATTCACACAAATATAACCTACAAAAACAACACTAAACATCACCTTGACACAAAACAACTACACATAACAGCTGCAAAAAACAATACCTACACACAAACAAAGCACAGAAGAACAAAACAGTGCCCACAATAGTTTCATAAACAATGATATATATATATTTAATTGACATGATGAATAATAATAAACACACTACTATATACATTTAAAACAATGTTTTATATATTTATAATTAAAATTATCTAAAACATAGTTAAAAACATTAATGTTTCATCCTTTTGGAATCTGTGGTCCCCTATCAAAAATTGTTGTCCATGGTATTAGTTACTGAACAAAGAATCCGAACTCAAGAAAAAAATTAAACCTATATAAAAAAAATTATTATGTTAGTAATAGTATAATGAAATAAATTAAACATTATTATTAAAGAATACATTAATAAAATGTCAAATTGTAATAAAAATACAATTTAGAGTTATACTGGTCACACCATGAGTCGTATTGAGGTGGGGTTGATTCCTACACGTCAGAAATGAGTCATAGATCATTATTTTAAAATATTAAAACAATCTAAATGGGTTTGATAATTTTTGAGTATGTCATTTGTTCTTTTGAGTTTGTCAGGACTGGGTACAGATCTTCTGTTTGGGTGCTTTTGATCCCCATGTATAGGGGATAGACTAAGTTTCCAACAATAGTAAATTGATGTTTTTATTTTCTCTTTTATAGTTGATTTGATTTCCACCCCAGGTGGTAGACTTGGGAGTGATATGTAGCTATTATGTGGATTTTGACTCTTGGCCTAGAATGGAAAGGGATGTTTGATTACAATCATGATAGGCACTAAGGATCAGATCATTTATGATTTATTATGATTTTCAATGGGAACCTAGATTGAGCTAATAGGAGTTGGACTGTTTAAATTGTCAGAAAAGAAGCTAAATAGTGTTTTCTTACTTTCCTTCTTTTGGTGGAATTCTTCTCAGCCAACCCAAACACGTGGTTCCAATGAGATCCTTAGGTGACTTTATATGCATCTAAAATATGGTCCTAACCCTGATTAGGGTAGACATAGATGATGATTTGGGGTGAGTTGATTAAAGTTTCAACAAAGAAACTAAATAGTGTTTTTTTGTATAGACTCTTCATTGGAATTATACTCAGCTAACCCAAATTGATACATGATATTTCATGTCTGGCCTTATCATGGGTAGGAAAGGGTGCTTGAGGCTGGATTATATGTGATGCATGACTCAAATGTTGGTAGGTAGAGGGCCATAAGACTAGATGATACTTGATACCTAACATTGATATGGGTAGGTAAGCGGCCTTGAGACCAGATGTTGTGTGACATAGTGTGGTAAGGGAGTGTATGTGTGGTAAGATGTGTTACCTGTTACAACCTTTTGTATTGGTGATATTTTTATATATAAAATTTTATGGTTGTTTGACCATCATGATTGGTATTCAATGGGATGACACCTAAATGGGATTCAGTGGAGTGTTAGGAAGGTGGAGATACGATGATGATTAAGTGTTCATGGGATGAGGCCCCTTAGAGTTGGGATGAGGCCCCAGAGGGTCAGGATGATCATGATATATAGGTATAGGATTCAGTTAAGGTGAGAAATATGTCTATGGAAAACATTGGGCCATTATTTATAAGAATATCGGGGTGATCCTATTTCATTTCATATAGGGAATCGATAGGGGATCCTAGGGTTATGATACATCTATGTCGTACTTGACTCGATAGAGGATCCCAAGGAGATGTTGATGAACATAATCAGAAAGAACATAAATACAAGGGAGAACAAGACATGCATCACAACATAAAACATAGGTGATCTGGGAAAAAACAGCACAACACAACACATAGGTCCTTGCCACAATAGTTCCCAAATGAGACAGAAACATGACACAAAGGAGATGGCCACACCACAATGGTTCCTCATAAAAAAACTAGAATCCACATTCATAGTAAAAAAAATGATATCATATAATCTAGTTGAAAGGGACTATGATGCATTGGTCATCACTACACCATAATCTCTATGCCCTCACACACCAAATTTCATCCTCCGATTCATCCTAAAATGGGTGAAAATGAGAAACTATAAAAATTAAAAAATTAAGTTATTTTAGCATAACCAAGTGGAACACTATATGAAAATGAAATAAAATTAGATAGAAGGAATAAGGGAGGTAAAATTATCCAAGTATATCCAATACAAGTGATGAAAGATGAAACATACACTAGATGACAGAGAACCACCAAAGAGGAGAGGAGGGGGAGGGTGGCATAGCATAGAGGGGTTCTAGATGAGAAAAGAAAAAAAATACAGAAAAACATAAATGGTTTAGAGGGGAATTTTTGTAAAACTATAATTTTTAAAGGATTTCAAGGTTTTTCCATATTATTTTGAAAACCATGGGCAAACTATATAGTCTTCACTATCCAGGACACACCATTTTACATGGTTAATGCACATGGTTTAACAAATAGTGTGAAAACCATGTGAAATGAATTTAAAATTTATAAATTAAATTTTTATGGTTTTTAAGGCCCCTCACATGATTTTAAAAAAATATGAGCCTATGTAAACCAATCTTCACTATTGTGGTGCATGGTTATCACTAATCATGTGAAAACATGCTCCCTAGGCTGCTACCCCCAAAACAATAATTTTAACTCCTAGAGATTATGTGACTTGTTTAGGAACCTAAGAAACACCTTAAGCCTCAAACTATATAAAGAAACTACTTTATGATGTACCACCTTTCCGGATCTATATCCAACCCTCATTTTTAAAAATGGTTTTTCCACTAATTGAAAAAAATTCCATCTTCTCCTAAAAATTCAAATGCCTATATGGATGAGGAATTAAAAACTATCCACCATTGTGATTATCAAAATAGATTTGTCATATTAGAAATACTATTGAATCACCATTATCATGTATCTATTTGGAGTCAAACAAACACATTCTTTTCCGAAACTCCAAACATGATTTCAAATTGTAGCACCCAACAGAAGACCCAACACAGCCTGATCCTAAGCCAATGCTCATAAACATAACTGATATGATTAGATTGTAATTAATTAAGCTTTCCCATATTGAGAAAGGATAATTTCAATGTTTAGTCAATCACCTCGTCTAAGACACTCCCCACCATAATACTTAACTCATAAATGACAATTTCGATCCATAGTGCCTCCCAACTACAAAAGTTCTTACCAAAATCCATTTTCATGTTTTTAATGACACACCTAGTGCCACTAACAATGTCACATACCCAACCACACATGATATTTATAGTACAATATCGGTTTTCTCATTCATTCCCAAATTTTTGAACTCCACAGATACATTGACCCCTGATGTGATTCCAGAGTCAAACACTGATCAAATTAAACTAGCCATTATGATATCACCTAAGAACCTGCGTGAAACCAATGAAATATTTCCTAGACCACATCATCTATCTCCAGCTCAAAATATCCTATCAGACTCTAATCATGAGCAAAAAAACAACAACCTCTGGGATTCCTAAAGGCATCCAAATTTCATAAAAAACACATGCGCACCAGTATCATGTACTTTCATAGTGGCCTAAAGAATAGATCTTCACACCAACTAACTTTATAATGCACAAGAGTAAAAATTAATTACATAAGAGACTCATTGGGGGGAATATGTGCATTGTAGAGGAGGCTGTCGGGACGGTCATCAGATGAGGAGGGCGCGCCGGAGCAGGTCACATGGATAAGGAGACGGTGCAAGGAAGAGTAGGAGAAGGAGGTGATGGAGGTTGAGGAGGAGGAGGAGGTGGCAGAGAATGAGTCTAAGGATAGAGGAGGAAGAGGAGGAGGAGGAGAAGGAGGATGACGAGGAGGTAGTGGAGGAGGAGGAGGAGAAGAAGAAGGGTAACAACGGAGGATGGGTCACAACGAAGGAGGGGGAGAAGGAAATGACGACATAGGATGATAAGGATGGTCGTGACAGAGGAGGAGGAAAAGGCAGTAGTGGAAATGGAGGAGGAGGAGGGGTCGTGGAAGAGGACGGGTTGACAACGTAGGGTTTAACTTCTGTGAAGGCTTGAAAGGGTGCGACAGAGGTGGAGCCTGTTAGGATTCTTTTAAAAAAAATTCTAGAAAATTTATCAGTGCTAGTTAAAAGTGCGAATAAAGGTATGTTTTATCAGCACTAAAATAAAAAGCACTGATAAAAATTCCTTTATCAGTTCTAAAATTATAGCGATGATAAATAGGTAATTTATTATTGCTTTATTAGAATTGATAAAGATATAACTTTATCAGCACTGAAAAAGCGTTCATAAAATGCCTATTTATCAGTGCTTTCTTAGTGATGATAAATATAGGCATTTATCAGCCCTAAAAAGCGCTATTAAAGGTATAATTTTATTAATTTATTTAGATTATTATATATTTATTTAATATGATAGATAAGATATATATATATTTATTAATAATTATAGCTATAAATAGTATATATTTATAAATATTGGTATATAATTGTTTATATATATATTAATAAAATTATAATTACAAATGTTTTTGAAAAGTATTTATATATATCATTAAAATATATAATAAAATATATTTCTTATTTAAATATATTTAATGTTATTTTATAAGTACATTTTTTAGAACATATATAGTTCATATGGGTAATATTATGAATTAATCAATATACCACATCAATGGAAAATGTGTATAAATGAATATTCATGCATATGATACAGAACATATACACATGATAAATATATACGTTGACCATATTCATTGGAAAAAAAAAATAAATATTCAATAATTTTAATTATAAATATATATATTAAAAATTATTATATATTTATAAATAAAATAAATAAAATAAATATATTAAATATAACAAATATAGTAAATACAATGAATTAATCCAATAAATCCAATAAATCTAATAAATATCTAATAAAAATAAAAAATCTAATAAATATAATTATTATTTAATGGAATTTATTATAATATTATAATTATATAATTATATATATATATATATTTAATTATAATCTTAGAAATACTTTTTACAATTAAAACATTATATATCTATTTTTGAATTATTGAAAAATATATATTAATTTTAAACATCTGTTTTATTTAATGTATGCAAATAAACATTATTTTTGAATATAAATATAATAATTTTATTTAAATTTATAATAAAAACTTTTATCAACGCTTATAATAGCACTGAAAAATGTACCCTTCATGAATGCTAGGAACAATGCTGATAATGGGAACATTTATCAATGATTTAGCTAGAGCTAATAAAGGCCCAGCAATTTATCAGCACTTTCTACATAGCACTGATAAAGGGCAGCGCTTCCCTTGCCCTGTTTTGTGGTAGTGGTTGGGTTTTAAAAATCCCCTTACATTTTGTTCGAAATATTCCTTCACGTTAATATCCCGTATAATCACATTATATTCATTAATTAACAAATAAAGAACCTTTTATAAAAGAGTAGGATTCATTATGGTTTTATAATGTTCTTTTATAGGGATTTGGATGATTTTAGAGTTTAAATACATTGTTCAGGAGTTTTCATTTTCTTAGTTTTCTTGATCAGTTCAATTGAACACATGAATGGAAATTCATGTAAGATGCGGAAAAGCACACAGAATTGTAATTATATGTTATTAATGATATTAAAAATGTTTAAATGATTTTATTAAAGATTTTTTATATACCATGAGTATGATTCATTAGATAAAAGTTAATGATGATCATTTTAGGTTAATTTTGGTGGTTTTTGATCACAATGAACTTGTATTTTATCATTTAGTATTATGTTTATAATTTAGTTCTAGAATATAAAATGGTTTACAAAATAAATTTTACAATATGTTTTCAACCATTAAATAGTTTTATTAACATCCTTGAAG
The DNA here is from genome assembly GCA_963277665.1 of Viscum album. Classification (NCBI taxonomy): domain Eukaryota; kingdom Viridiplantae; phylum Streptophyta; class Magnoliopsida; order Santalales; family Viscaceae; genus Viscum; species Viscum album. The sequence continues at coordinate 911,489,680 of OY728140.1, forward strand.
TCATTTATTGAAAATGAATGTTCATTGGCCGTGAAATCAATGAATATACACAAATTTAAAATTTAAAAAACCTACAAACTACTTGTACTATAGTAATAAGGGTGTTTGACCATAGAGAAGGACTTACATTTTTCTAGACCAAATCAAATCTAAAAAATTAGTAAAAAAACTAAACACAAACAATGAAACAATCACTGATAGTTTGTGTGCAAACGAAGGTGAAATGGTTATCTATATGAATTGAACAAGGAATAAGAAATAATAATTATTTTAGGGTCTTCAGGATTCTTTTAAATGATTAAAAATATATTCTTCACTTTTTCATGGTTTAATTATATTACTTAGTGCATAGAAATATGGTTCTAATCCACTGAGTTTCTACTTCAGTGGATCAACACACCTTGATTAACTTCCATGAGTCTTGATCTTTTGATCTTGACCCTTAGATAAATATTCTTAAATTAGAGAAGAGATGCATTGACATTTTCCAATTCTTAGTACTTCGGAAAATGATCCATTGTGAAATGATTCACTACCACAACAGTCAGTCGTTAGGTAATGAATAATGGTACTCAAAATGAACAGAAGAGAAAACCGAGCAACGAAATCGCACTGAGAAATCAAATTAACAAAACATGAGGAATAGATGGATGATCAATTCTCTACCACCAGATTCAACCAATATATTTTACAACACATTAAAAAAGTAAAAAAGATAGAAATTTAAAATGAATTAAGAAGCATCTCTTGCGAGATTGCTCCTCCCTCCAACTTCATCTACTATACTAATCTCCTACTCAATGTCTGTCAGCATCTTCTTTGGTGATGAGATGGATCGAGGGTTGATTGCAAGTAATCGATGGATCGAAGGATATCCTAATGGAATAATGGATGCTTGCCCTTGGAATGATGTTCTGGAATGCCCCTGCTACACTCTCTCTCTCCCAGCATGAATGCCCCGCACACTTGTAACTGAAAAAGTTTCCCCTCCTGTATGACCTCCCTGTGCAAAACAAAGAAAAAAAAATGCACGTCAGTGAGAAAAAATGAAAATATTATATATATATATACTATATTTTAATATCAATAAATAAAATTAATGAATATACTTATAAATATATATATTATAATATCTAATAATATTATTAATAATATACATAATATATATAATATAACACAACTCTTTAAATTGCATTTACTTTAATATTATTATTTTATATTATTTATATTAACTATTATATACATTATATGTTATTATATATGTTATATTAGTTATATTATGATTTATGTCAATAAAGGTATTAAATATTATATATATGTTATTATATACTATAATATAATAATAAAAATAAAAGAAATTAAAGGTAACAGTGTTGGGGGGGGGGTTGTACGGATGGAGAAGAGAAGGAAGAGGGAAGCAGGTCTCAGTTGAGCGGGTTAGGGTTGCGGCAGCTAGATGTGGCAGGAATCACTCCAGCGAGGTAGTGGTGGTACGGTGCGGCTCGTCAGGGTGACGGAGCGACTGGAAATGGTTGGTCAACAGCGTAGGAGAGGTTTGGTCCATGGTGGATATTATAGAGCAGAGGCAGTGGGGCTCGAGCAAAGGGATATGGGTTCATTATGGACATCATGTGTAGGGTGGGGGTAAGGAAAGATGAGATTCAGTTGTGGGTTCCAGTAGTGGTTGGATTGGGTTCTGTTGGGATAGAGATAGCGCAAGGAGGAGGATGAGGGAGTAGTGCGGGTTCAACTGGGATTTGTGGGGGCATGTAACGCCCCGACCCCAGTTACCCAGAGTCGGTGCACTATTACATAAAATTGGAATGATCACAAAATATCAAGTCTCGAATGACTGACTAGTTTAGTAACCTTGGAAGTACAAGATACATTCATAAAGTTTACATGAAATCATAAATTGAAAAACTACAACAATATCTTGTCTCCATAGACCACACTGATATCCCCTCATATTAACCCTGTAGGTCAATCATGAAATACTTTTTCACATCCTGGGAAAAATAAAACATAGAAAGGGGTGAGTTGTGATTCCCAGTAAGGATAACAATATAGCAGAAACTTTCATAAATAAGTATAAACATTTAAGGCAATGTATAACTAAAACAAAATCCTTTTACACATGAATTTCATCATAATATGGCAGAAATAAAATAAAATAATTCCATTTACTTATTCAAATGGATATTATACTAGTATAATAATCACATGCAATATCAATAACCACTTTCAAAATGATGGAATAAATAATTCCAAGCTATCATAACCACATAGTCAAGGCCTTATGCCAAGACTACAAATAAGATTTTGTCAAGGCCTTATGCCAAGACACTAGTTTGTATCGTGAGACATACCGATGCATCGAGGAGCTATAATGGGCTCTAACAATCACTTACTAAGTACAATGCATTCCTAAAATGATAAGTTTGAAATATAACATAAACATTCGTATTAAAACTACTATACGAAATGTCAATACTTTAACCACAAACCAGGAATGGTATAAAATTAGCACATCCACAGTAAATAATAACTCATTTGATACAATATAGAATATTGTATTGTATCATATTAACCTCAATCGAGAATAATTAAGGATAGTAAAATATATTAAATTAATCATCAAACTATTGAGAGAAATATCCCCCTTTTCGTGAAAATATTTAAAAGTCACACTATTTTTCAAGAAGCCATTTAAAATAGATTTTTTAATCAAAGTTTCCCATACAACATTGAAGCTTTTAAAAGTAATTTTGATTTTAAAACTTTATAGTCCCTATAAATAAATCCTTAAAACCAATTTTAAAACATGGACATTAATGAGAATGATTTAGAATAAATTTTTAAAACATTTTAGAATGTTATTTTAGTTAGAGTTCATAACAAAAATAGAGAAACATGAATACAAATAACTGAGGTAATAAAAACTTTTTAATATCATGAGTATAAAGGGATTCAGGATATAATATGTCAAAGTACATTATATACACCATATAAAATTGATTTGATGTATAACAACAGAGGAGTCTCAATGGAATGTAAATTGAGATGAAATCTCTCATAAAGGACACATCCTTAGGATAATTATAAATCAAGGACATAATTATGTGGGAAAAATATAAATACACTCAATATTATTGGATATTCAGTGTAAAACAATCCAAGTACATTCACACATATTCTTGTAAAAACAACACGAATGAATTGGATGTTTAACTCAACAAATTGAGATTGAGTAAAAATTACTCTTATAATGTTCATAACGATGACTTGAGAATTTATCAATGGAGTGATTATGTGTATAAAAAGTATATCCATATAAAGGGGACTGGAAATTATGACATAATAAAATTAATAGTGATTCCACACATAAACTTGGAGTAAAATAATCAATAAAGTATACGTAAAGCCGAATGAGTGGAAATTGAAATTTCAAATTCCCTAATTGATTTGGTAACATACGAAACATACACCCATGAAAGAAGGATCACACAGTGATGATGTAAATATAAATTAATTAAAGTATATTACACAATGCATACTAACATTGGTAGTACACAGACAACATGCAACAAAGAAGTGGTGAACAATGGAAATCTCACGGAATTAAAAGTGAGATAAGAAACCCCTTAATTTGTACTTTTTTACTTGGTTGAGGGTAGGTTTTCCTCCTGTATAATTGTGAAATAATTTTTATTTAATTATACAAGAATCATATACATTAATATTATATCATATATGAACTTTTAACATTGATTTATTAATAATATCTTAGTATTATCGTCGTTTCGGGTGTTAACTTACTCGTTTTCTTTTATATGTTTTGTTACAGAAGTCATTTTTGTTATGGATAGGTTGTATGTTATTCATATACAGAATGATATGAAGTCCTTAAACATTAGTTTTAAACATAAAATTAGAATTATACTTTGATGGATATGATGGGGAATGAATCTAATCACGTTCGTGGAGACGGTAGTCTGTACGTACGCACGAGCGATAATATCATTCTTTTGATATTTAAATCATATATAATTGGATGGTATATCATATATACAGAATAATTATCATGTTATACTTTTTATTTACACGAATTACACATCATTATTATACCCATCCAAATAATAATGTATTGAATAACAATTACACCACGACGTGGAGATGGTAGGCCGTACATACGCAAGTATGGTGACATGTCATTCAAAGGATGGATAGAATACTGAATATGGTTGTACCATATTTATAATAATATCGCAGTATATAAAATATAGTGGAGTTATTATTTTATAATAGAAATAACAAATAAAGAAGAAGTTGAATATGAAAGGAACTTGGAATAGGGTTGTGAAAACATTGCCTCTTCTTCGGATTCTTTATTTTGATTTGATCAAAAGGGCTCCATAAGTTGGATTTCTGATCAAACTAAGGCCTCTATGTTGAATTGAGGGAATTTGAGATAATATTTGGGTAGGGGTTGGTTGATCCAAAATTCTTTGAAGGTGCAAATTATAGAGAATGGGGGGTACGCTTTTATAAGAGGGGTGAGGGGCACCTTTTCAAAAGCTTGAAATATTATTTTATAATAAATTGATATTCGGGTTTTAATGGCTCTAAATTAGATTATTTAAAGGTTAAAGTGTGTATGGGTAGGAATAATTTGAACCAATAGATTTTATATATGTTTGGGTAACTATATTAACCTTATCATTTATATTTAACTCTTAGTTAAATAGTTTGACATTTACCATGTCTCATTTTATTTTTATATTATATAGTTAATAAACATACTATATACTTCGAAGAGACCCCCCAAGTGGTCCATTATTGATACACCTATCATTATATAAGTTCTTTGGACAAACCATATATTTTTAGTAATATAATATCTATTAAGAATATAATATTTTTTAAAAAACACTTTTATGTCAATTTTGAAACTATTGGGTATTTTGTTTTTGATAATTTTATAACAGCATTATAACTTTGGAAAAAATTTATATAACCCATCATAATATGTCATATTAACCTATAAAATTATTAGAATTCATAAAAAGTCTCAAATTACATTTATTTTAATATTTATAATATCAATTATTTTAATATTTCATTAATTAGGTAATTACTGCATCGCCATTGTGTCATAAATAAATTAAATTATAAAATTTCTAAAAATTATAAATAAAATAAAATTATGTAGGAAATATCTTTATCTTTATAATGAATATTTATATTCTAATTTATCTTATGTATAACCCTATATTAACTTTTTTTGAGTTATTAAACATTTATTTTATCTCTTTTAACTCTTCTTTGGATTAAATAATAATAAATGTCCTCAACTAATCCAAGTGGAACTAAATGACAATGTTTTATTCCTAATGTTGTTTTTGGTCGAGATACACTTTTTTAATAGAATTAGTACATGTTTTAGGTTAATATTAATATCATTTTCACCATCAATTACCCTATTTACTTTTAACCATGGTAAATAAAAGTAAAAAGGTACTATTCAACAAAAATTATTTTCATCTCATTGAATTGTATTTTACTCCTTTAGATTAACTGTGTCTCTCGGATTTTTGAAATTCCACTCACAGATGTGGTAAAATTATTTTTTATGTGAATTTCCAAATTCTCCTGGGAGGTGGGTAAAAGACTGTGAAAAGTTCAATAAAATTTTTATATATGTAAAATTATTCTAAACTAACTCCAATTAATTACATTAAACCTATATATGTATTATTTATCTATTCTGACATTAATTAAATTTAAATAAAATAAATAATTATTTAAATAAAAATTCGGTTTTAAACTATAACTCAGTGTTTTTTCACTATTCGTCAAAAATTGATTGTTTTTTAGAAAAATACCAAAAATTCACCCTAAGCTAATTTCGATATTCCAAATCAAAAAATGAAGTCCATTTTAAAAGATAAAATTTATAAAATTAAAAAAAGTGGGTATTACTATTCATAACGGCTAGTTTGATTGGTTGTGGTGTTTGTTAGAACTCGAAGTTTCGTACAACACACGCTACTATATTATTCAAAGAGAAGCGTACCGTGGAAGATTGAGCTGTTACATTCTACCCACCTTCAAATAATTTCATCCTCAAAATTTTTAAAATTGGGCTTAGGAATATAACAGAAAGTCCCACATTAGAAAAAGCGTCAATAAAACTATCACCTTAAAAGAAAGATAGAGAAATACAAAGGTCACTCAAGATAACTCATAACAGAATTCCATGTAGGAAAAAATGAATTTTCACGATAAATAATGTGTCATGTTCTAATAGGGAGTGATAGAAATCAAGATTGGGAGAAAGTTAACAACAAGAAATCCACAAACTTGTGATGTGACAAACAGTCCTTAGTTTCCCAGTAGGAAAAGTAAATGGACAACATTTTTTTTAAGATACATTACATAAAGATGAGGAATACATTTTTGAGATTGACTAAGAACATAAAGAGATATACTTACTTTTTAAGTGAAGTTTCTTTCTTTAATAAATTTATACTACTAACTCCTTTTTAAACCATGAGTATTCAAGAAGACATGGTCACACTAGAAGAGCTAGAATAAACTCTTTATAGAATCACATGATCCATGATGGATATACAATATATTTACCTTGCCTTTAGAGATTAATCAAAACCAAAACTTTTAGTATAAGATCTAATGATCCCCCAGTAGAATATTCCATTAGAGAAGAAACAATAATCCTAATTTCTAAAATTAAACCAACAATACCACAAAGTTAAATAAATAGAATTTGATAAACAATTTTCTTTAAAATCCATCAATATAAACGAAACTAATAATGAAACCCAAAACTTAGAATAATTTGGTTATGTAGTCTTCCACGTTAAATTGTATCTCGAAATGAAATCAACTACTCTTAAAGTCACATACTTAAAAGTAATTATCCTAATCTCATATTCACTGTAAAGAACCAGAAATTGGAAGTAAATTTTTTTCTTATTTTCTTTGGAATGCTGCGAGTCTGTGGCTTCTGACGGCACCTGATTCTGAGGCCCGGTGTGCCCAGAATCAATTTCCAAAGTTTATCTTTGGTACGTTTAGTGAATCTGTGAGCAGGTTTTTCTAACTTTTGAACCGGTGCTCGGAATCGAATTCCAAGGGCACTGTTGAAACCGCAACGCCGATAATTTCTTAAGAAGACCCTTTATGGAGTTGCGTTTGTTCGGGCATGGTTGCTAAAAAAATGGAATAATTGAAGGGTAAAATAAAAATTTAGGAACACTTTTTATTTTATTTTTTTTAAGTGGTTAAATCCTAAGGATAGAAGTTGGGTGGAGCTAACCACCCATGTGAGGGAGTTGTGTGGGACCCACTAAAATCTTAACTCTTGGTAGGATATTAGTGAGATGGGGCCCACACAAGCCCCACCCCTTCAAATTCCCTCACCTCCCTCTTTATTTTGGAAACCCCCCAGAAATGTGTAACACACCCACCTCCCCTTCTTTATGAAATTTCAACTCTCTCAATTAAATTGATTTTTTAATTCCATTCAATTAATTTAATTTTGAGTTTGAATTTTGATGTTTTGAAAACGCATGGAATGTGTTAATAAAATATGCATTCCTTATTTTATTCAGGTGAGAGGTTGTGTGTTGTGATATTGGGAAGAAAATACTCTATGTTTGAAGAACTTCATCTCCTTCACGAAGAACGCCGAGTCGACGACGAAGAACTATGTAATCGCAAGGGGAGATTGTCGTGTCGTATCCTCTCCTCTCCGCAGCCGGTGAGTGATTCATTTTCTAGTGAATGTCGTTGTGTCAACCTTCGATCATCTTCCCGCATCAAAGAAAGGGGGGCGCTGTATCCTTCATCGGGCGAGCACCGGTGATGTTTACGGAGCCTCGTTCCACGACGACATCTTCCACGATGTCAATTTCCCACGACGATCCTCATTTGAATACTTCTTCGAGGTAAGAGTTTGAATTTAAATTCGTGTTTATTTTGGTGTTCAACATTAAAAATTAAGCCGCCTGTTATTAAGATAACGGGAGGAGGTCGGATCACACGAACATGGCCGAACCTCCTCCCCTTTTTGTTGTTGAATATTATGTGGTTTGGAACGAAGACAACACGGTGCCGTCGAACTGCGACGAAATGAGGGAACCGCGGTAGGAGCGGGGCTCGATGAAGAAGCGTGTCGCCGTTGCGTCGCGCCGAAGTTGAAGAACCCGCGGCCAAGGTCGGGCCGCGACGCCGTCGCGCCGCGCCAGACGACCAAGAGCCGCAGCCTTTTGGCCACGGCGAAATACCAGGAGGGCGGCCAGAACCACCGGTCGCCAGCACATGGAGGGCGGGACCGTGAAGTCCCGCGCGGCACAATTGGCCGACCGTTATGGCCGGCCTGATCCGTAAAAACCGGGGGTTTGAACCCCCGATCAGCGTAGTAGGGAGGACCCCGTGGGGTCCGCCGTTTGGTTCGAAGGGGGTGGCGGCTTCCAGCTTTCTGCACTTATGTGGCGCGCGGCGGTCGTGCCGGCCCGGACCGACCGCACCGGGCCATACCGCCCGTGCGGGGCCGGGCAGCCCTCGTTGGGCCGGACCCCCGCGCCGGCTGGGCCGGGCCACGCCATTTTGGGTTGGACTCGGACCCGGGTCAGGTCGACCAGGTTCGGGCCGACGCAGGAGGTGTCAGGGCGGGTCGGTTCGGGCCCAACACCCCCTAAAAATGGACAAATTCGTTCAAACGCCCATAACATGGGCTACGAAACTCCGCTCGACGCACCATCAGTTGAGATACGATACTTGGATCGAGACAGTCATTTGGGTATATTACACTCAAGGTTTCGGAAAACTTTTGGTATGGCCGAGTTTGTTCGAACACGAAACCAACCGGGCCCTCGAGCAGAAACACTTATAACTTGAGCACCAGACGTCTGATTGATGTGACATTGACTTTGTTGGATTCATCTCAACGAGACAGTCCTTTTTTCTTACTATGCTCGATGTTTGGATGCAGTTGGGGTATGGTCGGGTTGGTTATGACTTAAAAACCAACCGGGCCTCTAGGACGAATAAGCCAATAACTCTCAGAGCGTGCGTCCGATTGATGCACCGTCTGTTGCATTGAGATCCTTTTGACGAGACAGAACTTTGGGATACATCAAATCTGGAATTAATTTCAGTTGGTGTATCGACCCCCTTGGCTCGTGGAGCGGACTCTCCCAGAAATGAGTATGCTGTGTGCCGAAACCCTAGAGCTGGTTGCGGCGAAGATGACTACCATACTGGAATTCTCCATGGGTTCGACGAGGACAACTACCGTACAGGGATCCTCCGTGGGTTCGATCAGGACGACTACAATACTGGGATCCTCTGTGGGTTCGACAAGGATTAATACCGTACTCAGATCCTCCGTGGGTTCGACGAGGACGACTACCGTACTAGGATTGTCCGTGGATTCGACGAGGACGACTACCGTACTGGTATCCTCTGTGGGTTCGACGAGGATGACTAATGTACTGGGATCCCTTGTGGGTTAGACTACCATTCTAGGATCCTCTGTGGGTTCGATGAAGATGACTACTATACATGGACCCTCTGTGGATTCAGCAGCGACGACTACTAAACTTGGATCCTACGTGGGTTGGACAGAGGAGATGATTTAGAGGCTACATCTAATCATCTCCACCCCTCATCGTAAATGGATACCTGTGTGAGCTGAGTCTTGACTGTAAATCATTATCTTCGATGTGATTGACTTGATATCCTGTGTGTATTGGATTATGCTATCCTGTGTGGATTTGGTCATACTTTCCTATGTGAATTATGTTTTACTTTCCTGAGTGGACTGGATTGTACTAGAGCTCGTGAGTTGGAGTTGAACTAGTTTTGATGACTTAGGTATATGTATGGGCATATATCTAAGTAGTGTTTGATGATACTTAGTAATTGTATCTTTTCTTTGTGGTTTATCCTTTGTGGATTCAGGGAGACCTTTAGGGGTCTCAGGGGCCCTACTGAGTATCTTATACTCACCCCTGCACAGGCTTCTCCCACACTAGATTGTGTTGGTTGCAGATGACGGACATCACTGATAATGGTTGATGCTTGTAGAGCTGGATGGTACCCGGAGGAGGATCTCACATTGAGTCAGTACCCGGAGGAGACAGACGGACTTGGAGTGCTGAGGAAGATATCTATACCTACCCTTCAGGTAGGAAGCCGGGGGATGATCCAGGAGCGGCTTGTCACCTTTCAGCTATTGTCATTTGAGTTGTACTTTACTTTCAGTTGTAGCTATACATTTCTTTCTATCCCCTTGTACTTTCAGCATATTTGATTTACAGTTTACTTAGTGTTTACTTCAGCTGGATTTCTCTATGGTGACTGTTTTCTTACATAAAGGCAATGCATTCCATTATATCGGGTTTTACGCCTTTGGTGCTAGTCGCCAGCCCCTGGCCTATGGAAGGGGACCTTGCTGTCATGAAACTTCAAATTTATTATGTTTTTGAGGATGATATATAGTCTAGGGCAGACCCTAGGTCGTCTCTCAAGGAGCATTGGTAGGTTTAGAGTGTGTATTTTTAATAAAAATGTCTAAGAGAGGGGGTGGTTTTGAAAACAGTTTAAAACAATGACTTAGTTGAAATAGCTGAAAAGATGAGTGACCAAGTGGATTTTGAGAAATATGAGATAAAAGGGTCGATGTGATTTCACTACACACATATCAAGTTCATTGTTCATAGATATTCATCTTGGTTTTAGAGTAATTCTTTGGTTGGAGTTAATTGGAATCCCGATTAATTCCTAAGCTTTTATTTTCAATGCTTTAAGAACCAAACCATGACGTAACAATATTATTGTCAAGGTCCAGTACATATGCATGGAATAAGAGCTTCCAAAGAATATTGAAATCTCAATAAGGTGGGTATGAAAATGATTCTTGTGATGTCCAATTGGAACAACAGAAGTCACGCACTCAAAACCTCACACCGATCAGTTAGAAATTAAGAGCATAACACTCACATGCATCAAATAATGCATTCAAATCTGAAATAAACTAAGATTCATGGAATGAAATGTTTAAACTCCGAAATTAATCCAAACAAGTAGCTAATTTATGCATCGGAACTCCCTTGACATGTGTGTAGATCCCTCACAATGAACACCCAACTTTTAGCTCGACATCGGGAGGAGGAGGATGCTCGGGTGGAACTCCTTCTTCATCCTTGATTATACTATGAGGATAGGGGACTCCAGAACCACCAAAGTGATTAGGAGACTCCTCTAGGACTCCAAATTGGCAGCACTTCACTCCTTGGCCGAACTTACAAATGAGGAGCCCAAGGTGTCCTTTTATAGGAAATGTGGGAGGTGGTTTTGGGCACACAGATTTAATAATCTACTTTCACGATGCGTTTCGGCCTTCATACAGTCTTATCTCGCTTTGGAAAAAATATAAAAGTTGTATCCCTACCACTTGAATATCTCCACTGAACGTTTGGAACCATTTGGACAACTACAGCTCAAGATATTGATAAAATACAGAACACCACATTTGACATGGTCCAAATTCGGTGGCATGGACAGGTCAGTTCGGATGGGCCTCATACAAGCCGAATCGGTATGGTGTTCCTTAATATGAAATTTAGAATATAACATTTTGGATAGGCCCACAAAATTTAAGCCCATTTGGATGCACGGATTTCGTGTAATATTCAAAACAGTGGACATATGTCCATGGATCCATGCAATTTTGGCCCATTTTTCTTTCACTTCATCAAGGGCCCTCAAAATCACCTCCACCTACATTATAATTTTCAAAACAAGTATCATTGTCTTATTTAACAGTGATAAACACAAAATTATTGAATAAAAAATGAAGCACAATTTGATAGTATTCTTATAATTTTTAATACAAAATATGTTTAGCACAACGGTGTAAGGGTGAAAATGAAACAGTGAATCGTGGTATGATCACACCCCCACACCTAAACTTTTTCACTCCCGGGAAAAGTCACCTATCCAAATTAAATGATGCATATATATATATATATATATATATTTAAAACATCCTGAAGATTTAGCATTTTAGGGAATTTTATTTAAAGTAAACTGATCAATGCACGAATCACACCAAGGAGTTCTTCCTAGTGAAAATAGAAAAAGATGTCTCATGAATCATATCACAGCGAAATTCAAAAAGGTTCATGATACACAATTTAGAAAGGAATTCAGAAGTAAACCATGACAATAAATCTCCATGTGTGTGTGTGAAAACCATTCCATGCTATGCTTTCCACTTGCTATCTAATAAATATATGTTATTTTAACATTTTTCAGCTTAAATTATTTTGTCACCAAACCTGTCCTACATCGTTTGCAATCATATTTCATGAACCACTCATTTATGCATTCCCAGAAGTCAAACCATAATCTCCTGACCTAGATATCCCCATATGATGCACATTTCATCACTCCCCTCATTTTTTAAAGTTGCAATTGGAACAAATCTCACACTCATCTCTCAACCCTTGTTTGATCTCCTCACGAAACTAATTGAAATAGTTATGACAAGATCAAAGGTTGAGGAGGAGTGGTTTTTGAACTGCCCAAGACACAACATTTTTTTTGAGGGCGTACAACAGTCGGACATTAGGTACATACACATAGGTCAATCTGGTACAGTAATGAAACAGATCAGATAAGGAACGAACATATGGAAATATCATTTAAAGATGAAAAATATTAACCCAACATATATTTACCTTATATTAAGTAAGAAATAATCACACATTGTGGTTTGGTGCAAAAAATTGTGGAGATATTAGTGACACAGTTTCCCCAAAAACTATTCACACAATGGGCATCAATCATCTCAAAGGTTTCACATAGATACGACCATTTATATCATTGACAGAAAACCAATTCACTAAAAATCACTCCCTGATGTTAAATTCATACAAATATTCTTTTTAGCCTTCGTTATGGTATTTTTACTTTCCCCACTTTATGGTCGTCAAATCATGGAACATCGAAATTGTTGATGGGGAAAAATGAAAATCCCATAAAGAAGGCCAAAAAGAGAAAACAAAAGGAGAAAACAATGAAAATTCCTAACTATCCCAGGAATGTATCCACCCCCACACCTAGAGAATGAAGTGTCCTCATTGTAATAATAGATACTATGGGAAGGAAGGATAAAACCTGGTGAGTGTTATTCATAGACCGATTCTTGAACATGGAGTTCCTCCATTGGGGACTCCGGAATGGCTTCATGGAAGTGCTTTAGCCGATTTCCATTGACAGTGAAGGGTTTCTTGGTGTCTTCATTTTGAACCTAGACAACACCAAATGGAGAGAAATTAGTAACAATGTAAGGTCCAAACCAACGGGAACGAATCTTACTAGGGTGCAACTTCAGCCTTGCATTGTAGAGGAGGACCTTCTACCCGATGTGGAATTGACAATGAAGGATGAGATGGTCGTGGGAGGCCTTGGTTTGCTCCTTATAAATTCGGGAGTTCTCATATGAATCTCTTCTCATTTCCTCCAACTCCAGAATCTGCAACTTCCTTTGAATACCTGCACCAGAAAGATTAGAATTGCATTGTTTAATATCCCAATAGGCCTGGTGCTCTACCTCAATAGGGAGGTGACAACTCTTCCCCAAAACTAGACGATATGGTGACATGCCAATTGGAGTATTGAATGCAGTACGGTAAGCCCATAATGAATCATCGAGTATATGACTCTAGTCATTTCTGTTTGGATGAACCATTTTCTCAAGAATCCGTTTTACCTATCTATTTGATACTTCTGCTTGACCATTCGTTTGTGGGTGATAAGCAGTAGACACTCGATGCCCAACCCCATACCTACGCAAAAGAGATTGCATTGTGTGGTTGTAGAAATGTGAACCCTGATCACTGATGATAACCCTAGGTAATCCAAACCTACAGAATATTTGGGTTGTCAAAAATTCCACAACTGTCATGGAATCATCTATCCTCGTGGATCGTGCCTCTACCCACTTTGAAAAATAATCCACTGCCAGAAGAATGTAAAGGTTCCCAAATGAATTGGGGAATGGTCCCATAATGTCAATGCCCCAAGCATATAAAATTTCATGGAAGAGTAATGGTTGTTGGGACATCTCATTTCTTTTAGAGACATTCCCTATTCCTTGACAGCGAGGACAAGATTTAAAAAATTCGTGGGCATCCCGAAACAATGTGGTCCAAAAGACACCAGAATCTAAGACCTTGCGAGTAGTCCGTTGGGGACCAAAGTGGCCCCCACAAGCAAGTGTGTGGCAGAACCTAAGGACAGACTAAAAGTCACTATCGGGAACACAAGGCCTAATAACATGATCACTACATGTGTGCCAGAGGTAGGGGTCATCCCAAATGTACCAACGAGACTCATGTTTTAGACGGTCTGCCTGGTTTTTGGTGAAATCAGTAGGAATGCAAGATGCTACCAAATAATTTACAATTTCAGCATACCAAGGAATAACATCTTTCACTCGGTATAATTGCTCATCAGGAAACAATTCATTTATTGGAATACAGGGGGATGATTCAATGTCCAAGGATGGGAGAATACTACTGATATGGTCAGCAAGCACATTCTATGCTCCTTTTTTATCCCTAATTTCGAGATCAAATTCTTGAAGGAGGAGCATCCAGCGAATGAGACGTGGTTTGGCTTCTGGTTTCTTTAGGAGATATCGGAGGGCTGCATGGTCTGAGAACACAATGACTTTGGACCCTAAAAGGTATGACCTGAATTTATCCAAGGCAAAAAAAATGGAAAAAAATTCTTTTTCAGTTGTGCTGTAGTTTCCTTGGGCAGGGTCTAGAGTACATGAGGCATAAGCTATGACATGTGAAGCTCGGTTGACCCTTTGTGATAATACTTCCCCAACTGCATAGTTAGAGGCATGACACATGAGCTCAAATGGTAAATCCCACCGAGGTGGTTGGATTACCGGGGGTGACGTGAGACTCCATTTTAACTTATTGAAAGCTTCCTCACATTTTTTACCAAAATAAAATTCTTTTTCATTTTGGAGTAATCAAAAGAGGGATAGTAAAATTTTACTAAAGTCACGAATGAAACGACGATAAAATCCAGCATGACCTAGGAAAGACCGCACATCCCGAACATTTTTAGGGAATGGTAGGGAGGAAATGATATCTACTTTTGATTTTTCCACTTGGATACCTTCCCCAGAAATGAAAAGTCCCAAGACTATGCCTTGTCGCACCATGAAATGGTATTTCTCATAATTTAATACGAGATTATTTTCAATACAGCGACGTAGGATAGAAGCAATACTACTCAAACATTCATCAAAAGAGGATCCATAAATAGTAAAATCATCCATAAAAACCTCCATGCAATTCTCCAGGTAATCAGAAAAAATACTAACCATACATCATTGGAAAGTACCTGGAGCATTGCACATACCAAATGGCATCCTTCTATAAGAAAATGTACCAAAGGGGAAACTAAAGGTTGTCTTTTCCTGATCCTCAGGGGAAATCTGGATATGAAAGTATCCAGAATACCCATGAAGGAAACATTAATGGGACTTCCCTGCTAGCCTCTCTAGCATCTGGTCAATGAATGGCAATGGGAAATGGACCTTCCTAGTGTGTTGGTTTAGTCGACAATAGTCTATACAGACACGCAAACTATTCTGTACACGAGTTGGAACCAATTCATTATTTTCATTTTTAACTACAGTAAGGGCAGTTTTTTAGAAACTACTTGAATGGGACTAACCCATTGGCTATCAGAGATAGGGTAAATGATTCCAGCAGCCAACAATTTTGTTACTTTTTTTTAACAACATCAAGTAGGTTTGGGTTCAGTCGATGTTGTGACTACCTCACTGGTTTAGCCTCATCATTTAATAAAATATGATGTTTACAAATTGATGGGCTGATGCTTGGAATGTCAGCAAGGGTCCATCCCAAAGCTTTTTTATACTCCCTCAAAAGATTAAGTAGTCACAATTCATTCTCAGGAGGGAGTGAACTAGCAATGATGACGGGGAACTTGTTTCCATTCTCAAGATATGAGTATTTTAAATCTTGAGGTAGTTGTTTCAGTTCAAATTCTGGGGGATTTTGGATTGATGGAAGTGTGTGTGAAAGTGAGAAGTCACTGATATCATCTAACTGCTCAATGGTAACATCCCCTGATGTGGAATATGCTTTTACAAGCTTAGCAGTATCATCGATGGTCATGTGATCCTCTGTGTTCAAGAAATCATCAATTAACAAACATGCATGACATTTCTCTAGACCGCTACAACAATCAATGCATGATTCATTACCTAAAATTTCAATCAATGAAGAAAACTCATAAAGGGGATCAGGTGAATGAAAATAAGTTATTTCAGGGGAAGGGAGAACATCAATTGAATTGACAGAGAGAGAGGAGTGTTCTTCTGAGGGGTTCTTCATGGCATCAAGGATATTGAAGTGGACAATATTACCACCAAACTCTATAGATAATGTACCATTATGGACATTAATTATGGTTTTGTCGGTTTTCAAGAAAGGTCTCACCAATATAATTGGAGCATGTCCATTCATCCTATCATCTTCCATTTTAAGCACGTAAAAATCAGCAGGAAAAATTAAATTTTGCACCCTCACAAGAACATCCTCTAGCACACCAGAGGGGTGTGCTGTACTCCGATTTTCTAGCTGAATGAAAATACCAGTGGGATTCAGTACACCGACATGCAATGAAGAGTAAATAGAGTGAGGCATCACATTAATAGAAGCCCCCAAATCAAGCATAGCGTTGGAACATGAATACTCCCCTATGGTGCACAGAATCAAGAATGTCCAAGGATCATTGCACTTGGTAGAAAGTGACGAATCTATCAATGCTGAAACATTCCTCCCCAGGCTAAACTTATCATCACCACGAAGCCTCCTTCGGTGTGTACACATCTCCTTTTAAAAACTTGGCATATCTTGGAATTTTCTTCACAGCATCAATCAAAGGAATGTTAACCTGTAATTTTTTTGAATGTTTCCAAGATTTATTTATCAAGTTCCTTTTCTTTTTGTTTCCAAGGATGGGTTTCCCTTTGAGGAAATGGAAGAGGAATGGTTGGGATAGGTGGCTCATCAACAGCCACAGTCTTTCCTTTGGAAGGGCTTCTCTCAGGAAAAGGGTTTTCTTATCTTGGACCATTTTCAGCAGTTGGGATGGTGGTTTCCTTTATATGTAAGGACTCTAATGGAGGGGTCATTTGGATTTTGATTTGTGTCCCACTCTTAAGGGTGATGGTACTAACATATCCTTTATCCCTAGGGTTTACTACTGGTTGAGATGGTAGTTTACCTGACCCATGACTTTGTATTTCCTCCACTGATTTGGAAAGTTGGCCTAGTTGGGTCTTTAGGTCTCGTATGGATGCTTGGGTGGTTTGTTGGAATTGGATATTATTGGCTTCCATTTGCTTCATCATATCTTCTAGGCTACGCTCGGTTTTTGGAGGGGGTGGTTGGAATGGCCTTTGGGGTGGTTGAGGATTTCTGGGTGGTGGTGGATGACTACTCTGACCCTGTTGGTTCCATTGCTGTTGAGGTTGGTTTGAATAACCCCCTTGCCTATAGGCTTGGTTGCCCTTCCACCCTTCGTTGGATGGATAGTATGGTTCTTGCCTAAAGGGTTGGTTAAAGGGGCTTCCTGGAAATATTGCCTCACAACTCTCAGAAGTTTCTCTCAATTGAGGACATTGGTCAGAATAGTTGGTGTCAGAAGAGCAGATTCCACAATTGATGGGAGGAGGAGATTGATATTTCCCTTGGGAGAGAGCAAGTTGTCATATAAGGGTACTTACCTCTTTGATCTTTGTGTCCACGTTCTTCTCAAACACAGTACTTTGCACCTCATGGACACCTCGAATGGGAACACTGGACCATGTACCGAATTATTGAGTGTTCTGTTCCATGGTCTCAATTAGGGTCCTTGCAGTAATTGGGGTTTTATCCACTAGTTCACCACCTGTAGCAGCATCAATCATGTTTCGATCAATAGTGATTAAACCTTCATAAAAATACTGAATTAAAAGTTGATCACTTATTTGGTGATGTGGACAACTTGAAAACAATCTTTTAAATCGTTCCCAATATTCATGAAGGGTTTCTCCTTGAGATTGTCTTATCCCACATATTTCTTTCTTTATTGTTGTAGTTCGAGAGGCTGGGAAGTATTTTTCAAGAAAAAGTCGTTTCATGTCCGCCCAACCACTAATAGGTGAATTAACATAATACAACCAAACTTTAGCCGCGTCTTATAAGGAAAATGGAAATTCCCTAAGTTTTACTTGTTCTTCATCCACATTAGCAGGTTTTAATGTTGAGCACATAGTATGAAATTCTTTTAAATGCTTATGTGGATCTTCTCTAGGCAGTCCATGAAATCTTGGTAATAAATGAATTAAACCAGATATTAGTTCAAAATTGGGTGCCTCGCCTTGTAATTGAATGTAAGTGGGTTGGATATCAAAATCAGGTGAGGTTAGTTCATTTAGTGTTATATTATTTTCATCCATGTTATACAAGTTATGTTCAGTTTTAACTTTGGTTTCAGAAGAAGAAGAAGGATCAAGAAGAATTTTAAGAGTTGATGTCTCCTCCTTCAAAGTGTGGTCTTGTGTGTCTCGGTTTCGTTGATGTCGGATCCTCTCTGGTTCGGGTTAGAAAGTTTCTAGGTCTCCCGGAGTAGAACATGTCATAAAAAGAACCTACACAATAAATAAATCATAACACAAAAACAAATTCAAAGGTAGAAGATAAAACAAACAAATATTCAAAAAAATTACAAATTTTTTTATTAAAAACACGCAAAAAAAACCAAAGCGCTCCCCGGCAACGGTGCCAAAATTTGACCGCGCTGTTAGGACACGTCAAATTGATTATGTTTTTGAGGATGATATATAGTCTATGGCAGACCCTAGGTCGTCTCTCAAGGAGAGTTGGTAGGTTTAGAGTGTGTATTTTTAATAAAAATGACTAAGAGAGGGGGTGGTTTTGAAAATAGTTTAAAACAACGACTTAGTTGAAATAGCTTAAAAGATGAGTGAACAAGTGAATTTTGAGAAATATGAGATAAAAGGGTCGATGTGATTTTACTACACACATATCAAGTTCATTGTTCATAGAGATTCATCTTGGTTTTAGAGTAATTCTTTGGTTGGAGTTAATTGGAATCCAGATTAATTCCTAAGCTTTTATTTCAATGCTTTAAGGACCAAACCATAACGTAAAAATCATATTATCAAGGTCCAGTACTTATGCATGGAATAAGAGCTTCAAAATCATATTGAAATCTCAATAAGGTGGGTATGAAAAGGATTCTTGTGATGTCCAATCGGAACAACACAAGTCACGCACTCAAAACCTCACACTGATCGGTTAGAAATTAAGAGCATAACACTCACATGCATAAAATCAAGCATTAAAATCTGAAATAAAATAAGATACATGGAATGAAATGTTTAGAAACCCAAATTAATCCAAAACAGTATCTAATGTATGCATCGGAACTCCCATTACATGTGTGTAGATCCCTCACAATGAGCACCCAACATTTAGCCCGACATCGGGAGGAGGAGGAAGCTCGGGTGGAACTCCGTCTTCATCCTTGATTCCCATATGAGGATAGGGGCCTCCAGAACCTCTAAGGTGATTAGGAGACTCTTCTAGGACTCCAAATTGGCAGCACTCCACTCCTTGTCCGAACTTACAAATGAGGAGCCCAAGGTGCCCTTTTATAGGAAATGTGGGAGGTGGTTTTGGGCACACAGATTTTATCAATCTACCTGAACGACACGTTTCAGCCTTCAGAAAGTCTTATCTCGCTTTGGAGAAAAAAGAAAAGTTGTAGCCCTATTTCTTGACTATCTCCTACGAATGGTTGGCACCGTTTGGACAAATACAGCTCATGATATTGATAAAATACAAAACACCGCATTTGACTTGGTCCAAAGTCGGTGGCTTGGATAGATCAGTTCGGATGGGCCCCATACAAGCCGAATCAGGATTGGGTTCCTTAATATGAAATGTATAATATTGAATTTTGGACAGGCCCACAAAACTGAAGCCCATTTGGATGCACATATTTCGTGTAAAATTCAAAACCGTGGACAGATGTCCATGGATCCATGAAATTTTGGCCCATTTTTCTTTCACTTCATCAAGGGCCCTCCAAATCACCTCCACCTACATTGTAATTTTCTAAACAAGTATCATTGACATATTTAAAAGTGATAAACACAAAATTATTGAATCAAACATGAAGAAAAATTTGATAATATTTTTATAAATTTTAATAAAAAATATTTTTAGCACAGCGGTGTAAGGGTGAAAATGAAACAGTGAATCGTGGTACGTTCAGAAGGCGGGCTTGGGGTTGTCACAGCACGGGTCCCAAGTACGGGTCATGTCAAATTGGTATCAGAGGAGTTTGGTTCTACCGCAGAACTTAGGACTCTGATTTTATCTAAGTGAAGCAATAGTGTTAAGGGTATTTGTGTGTGGTTATCAGTCGAGGGAGTCCAGTGTCGGTGTGGCGGCCGACATATCCATACACCAGGACCCTGACTTCTGATTTCCGATTCAGAGCACAAAAACATTGATTTCATGTGTGTTTAAATGTTTTCATTGTGATTACTTTATGTCAACTCATGAGGTATAAATCGTTGACCGTGGAACACCTGTCTTTTTTCAGGATGGCCCCACGATGGTAGCTAGCTAGGGTTCCGAGAGAGTACTCGATGACGGCCCACCGAGCGACGATACTCCGGTGTATGACCCTCTTTCTATGTTGGCACCTTCGGGTGGTGTAACAACATAACCACCACCTATTAGGTAGCATATTCCACCAGTTGTACTAGGGGATGATGCACACTGATATAGCGCATTGCACGAGTTCCAGCAGTAGAGGCCTCTAAGGTTACGAGGCAAGACAGGTTCCGAGGCAACAGTGGACTAGGTGGAGGCGATTGCTAGAGTTGTACGCCTAGATTAGACACTAGTATAGAGAATGGTGGACATAGCTACCTGTGTTTCCCAGTGAGTGACCATGAGGTTGGTATGTATATTGAAGAGGCTTCGGTATGTGGACCGATTCCGGAGTTAATAACTTTGGGTACTTTGTCAGCTACATCACTACCTGTTGGTCAGTAGACACTACCGGTGGTACCAGTAGAGGAATCTTGTAGGCTTAGTGCCTTACATGTTTCGACACCAGATATCCCTCATGTTCCGAGGCAAGCCCGACTCAAACACGGGTGAGGACTGGCTTGAGGAGGTGGTTGAGAGTCTTCTAAGCTTATACAGCATCGACAGGATGACATGTCGGTAGCTGAGATTTCATCGAGGAATTCCAAACCTTTCTTGGTACTCGATGACTACGATGCGATCGGCTCTTCAGGGCTCAGACTTCTGAGTGAGGTGTGTCTAAAGGACATTCGAGCCAACAATTCTCTCTCAATGCATCCCTACTTATACTAGGGTGCTAGAGAGATCATTTGTGGTTGATAATTCTTTGGATGAGTGGATGCATCCAGTTATCGATTGCAGTGGGAAAGCAGGAAACTGACGCCAGTCTCAGAGACTTAGGCGTGTAAAATGTTTCAAGTAGAGGAAGTGAAAAGGGCAGATGAATCTTCAAGGCAGCAGATGTGGAAGCGGATCTAGGAGAGCAGCATGGGGTGGTGGACATTTTGACATGATGCAACCACCCGCCTTTGTAATCCCCGCTAGGCTCAGGGAGCTGGAGGGCAGGGAAAAGTGTAGCTGCATGTGGTCAAGGAGTGCGAACAAAAGTCTCTAAGGGTGATTCGAAGTACGGACTGTGTCTTCTACTAGCTTCAGTAACAACAAACATCGATACGAATCATCCCTTCCTTCCATGAATCTTGTCCTAGACCTAGAGTTTCTGGTTAATCCGTTGACTTGACCATCACGTTTGGTGATACCTTTGGGAGGAGACACGATAGTCACACTTACGCCGACAGTGTGATCTGACCCTTGAGGTGAGAGTTTTGGTTGGAACCCCTTGGTGGCAGCGTCGCGGCCTTACGAATTAAGTTTGAGTATGGACTGGGAAATCACAGTTCATACACAAATTGATGGTACTAGGAAAGCGTCGGGATGGGTTTTCCTTGGTCAGTGAAAAGGAAAACCTAGGAAGCACATGATAAACTCGTGCATAGGAGGGTGTAGCCGATCACTCTTGGGTTGGCCAACCGTACCCTCGTGGCTGTAGGAGTTTTGAGTTTCAGTTCTAATCAGGAAATGGAGGCCTTTAGAGTTTGAGGATGGCGTCAAAGTTCATATACAAGTCTCACCTCGACGAGGTTTTGGGAGATGCAGCCGAGGTGAAAAATTATCTTCGAAGTCCAATGGAATTTTCTATGTCCTCAGTAGGGTACGCGAGGATGATTACCGCTTGACCATTCCACCTCAGTTTCACCGGGCGCACGATGTCATCCACATATCTCATCTAAGGAAATATTGACATGACCCTTCACACATCATCGACCGCAGGGAGTTGGACGTTGATGATGGGGAGACATTCACAGAGTTTCTAGTAGAGAATGAGGATTGACAGGAGCAGGTCATACATGGACAGTCGATTCCTCAGGTGCGCTTTCACTGGTAGCATGGGAACCTCCAGGAGAGCACATGGGAGCGGGAGGCTCAGTTGCTTGCTCAGTACCACTTTTGATTCCCTAGTTTGTGTTATAGATTTACGGGGACATAGAGCCATGATGTGGGAGTAATATAAAGACACGAAAATTTCAAGGAATTTTTTTTCTTAATTTGTTTTGAATTTTTCGAGTCTGTGGCTTTTGACGACACCTGATTCCGAGGCCCGGTGTGCCCAGAATCAATTTCCGATGTTTAGCTCGGGTACATTCAGTGAACGAGTGAGCGGGTTTTTCTAAATTTTGAACTGGTGCTCGGAATCGAAATCTGAGAGCACCATTGAAACCGCAACGCCAATAATTTCTTAAGAAGACCCTTTCTGGAGTCGCGTTTTCTCAGGCAGGGTTCCTAAAAAAATGGATTAATTGAAGAGTAAAATAAAAATTGTGGAACAATTTTTATTTTAATTATTTTTAAGTGGTTAAATCCTAAGGATGGAAGTTGGGTGGAGCTAACCACCCATGTGTGGGAGTTGTGTGGGACCCACTAGAATCTTAAATCTTGGTAGGATATTAGTGATGTGGGGCCTACACGAGCCCCACCCCTTCAAATTCCCTAAACTCCCTCTTTATTTTGTCAACCCCCCATAAATGTGTAACACACCTACTTCCCCTTATTTATGACATGTGAACTCTCTCAATTAAATTGATTGTTTAACTCCATTCAATTAATTTAATTTTGAGTTTGAATTATGATGTTTTGAAAACGTATGGCATGTGTTAATAAAATAAGCATTCCTTATTTTTTTAGAGTGAGAGGTTGTGTGTTGAGATTTTGGGAATAAGATACTCTAAGGATGAAGAACGTCATCTCCTTCATGAAGAACACTGAGTCTACAAAGAAGAACTCCTTCACTGCAAGGGGAGATCATCGTACCATCTCCTCTCCTCTCTGTAGCCAGTGAGTGATGCCTTTTCCAGAGAACGACGATGCACCCACCTTAGATCCTCTTCCCGCGTCAAAGAAAGGGGGACGCTGTAACCTTCATCAGGCGAGCACCAGCAACATTTCTGGAGCCTCATTCCGCAACATCGTCTTCCACGACATCAAATCCCTGCGATGATCCTCGTTCGCCGACTTCTTCGAGGTAGGGGTTTAAATTTAAGTCAGTTTTTATTTTGGAATTCAACGATAAAAATTAAGCCGCCTGTTATCAAGATAATGGGAGGAGGTTGGTCCGCATGAACATGGCCGAACCTCCTCCCCATTTTGTTGTTGAATATTATGTCATTTGGAACAAAGGCAACACGGTGCCATCGCACCGCGAGGGAACAAGGAAACCGTGGCCGGAGTGGGTCGTGGCGAAGAAGCACAGCGCCGTCGTGCCGCGCCGAAGCTGAAGAACCCGCGGCCAAGCTCGGGCCGCGGTGGAAGGGAGCGTCGCCGTCACGCCACGCCAGACGACTAAGAGCCTTGACTTTTTATCTGCGGCGGAAGACCAAGAGGGCGGCCGGAACTGCCATCCGCCGGCGCATGGAGGACAGGACCGCGGGGTCCCGCGTGGCACAACTGGCCGGCCCAAACGGCCGGCCAGATCTGGAAAAACTGGGGGTTTGAACCCCCGGTCTGCGCAATAGGGTGGACCCTGTGGGGTCCGCTGTTCGATTCGAATGGGGTGGTGGCTTCCCCCCTTCCATGCTCGCGTGGCGCATGACGCCCATGCCGGCCAGTACCGGCCGCACCGGGCTGGGCTGCCCGCACCGGGCCGGACCGCCAACGCCGAGCCGGGACTTCCACGCCCGGCCAGGCCACCCACGCTGAGCCGGACCCAGACCCGGGTTGGGTTGACCCAGGGGGTCTCGGGCCGGGTCGGTACGGGCCCAAAAGCCCCTAAAACAGATAGATTCGTTCAAACACCCGTAACATGGGCTACATACCTCCGATCGATGCACCGTCAGTTGCGATGCGATCCTTGGATTGAGACCTTCGTTTTTGTATATTACACTCAAGGTGTAGGAGAACTTTAGGTATGGCTGGGTTGGTTCAAACACGAGACCAACCGGGCCCTCGGAGTGGAAACGCTTATAACATGAGCTCCAGACGTCCGATTGACATGCCGTTGACATTGTTGGATTCCTCTTAGAGAGACAGTCCTTTTGGATTAATCCAATCCAGGTTTGGATGTAGTTGGAGTATGGTCAGGTTGGTTTTGACTTAAAAACCAACCGGGCCCCTCTGACGAATAAGCTAATAACTCGTAGACTAGGCATCCGATTGACGCGCCAGCTGTCATGTTGAGATCCTTTTGACGAGACGGAACTTTGGGACACATCAAATCCGGAATTCGTGTCAATTGATGTATCGAAACCCTTGGCTCGTGGGACAGACCCTCCCAGAAACAAGCTTGTTGTGTACTGAAACCCTAGAGCTAGCTGCAGCGAAGATGTGTACCATACTGAGATCCTCTGTGGTTTCGCCGAGGAGGACTACCATACTGGGACCCTCCGTGGGTTCGACGAGGATGACTACCGTACTAGGATCCTCCGTGGGTTCGATGAGGATGACTACCGTACTCGGATCCTATGTGGGTTGGAGGAGGACGACTACCGTACTGGGATCCTCCATGGGTTCGACGAGGACGACTACCGAACTTGGATCCTCTGTGGGTTCGACGAGGATGACTATTGTACTAGGACCCTCTATGGGTTCGACTAGCGTGATGTGATCCTCTGTGGGTTCGACGACGATGACTACTATACATGGACCCTCTGTGGGTTTGGTAGCGTCGACAACTAAACTTGGATCCTACGTGGGTTCGGTAGGGGAGATGATTCAGAGGCTACATCTAATCATCCCCACCCCTCTTCGTAAATGGATACCTGTGTGAGCTGAGTCTTGAATTTCAATCATTATCTTCGATGTTATTGACTTGATATCCTGTGTGGATTGGGTCGTACATTATTATGTGGATTAAGTGTTACTTTCCTAAGTGGACTGGATTGTACTAGAGCTCGTGAGTTTGAGCTGAATTGGTTTTGATGACTTAGGTATATGTATGGGAATATATATAAGTAGTGTTGGATGATACTTCATTATTTTATCTGTTCTTTGTGGTTTATCCTTTGTAGTTTCAGGGAGACCTTTGGGGGTCTTAGAGTCCCTAATGAGTATCGTATACCCACCCCTGCACGGGCTTCACCTGCACTACGTTGTTTTGGTTGCAGACGATGGACATCACTGATCGTGGTTGTTGCTTGTTGAGCTGGATGGTACCCGGAGGATGATCTCACAACGAGTCGGTACCTAGAGGTGGATATCAAGTCGATTCGGTGCCCAGAGGTGGATTTCATGACTTGCCGGTACCCGGAGGAGACGGACGGACGTGGAGTGTTGAGGAGGAGATCTGTACCTACCCTTCAGGTAGGAAGCCGGAAAATGATCCAGGAGAAGCTTGTAACCTTTCAGCTGTTGTCCTTTGAGTTGTACTTTACTTGCAGTTGTAGCTGTACCTTTCTTTCTGGCCCCTTGTACTTTCAACATGTTTGATTTATAGTTTACATAGTGTTTACTTATTCTTGCTTTCTCTGTGGTTATTTTTTTCTTACATAAAGGCAATTCCTTCCATTATATTTGGTTTTACGCCTTTGGTGCTAGTCGCCAGCCCCTGGCCTATGGAAGGCGGGTTTGGGGTAGTCACGACACGGGTCCTGAGAATGGGTCATGTCATTCTCTATTATAGGTTAATCATTTATATAAACAACCCAAATCACTATAAATCTACAATAAAAATGTAGATAAAAATCCACCATTACTCCTCAAATGAAATCCCATATTATTCTAGTTTTCTTGGGCATATAGTGTTCCCAACAAAGAGAACATCTTCCAATATAACATTTATCACTTAATCAACAAATAATATTTATATACTAATGGTATTCATTTGGTAAGACATAAGAACCCAAATCAACTTATTATTGATCAATAAAATCATTTAACTAAATATAATTAGTCACACTAACCAGGGAATTCACATAGTCTAGTGGTAGGCGATAAATCCCAATTGCACTTTTGTTGTGGGTACGATTCCCACATCTTTGTCCAATGCGATGGGTTGTCACACAGTCTGTGTGTTGTCCTTTTTCCGAAACTATATTTTATAACATTACCAAAATGAGATCAATTCCTCAAAATAACGATAACATATTTTTAACCATAAATGTTATATCATACCTTTCATTTTCATCCCAAAATATAATAACATATAATTGACTAAAATCCAATGATCATATAAAACCAAATGGTTTTTTATAACTATATGCACAAGGGAAAAGATAATTATTCCTCAAATATCATTCTCACATGGTAAACTGCAGGGTTACAAATACTAGAGAAAATTATTCCAAAGTAATCCCATAAACAAGGAGCACTAATACTTATAAACTTGTCTCCAACCATTTATTTTCACATAGCTTCTTGTTTGACCAATAAAATATCCTATAGAATCGGGAATTCACTCAGGTATTGTCCAGGTCCCCTACATTTACGACAAATGACTGTAAATGGATTTTTGGTACCATTTTTTAATTTTCTTCCATATTACTCTTCATTTTTCCTCATAAATTTTTCACTTTATGTCCTTCTTTCCGGCATGTAAAGCATTTCTTTGTTCTGTTCAGAAACTTTCCTGGGTGTCTCCTTCCACATTTCCTGCATGATGGAAAATCAGAAATCTTTTCCCCATGATCTCCACTACTAGAGCTCTTATCATTTATCACCTTTCTCTTCTTTGTTGAGTCCGGGAGTTGGATAATATATCTGTTGTTGATCATATTTTTGGAAAACTGATTTGGCATGAACACTATATCATTTATGCCTATCAACATTCCATTTTGTTTTTCATTTCCACCACCGTTCCCACCTTGTACATCATTCTCAAAGTTACTATGACTTCCTTGGACTCCAACCATTGACTAAAACCAGAAATCATTGTGTGAGTAACAGTAGTCATAAAATCATTTAGAGAATATCATGACACCATATTCTCAATTTGAAACACCTTAATATTAACCAAGGTCATGTATTCTCATATTATATTAAAATACCTCAAATTGGTTTGTAACAAAAATGTAAATTATCCTAAGAATATCCTCCTGGAGTGTTGTAACCAAGAGTGCAGTAGGTCCTATTGTCGTGCACCAGTTCCCATTCGAGTCTAGTTCAAAGTGGCGTTTTCGGGTTTTACTCCTAGGTACATCTCTGCCAGAGCCACATCTACCTTCTCGTTTGTAGATAGGGATGCATTTCTTGTAAAACTCACAAAATCTATATAATACCAAAATTATAGGAAGTTCTTCTTTACTAATCCTTAAAGTCTCTCTTAGGGCTATGTGTTATAATCAGAGTTTATCTAAATATAGTTTACAAGGTTTATACTAAACATCCTCTCATACCAACTCTAACGCCCCGACCCCAGTTACCCAGAGTCGGTACATTATTACATAACATTGGCATGATCACAAAATATCATGCCTCGAAATACCGATTAGTTTAGTAACCTTTGAATTACTAGATACATTCATAATGTTTACATTAAATCATAAAGTGAAAAACTACAACAACATCTTGTCTCTTTATACCACACTCATATCCCATCATATTAACCCTGCAGGTCAATCATAAAATACTTCTTCACCTACTGGGAAAAATAAAACATATAAAGGGGTGATCTATGATGCCCAGAAAGGATAACAATATAGCGAGAACTTTCATAAATAAGTATAAACATTTAAGGCTATGTATAACAAAAACAAAAGCCTTTTAAACATGAACTTCAGTAAAATATGACAGAAATAAAACGAAATATTTCCATTTACTTATTCACAAGGATATTCTACTAGTCAAATAATCACATGCAATATCAATAACCACTTATATAATGATGGAATGCATAATGCCAAACTATCATAACCACGTAGTCAAGGCCTTGGGCCAAGACTAAAAATAAGATTTTGTCAAGGCCTTGTGCCAAGACACTAGTTCATCTCATGAGACCTACCGATGCATCGAGGAGCTATAGCAGGCTCCACCCATCACTTACTAAGTCAAATGCATTCCTCATATGAAATGTTTGAAACATAACATAAACATCTGTATTAAAACTAGCATATGAAATGTCAATACTTAAACCGAAAACCATGAATTGTATAAAAATAGCACATCCACAGTCAAACATAACTCATTCGATAAAATATAGAAGATTTTATTGTATCAGATTAACCTCAATCGATAATAATGAAGGATATTGACATAGATTAAATTAATCATCAAACTATTGAGAGAAATATCCCCCTTTTTCTTGAAAACAATTTAAAATCACACTATTTTTCAAGAATCCATTTAAAATAGATTTTTGAATCAAAGTCTCCCATACCACTTTAAAACTTTTAAAGGGAATTTTGATTTAAAAAATTTAATGTCCATATAAATAAATCCTTAAAACCATTTTTAAACCATGTACATTAATGAGAAAGATTTAGAGTAATAAATTATTAAAACATTTTAAAATGATATTTTAGTTAGTGTTCCTAACCAAAAGAGAGACACTTGAATACAAATAATTGAGTTAATAAAAACATTTTAATATCATGAGAATAAAGGGATTCATGATATACTATGTCTAAGTACATTATATACACCATATAAAATTGATTTGGTGTATAACAGCAAAGGAGTCTCAATGGAATGTAAATTGTGATGAAATTTCTCATAAAGGCCCTATCCTAAGGTTAAAGAAAAATCAATGACATAATTATGTGTGAAAAATATTAATACACTCAATATGATTGGATATTATGTGTAAAACAATCAAAGTACATTCACACATATTCTTGTAAAAACAACACCAATGAATTGGATGTTTGACTCAACAACTCGAGATTGAGTAAAAATTACTATTATCAAGTTCATACCGATGACTTGAGAATTTATCAATGGAGTTATTATGTGTATCAAAAGTATTTACACAGAATGGGGAGTGGAAATTATGAAATAATAAAATTAATAGTGATTCCACACATAATCTTGGAGTGAAATAATCAATGAAGTATGCGTAAAGCTGAATGAGTGGAAATTGAAATTTCAAATTCCCTTCTTGATTTGGTAACTTAAGAAACATACACACAAGAAAGAAGGATCATACAATGATGATGTAAATATACATGAATTAAAGTATGTTACAAAATGAATACAGACATGGGAAGTACAGACACCCCATGCAATAAAAAAATTGTGAACAATGGAAATCTCATGGAATGAAAAGTGAGATAAGAAATCCCTTACTCTGTACTTTTTCCTTGGTCGAGGGTAGGTTTCCCTCATATATAATGGTGAAAAAATTGTTTTTTAATTATAAAAGAATCATATACATTAATATGATATCATATATGATCTTTTAACATTTCTTTGTTAATAATATCTTAGTATTATCGTCGTTTGGGATGTTAACTTACTCGTTTTATTTAAAATGTTTTGTTACATAAGCCGTGTTTGTTATGGATAGGTTGTATCTTATTCATATACAGAATTATATCAAGTACTTATACAATATTTTTAATCATAAAATGATAATTATACCTGTATGGATATGATGGGGAATTAATCTCGTCACGTTCATGGAGACTGTAGTCCGTACGTACGCACGAGCAATAATATCA
Source organism: Viscum album (assembly GCA_963277665.1). Classification (NCBI taxonomy): domain Eukaryota; kingdom Viridiplantae; phylum Streptophyta; class Magnoliopsida; order Santalales; family Viscaceae; genus Viscum; species Viscum album. Next base: position 911,520,086 of record OY728140.1, read on the forward strand.
TTATTTTGATATTAAAATCATATATAATTGGATGGTATATCATATATACAGAATAATTATCATGTTATACTTATTTTTTACATGAATTACACATAATTATTATTCCAATCCAAATAATAATGTATTGAATAACAATTACACCACGACGTGGACACTGTAGGCCGTACATACGCATGTATGGTGACTTGTCATTCAAAGGATGGATAGAATAACGAATATGGTTGTAACATATTTATAATAATATCAAAGTATATAAAAGATACTAGAGTTATTATTTTATAATGGAAATAACAAATAAAGAAGAAGTTGAAGAAGAAAGGAACTTGAAAGAGGGTTGTGAAAACATTACCTCTTCTTCGGGTTATTTTTTTTGATTAGATCTATAGGGCTCCATAGGTTGGATTAAAGATCAAACTAAGGCCTCTAGGTTGACATGAGGGAAGTTTAGATAATATTTGGGTAGGGGTTGACCGATCCAAAAGGCATTGAAGGTGTAAATTAGAGAGAAGTGGGTGTACCCTTTTATAAGAGTGTTGAGGGGCACCTTTCGAAAAGCTAAAAATATTATTTTATAATAAATTTATATTCAGTTTTAATGGATCCAAAGAAGATTCTTTAAAACTTAAGGTGGGGATGGGTCGAAATACTTTGAAAAAATATATTTTAGATAGGTTTGTGTCACTATATTAACCTTATCATTTACATTTAACTCTTAGTTAAATAGTTTGACATTTACCATGTCTCTTTGTATTTTTATATTATATAGTTAATAAAATTACAATATACCTCCATGTGACCCCCAAGTGGTCCATTAATGATACACCTATATTTATATAAGTCCTCTGGAAGAATACTAAATTTTTAGGAATATAATATCAATTAATAATATAATATATTTTTTAAAGACTTTTTTGTCAATTTTGACACTATTGGCTATTTTGTTTTTGATAATTTCATAATAGCATTAATACATCAAAAAAAAATTATATAAACAATTATAATATGTCATATTAACATAGTAAATTATTGGAATTCATAAAAATTCCCAAATTACATGTATTTTTATATTTATAATATCATTTATTCTAATGTATCATTAATTATGTAATTACTCTATCACCATTGTGTCATAAATAAACTAAATTATTTAATTTCTAAATATTATAAATAAAATACCATTACGTATAAAATATTTTTATCTTTATAGTTAATATTTATAATCGAATTTATATTATGTATAACCATATATTAAAAAAAATTAGTTATTAAACTTTGATTTTATCTCTTTTAACTCTTTTTTGAATTAAATAATAATAAATGTCCAAATCTAATCCAAGTGGAACAGAATGATAATATTTTATTCCTATGGTTGTTTTTGGTTGAGATAAACTTGTCCAATAGAATTAGGAAACGTTTTAGGTTAATATTAATATCATTTTTACCCTCAATTACCCTATTTACTTTTAACTGTGGTAAATAAAAGTAAAAAGTTACTCTTCACCAAAAATTATTTTAATCTCATTGAACCACATTTTACTCATTCATATTAATAATGTCTCTTGGATTTTCTAAATTTCACTCACATAAGTGGTAATATTAAGTTTTATGTGAATTTCCAAATTCTCCTAGGAGGTGTGTAATAGACGGTGAAAAGTTCAATAAAATTTTTATATATCTAAAATATTCTAAAATAAATCCAATGAATTACATTGAACTTATATAGGTATTATGCTTCTATTCTGAACATAATTAAATTTAAATAAAATAAATACTTATTTAAATAAAAATTTGGTTTTAAACTATAACTCATTGTTTTTTTCACTATTCATCAAAATTTGAATGTTTTTAGAAAAATAAAAAAAATTCACCCAAAGATAATTTTGATATTCCGAATCTAAAAATGAAATCCATTTTGAAAGATAAAATTTATAAAATTTAAAAAAGTGGGTTTAATATTCATAATGGATAGTTTGATTGGTTGTGGTGTGTGTTAGAACTCGAAGTTGCGTAAAACACACGCTACTGTATTATTCAAAGAGAAGCGTATCGTGGACGGTTAGGGTGTTATAGGGAAACTGCTAGTTCTAGGTGTCACGAAGTAGAGGATGTAGCGGAAATGGTAGCACTCAGGTGATTTAGGTGGCTTGGCTCAAGGAGGAGAATTGTTGTGGAGAAATTAATCAGCACTGAACAGGTGCGTATGTCCTTCATCGATGGCTGGATAGTTTGGATTCAATGAGGTGAATCCTTTGAATTTATTATTTCTAGATCTATGTTCTTGAAATGTTTCTGATTTTCTAATTTCTTCAGGGGGATTAATTTTTAGATTATTTTTTCCATTAGACCTATAATTTTTTTGATAAACATTCTTCATGCTTCTATTTTCAAAATTACTGTGTTATCTCTTATAGATGCGCTGTGGCTTTGAGATTTTTTTGTTACTGCTGATGGAGTTGACAGTTGGTCTGGGGTAGTGAGAATGGTGAGAAAGGGGGGGGGGGGTGAGGAGCAGCGGTGAATTGAGGGGACGAGCAGTAGTGTATTGTCTCACTATTGTTGGAACAGTGGCACACCGTAGTGGAAATAGTGAGATTATAATCAAATGAACATGGTGGCACCGTGAATTTGGGAATAGTGAGACCATAAAGAAATGGTGGTTGGGGGAATGGAGAAGCGGTGACACCATGATGGTAAAGAAACCGTGGCATGCATCAAAACCTTCAAACCAGACAAACCAAACTAAACCAAACAAATAAAATAAATTAAATCTTTAAAAAAACAAAGAAATAGATTCATAAATTAATTTATTAAATTAAATATAATAAAATTCAAAACTAAATAATTAAGACAAAGTTAAATAATAAAATTCATTATGATTTATTTAAAAGAATGATTTTATTATAATTTAATAAATAAATTTAAAACAAATTAAAATAGTGTTGTTACTTTCTTAAATTATTTATCCAATTAAATAACCAATTAATAAAGTAAACTAAATAATAAGAAATATTAATCTAATTAAAATTATATTGTTAAAACTAATTTAATTATTTAATTATTTAAAAAGTAATAAGTGATATTTATTTACAATTTAAGAATAAATAAATAATCAATTTAATTAATGATTTAAAAATTATTAAAACTAATAAAATAAAGAATTAACTAAATGAAATTAAAATGAAAACAAAGTTTTATTATTGGAAAACAATAAAAAATAAACACCAAAAACATACTTTTAATACAAAAACACATTTTATTATAATATAATTGAAAAAATACAAGAATTGATAAAAGTTACACAAAATTAAACCTTTTGATATTAAAATGTCAACAAAAATATAAAAAGGGATGTGGAAAAGAGCATTGAAAACGAGCCACATCATTCATCGCCCACAATGTCTGTAATTTTACACTTCACAAGCGATGATTTCATTTAAAAAAAAGAATGAAAGAGGAGAGTTTAATGTTGGTTATTCCATTAACATGATATAATTCCATTATATGTATGGTAATATAGTTATCATGATATTTTGATGAATTTCATTGAGGAGAGAATCAGAAAATAAATTGAAAATGAAAGAAAATTATTAGAAAAGAGAGAGGATTTGCCTCTTGATTTTTCCTCTTGAGATCCTTCTCATGGAACCTAGGTTTGGTATTTTTATGAGACCAAGAGATCCTAGACATGGGGGAGGGACTATGGATGATTATTGGTAAGAATATAGGCAAATCTAAAAGCTTGAGAGGTGCTAGGAGAATTGGGTGTGAGGGGTGGTATTTATAGTGGAGGATATGGTTGTATTTTTATTATTTTAATCGTTAGTTTATTATTTTTTCAAGAAAATAAATAGTTCGGATTTTTTTAATCAATAGAGTAATTAGTGAATGTCATTTTGAAATAATGGTCACTTACAACATACATGAATCAATCATGACTCAAAAATTCAGGTTTTTAGCCTTTATCATAAATTATCTTATTTTACTATTTACAAAATTCAAGTATTATAGAAAAATCCCAAAAATTCACCTTAACCATTTTTCTATGTGTAGAATTAATAATAAACTCCATTTTAAGGAAATAATTTTATAATATGTGTAATTGAATTTTTAATTAAAATAATCATTTACTTGGAAAATAAAATTTTTAAAATTATAAGTGATTTAATAACACTTTGAAAAATTACTTAAGGTCTCATAAAAGTGTATTAAAATCAAAAGACATCAATATATTAATTTATGAATACATTTTACTTTTAATTAATCATAAAATATTTAGAACTTATGAAAATACCAACACTTAATTAATAATTTTGATAATATTTATTTACTTATAATATGATATAATTGAATCATATTGTCACTTGTAAGATGAATAAATTTTATTTATACTAACATTGATATGATTACTATTCTCTTGGACAATTTACTATTCATAAGGTTCTTATTACTATTCGTAAAGGTAAAATTACTATTCATAAGGGTAAGTTACTATTAACCAAAAATTAAGTTTGTCGTATCAAAATCCAAATATCTTACTGGCTGCAGCTGTGTAAGTTAGATTTTCGAAATTTAAAACATAGAAGTGGCATAATTATTTTTAACAACTAGTCTATAAAGGGAACATATAATTTAGTTATTCCTTTAAATATGACATGGAATTTTGTTTCAAAATGTGATTTTATGTGACATAATTATAAGAAGGGAATTTCCATTGATAAAATATTGGGTCATTACAAATCTCCCTTCATGAAGCTCACAACCTTCACGAAGAGACCTACCTTCGCGAAACCAACTACCTTCATGAAGCTCACTGAGTCATCATAGAATATCCCATCATCCTGAAGCACCCATTACATAAAAACACTAGCATAAATCAATACTTTAGAATTATTTTCACGATGCAAAACCTCACATAGAAATCCTGCTTCATGGAGATCTTCTACTTCTGGGAAATCGAAGTTATTTTTGATTTTATCTATAATTTTCCTCCCCAAAATGAAGTGAGGTTTCTTCATATTTATAGTCCTGGTTGTTCGTGATGCTCCACCACCTCTAGTATATTTTCTGGATCATCCAAAAATATCTTCGTGATAATCCTCCATTCACAGTGCTCGTTTGATATTTTTCATTATCATTGAGATCACTATAAAAACATCACACACTCGTGATGCTCGTATTATCCCTAATCATGGAGATCACTATCATAATCTTCATGAATTCACGAAACACCAATCATGAAACCCACTCTTCGTAAAAATAATGCCTTTATCCTATTTTAAAAAGGCCTTCAATAGTTTTCATGTCTCACGATTCTTGACATCTTCCAAATTGTGGACCCCAAAATTTGGGCAAAAACAAGGAAACTACATCACCATAAAAATATTCTTTAGTAAAACCAACCATGATGATTCACAAACATCTATTGGAATCATTCCTTCCAATAAAACCAAAAACTAATTGGAATCACATTTTCTCCCCCTTTCCTTTATATGTATTTCATTAAAAGGTTTCTAAATAACTTATGATATTTGTGAAATACCGACCAACAAATAATTGTCAGATATTCCAAGTAAATTATTATAACTTCCCTGTATTCCACTTTTACAAAGTGAGGTGAATTCATTCCTTCTCAAACTTCCTTGACAAAAAAATAATACAATAACTAAAATGATATTCGTCCATATCATATTGGTCGTAAACAATTCCCATATGGATTTTTTTGCCTAACAATATTCCTAAATAAATGAACATTGTAACCTCAAGAGATTGATTATTACCAATAATTATAGTCCTACAGAAGCTAAATATTTGTAGAAATAAGATTTATTTATAACAAAAACGATGCTATCCTAATGTAGTGACTCTTTTTTTCCTCATACTTTTTCACTTATTCAAAATTCTTGGAAATAAATTTTTTTTCCTATAACAAATCCAAAAATTGTAAGAATAGTTCACACACTTACATGCTGGATTCATAGCATTCCCCTAACTCCCCCTTTATTCATTCTTCCATAATGATTGATTTATAAAACAATTATCCCCCAAGAAAACACTATTAAAAGGTAATATTATAGTGGTGAGATAAACACATAACTCAAACTTGATAATAAGGAGGTTGGATGACCATGTTAAACCTCAATTTAGAAAATGGTTCCTTTGGAAATTTTTTTGTGAATATGTCAGTAACATGTTCTGATGTAGGAATATACCCTAGATTCAACTAATTTTTCTCGAGATTCTCTTTGATGAATTGGTACTTTTTGTCAATATATTTTTTATGAGAATGTTGTATCAGATTCCTTGAAATATTGATTTTAATTTTATTGTCACATACCAAGAGCTAGGGTAAATTTACATAAACCAGTAGTCATCATTACAAAGTTTTCATCCACATAGGTTGGGTAACAACTTTAGTGGAAAAAACAAACTTAACTCCAGCCATGATAAGAGTTACTATATTTGTTTTCATTGTATTAAAAGTAAAACAACATTTCCATAGAAAAAAACTCCACCATATTTGGATCTTCTATCATCAACATTTCTTATCCAATCGGTATCTCAATACCTAAAAAATTCAATACTTTCTAAACTATCATACCTAATTCAATTTTTTTTCATTTGATACATCTAAGAATTATTTTTACATAAATTAAAGATGATTCTTTAATAGAAATATAAAATATTTTACAAAAGGAAACATCACATACAATGTTAGGTATTGAGGCTTCCAAATATAAAAAACATCTAATAATATTTCAAAACTCTTTTTGATCAAATTATTTACCTTCACCTTATTTAGAAAACATTGTTCCAACTGAAATCAGTTTGGAAACTTCTTTAGAATCTCCAATTCCAAACTTCTTTAGAAGTTCCTCATCACACTTTTCTTGAGATATAGAAATGTTTTTATTCTTCTATAAAATTATTAAGCCATGAAATTATTTCACTTCTTCCAGTATATTTATCTCTGAAAAGATTTTCATCTCTTCAAAATACCATTCACAAGATCTTTCATCATTTACATCAAAGATGATGTCATAAATATAAACAATTATGATGAGAGAAAACTCTTGCCCTTCATTTATGTAACGGTTTATATCAACTCATCCTTTCTTAAAATCCATCATCCTTAAGTAATTATCCAATTTGGAGTACCATCCCATTGTAGCTTCTTTTACCCCAAACATGTATCTCTTCAACCTACACACATGACTCTAATATTTCTCAAAAAAATCCACATTGTTGTTCAATGTTAATATACTCATCAAGATCCCCATTCATAAGTATAGATTTCACATCCATTAGAAAAAATTTAAATATTAGTTGTGAAGAAATATCAAGAAATATTCTGATTATTTCTAACATTTCCACTAAAGTAAAATTCATGTCAAAGTCAACTACTTAAATTTTTGAGTAACCTTTATATTCTAATCTTTCCATGTTCCTTATTACTTCTCCTTCTTCATTCAACTTGTTTTTGAAAACTGATTTTGAACTAATAAAATTTTTGTTATCTAGATTTGGTATGATTTCCCAAGTATAATTTTTTTTCTCTGATCAATCTCTTCATTCATATCCTAAACCCATTCTGGATGCTCAAAATATTCATTCACATTAATGGGATAAACTTTTGAAAAAAAATATGTGTGTGTAACAACTTTTCAAATTATTCTTGTTTGAACCTTTTTATGTTGATCACATAAAATGTTTCGAGCCTATAAATTATTTATTATCCTTGTATGAGTTCTTTTAGTTTCCTCCCAATCACCTGAAATAGCTAAGTCTTATTTTTCTTCTTGATTAGGGTTACCAGTGTCTTGATCATTATCAAAATTGTAATCAATAAATTCCTTACCCTGATCAACTTATATATTCACATAAGTATGGTTTTCTCCCACATTGTTTTCAAAAAATTTAACATTATATGAAAAATAAATTCTTCTTGTCTCTTTGTTGAAACATCTATATCATCGTCCTTCTAGAGCATAAATAAGAAAAATACTATCTTCACCTCTTTTCTCAAACGTTCCAAGGATTCCACCTTTCTTCTTTATGATGCATCAACACCCAAAAACTATTAAGTGTTTCAAAATAAAGGGTTTAAAAAAAATATTTCATATGGAGTCATATTTGAACATGGTATGTAGAAACATAAGTTTTGAATATACATATCAGTACAAATGTATTGCCTCCAATAGTACTGAGAAAGACAATGTTCAAGTAACTTAGTTCTCCCAATTTCCACCAGTCTTATACTCCTTCTTTCAACAACCACATTCTTAGGTGTGTATAGTGAAATGAACTCATGCCTGATTCCATACTTCTCAATATAATTTTCAAACTCCCCATTATTATACTCCCCACTATTATCAGTTCTCAACTTCTTCACTAAATACTAACATTCCTTTCCTGCATTCCTCCTAAAACTCTTAAACATTTTCATAGAATATGACTTAGTTTTTATATATATAACACATGTAATGTGAGTAAAGTAATAAATGAATGTTATGAAGTAATTATATATATATTTTTATTGTTTTCTCAAGAACCACATATGTCAGAATGAATAAGTTCTAGGGGTCGTTTAGAACAAATTTCACCTTTCTAATGCATATAATTTATAATCTTTCCTTTTTGACTAATAGTAAAACACCAATAGTTTCTTCAGTACATATCAGGAATATCTCCGAAACTCTCTCACTTTGAATAATTTCTGATGACTCTCTATCACATGTGTCACATACTTTCATTCCACAAATTATTTTCTTCTACCATACCCAAGTAACAAGAGTTTCATGTTTCACCAACATGGTACAAGTTTCACTTTGTATATTGGCCTCTTGTAACTATCTTTCCATTTTACTCAATTTTCACAATAAAACCATCCATTTTTATGATAAATTTTTTACCCTAATCATTGAGTTGTGAAACACTTAACATGTTGTGTTTCATCCAATAAATGTATATAGTTTTCTTGGATTTCTTCTTTTTTCTTTTCAAATGATTGTTGATCCTACACCTTTAACTCTCAAAGATTCATCATTTACAAAAGTCACCATAACTTATTTGAATTATTTAATATTATTCAAAAAATTTAAATCTACTATCATATGAGACGAACAACCACTATCCAGAATCCAAGGTTGCACTCCTTTTATTGCTCTCGAAGTGGTTTCAGCGACTAGATCATTGTATTCTTCATTTTCTTTCTTCATCTCGAACTTCGGAGAATTGTTTAGGTAAAATTTTTTCCCCAATAACCAAACAAGATGACCCTTATTAGGATGTCTAGGTTTTCACATATTTCACAAATAGTTTCTAGTGGTTGGAAACTATTCTCAAATTGTACACCAACCATCATATATTTCTTCAAAAATTTATTCTCAGACAATTTCTATTGACAGGATTCACTCCCCCCCAAACCATGACTTCTATAACCTATGGAATAGTAGTGATATCATTGGCTGAACCAAAAAATGTTTTTTGTATGTTATAATCCACCATAATACCCGCAATATCTATAGAAAGAGTATTTTAGTCATAATTTTCTTTCTCCAAATTTATCAGTGTTGTGGGTATGTTTCTCAAAAACCTTATATATAGAAATTTTTTGACCATAAAACTTTTTTTCAAATGAAAAATTATTCCTTAGATCATATTTGTTTCCAAACATATTATAACTAGAAGTAATCGAAATATTTTCAGACTCATTATTTATGGAAAATTCCAATTTATCAACATTGTAAACTTTTAACACATACATAATATTCCAACCATTCCTCTCAAACATTGAAGGTAACATTTTTTAATACTTCTTAGGTCTATCCTTACCATAACATTCAGTAACATTATATATATTTTTTTTGAAACTTGTAACTTTCTATTGAACATTAGAAATTATATGTTGAAATTTTTTTATCTCTTCTTCTCTTTCGTTCAACTTAACTTCTGAATGTTCATTACGATTATTTTATTTCTCAAGAGAATTCATCCAATCATCAATTTAATTTAAAAGATTTAATTTATCTTCATAAAAACCATATTGATTATTTAATGAAGAATTTTCATTTTTTAACTTCATGTTTTCCTTATCAAGACTTCTAATCTTCTTCAGAAATTATTTCAACTCTTATTTCAAATGATATTCAAGTATAATTTTTTCTACTTCTGAACTACTGCTCCAGAAATCTTCATTGTTCAGTCATGTAATAATGTTATTATATCTACATTTCTCAGTAAAAGATTTTTCAGAATATATTTCTCTATCTTCTTCTTCGTCATCTTTAGAAAAAAAGCTTATTCTTTTATATTTTAAGACCTTTTTATCCTTCCCTATGGAAAAATATTTATCTTTCTCACCCTGTTTTTTCCACGAACTTCATGGCCTTGTTTCATCTTCATTACTATATTCTTCTCTATTTCTTTGAGGGAAATTAACCGCAAAGTTCCCAATAGGTACACATTCAAAAAAAATTCATGGGAAGTTTCCATTTATATTTAACATTACCTATTCTCAAATTTTTAGAAAATAAGGATAAAATTTCATCAAAATATTCATATAGCTCATTCTTAGAGTTAGATTCAGAAACATCATCTTCCTTAGGTTCCTTTTTAGACTTTTCCATCTTTGGGTCTTTAAAAGGCATTTATCTACCAACTTTTGTTTTTATCTTCCTAGACATATACCTTCTCATTTCATAAGAGATGAGACTGCTATAAAAATCATCTATAGGTAATGTTTCAGGGTCTATGTATTCAAATGACGAAACTATATCATCAAAAAATTCAAGAATAATTCTTAAGATCTTGTCAACAACTGTAGAATACTCCGACATTTCACCAAGAAATAGGATTGTGATGAAAATGTCATTTAACCGGGTAAATAATTCCCCAAAATATTCAAAATCAAACATTTTCAAATATTTATACTTCAACCAACAGATTTTTAGTTTGTCCTTCCTTAATTTTGTATTTACATCATAGATGTTATCCAGATTATGCCAGATAACTTTAGTGGTGGAAACACCATTCGCTCTAACAAAATAAATTTTAGAAAGTGATGAGAGTAATGAATTTTTACATCGTCCATCATTATAAAGATTCTTCTTATTGATAGGTGTAAGAGGAACCTAGTTATTAATAAGAGGAAATCCATCTATTATCTTCAATAACATCATACCCAAGAGACATTAGATAATACATCATTATATATTTCTAAATATGGTAATTCTTTTCATCAAATATCATAATCACCTTTCCGTTCTCACAATTCAGATTCACTATCACAAATTCTTTTCAAAACATTAGAAAAGAATAAAAAGAAGGGAACTTGGACCTGATACTAATTGAAGTTTCACATTCAATATTTAATTATCATTGAAGGGGGAGGGGGTGAATTAGTGATATCTTTTTATTTTATGTTTCCTTGCTAATGAAACAACCATTACCTCCTCTTAAAGATTTATTTTCCTACTGAACACAATTCAAACAAACACCCCAAAAAACATAAGAATTTACAAGTTCCACTACTAAATAAGAGTAGTTATTCCTTGACATGTTTGGTCATAATCCTGACCACAAAATCCACTAGAAAAAATCACTTTATATATAATACAATGAATAGGATGCGCCCTTTGAATCATGTATCACTATGAAAACAATATTATATTGTGTGTGCTTCTTGTAAAATAAAATGATGCATTACAATGTTATGGTACTTCTCGATCAACTTACAAAAATTTTATCTTTCAAAACAATTTTCCTCTTTATCACTTAGAAGCTGGTAAGAACTTCTATGAATTCTTAACTATAATTAGTCTGAGAACCCACTCTTAATTCCATTTTCTCTTAGACCGATGTTTATTCTTTATGAGAGCTGTATTCACTTAAACAAGGTATTCAAAACTCTTTATTATGAATCTCACTTCATGAAGCTCACGACCTTTGTGAAGAAAATTGTCTTCATAGAACAAACTACCTTTGCGAATCTCACCAAGTCAATAAAAAATACACCATCATAAAAAATAACCCATAACATAAAAACATTGGTGTCAGTACGGGATTAAGAACTCTTTTCATGATTCTCAATTTTCTATTGAAATCCTATACCAAGAGGATCTTATACCTTCCCGAAATCAGAGTAATTCTAGATTTTCTCTATAATATTCCATCCCAGAATAAATTGGGGGTCGCCTCATATTTATAGACTCGACCATACACGATGCTCCACCACCTCTATCATATTTTTCGGATCACCCAAAAATATCTTCATGACGCTCCTCTATTGATGATTCCCATTTGATATTTTTTTTATTGTTGTAGAGATCACTATAGAATAATCACGCACGTGAGAGAATCCTATTTTTCATAATCATGGAGATCACTGTCAAAATCTTCATTCCTTCACGAAACACCCATTGTAAAACCCATTATTTTTGAAACTCGTTCCTTTACCCTACATTCATAATTCCTTCAATAATATCCATGTTTTATGATTCTTGACATCTTAAAAATGTTGGACCCCAATTATTTGGAAAGCACTGGGAAATTGTGCCACCATAAAACTCAACTTCAGCCAAACCTACCATAATGATTCAAAGTTATCAAACATCATCTTTCTTTCCAATCATTCCAGAAACTAATTGGAAGTACATTTTATCAACCTTTCCTTCAAAAGTATTTCATCACAAGTTCTCTAAATAAATTATGATAATTCATAAATAATGACCAGAAAAGCATTTTCATATTTTCTAAGGAAATTATTTTAACTTCCATGTATTACACTTTTACAAATTTAGGTGATTTCCTGTCTTCTCAATCTTATTGGAAAACAAAATAAAATACCTGAAAATGTTATTCTTCCGTGTCAACTTGTTTCTAAAAAAATAAATATTAATTCATCTTTTCAAAACCATTATTATGTTATATATATTATTTATACTAATAAGTTAAATTCATATTAATATCCATGTAAAAATTAAATAAAAAACAATTGACAATGCTTTGTGGAGGCAGTAGTCTACACATACACATGAAAGACATCACTGGTATCCAAAAAATATATGGTAATAAGTTATATGTGATATTTAATTTTTAGAAGTATGTATGGGTCATAAATATAAAATATACTCATGAAAATATTACTTACAACCTTCCATTTAATGTGTAAGAAAAAATGAAACACATCACTTCGTTAGGTGATATTATGCTGTACACAAGAGCGACAATATTTTATCCCCATCATAATGATATTTAAGAACATATATGTGATATAAAAACTAGATAAGTATAATAATGTCACATATATCATATAAATATGTTAAATCCATAATTATATCCAGTCTTGAAATGTGTTTATGGAAAATGAATTACATTAGTTCACAAGGTGGTAGTCCACCGTACACTCGATCAACAGTTTCATTTTTGATTTGATGTTAGTAGTGGAGTTAGATCTAGGTTATTAAATTAATATAAAAATATATATTTATTTACAAGATATTTGTGTAAATATAATATGATATATTAATAATATTTTACTGAGTTTTCAGAATAAATAAAATAAATACGCATGTTCAAGAATTTTACCTCTTCTTCAGAGATACTCTTTATGATTATACCCAAAGGCATCATAAGAGGGTTTAATAAAATAAATAAGTCATATGGGATATGGGTAGGTAATTAAGGGAGATATTTGGGTAAGTATTGTCCTAAAAAAACATATTTTTATGTGGGAAGAGTGGAGTAGAGGGGGTGATATTTTATAAGTGGGGGAGATGACACATTAGGAAATTTTGAAAAGAAAACATGGTAACCACATCTTCCTCATACCAAAAGCTTCTGAAATATGTAATTATAGAATAATAGAAGAAATAAGGTTTAAATATGGCCAAAAATAGGAATGATACGATTTTAGGTAATTTTAACCCTTATATATTTAGTTTAACCCCAAGGAAACCTATATTAATATTAATGGAGTGATTAATTTTTACTATTTTCACGATTTATTTTGGTAAAAAATGAATATGAGAATATTAGATAATATAAATTTCTGTTATTAAAAATATGGAATTCATTTTGAAAGACTCCAATCATATTACTAGAGAAATTCTATTTTAAATAAAACCTAAATAGGCGTCGAAAAACGATTTTTTCAAAGAAAACATTCACATATTATAAAAAATTTTAATTCAAAAGTCAACATGAAGTTGAATAAAATGAAATAATTTTTTTAAATTTTAATATAATTGATCTAATTTTACTATAAAAATAATTTTATATCAAAAATGTAAATTTAAATTCATTAAATGAAAATGAATTTTTTTAGTAAGAACTAGTATTTTTAATTATTCATTGAAAAAATAATCTTTTTAGAAAATTATAAACAATAAAGAGTAATATAATGTTGAAATTATGATTTCAAAGATGAATTTAATTTTAAAAAATTAAATTTCTAATATTGGTAAATGTTTATTTTAATTTATATGAACAATGTGCAATGAGATTTCCTTTTTGAGAAATACTATTTTTTAAAAAAAATCATTTCATTTAAATAAATCATGTATTATATATAATAAGAATATATCCATTGAATTTATTTTATATATTTATAAACCATATAATTTTAATAATTTATTTATTCTTATTAGTACCCAATAAAATAATGGATAGGTTATAATGGTAATGTTAAAATGATAATATGAATAGTATATCTTGGATTGTTAAAACCTGATGTTGCGTGTTACACAAGCTATAAATAAAATTAAATTTACTCTATAAATAAATATACTGTAATTTATTAGGGTATTTAATTGTCATATAATCTCATTTTTACATATCTTATACTCTATCAACCACAATTTTCATCTATTATAATCTTGAGGCATTGCATTCTATACCCTTAAATAAATTGCATCCTTGAGATTTGTTCTTGATCACGCTAATCAAGGGTTTAACATTTGAATCTACCTTTCTTGGAAACCGACCTCATCAAAAGGATTAATAAAAAATCTTATTTATAAGAGATAAATGGATGTAACTAGTTCATCTATAAAAACAAAATATTGGGTTTCCAATTAGAAAACATTAGGAGTAAGTTAAGATATGGACATCAAAGACATGTTTAAATATTTTTGGCTAGTGATAGAGATTATTGATCAAAAGAAAGTGAATGATCTAGAAAATTTAATGATTATAAATTAATAAATGCATAGTGAGTTAAAAGATAATTTGATTTAGTAAAATTGAAGGTACTATGTTAGCATTTTTTCCATGAACCCTTTCCTAGTGTTAATGAATTACATTAATATTTAGACTACGAACATAAAGAAATATTTTTACCTGATACATTTTAATTTCATAGGACTAATTTTATCTTTTGGTTATGCTTCGATGGATTCACACTTCAATTCTTACTCTATGAAATGAATATCCAAAATGAAATTTTATTCCTGAAGTACTAATATTAAATCATAATGGATCATAAATATAATGAAAATTCATTACTCCTCTTTCTATATATCTTCCAAAACCAAAATGGTTAGCATGAGTTATCCAATAATATATTAATTTATAAAACCTCAAAAATAACCCCAAAATTCAACACTATCCATTTCATGAATATTTAACCTTAATACACATCCCAAATATGTATATCCAAATTTGAAGTACAAAAAATTTAGAAGGAAGGTCACTAAATTTCCAAAATCAACATAACATTAGATTTCAAAAAATGAAATTTTTTATCTCTCAATATCACATAAAATATATATGAATCCAATAATTACCTTAAAATATTTATGAAAATAGGCATTCTTCCTCATTACTTAAATATAATCATATAGTATTTAATATATTCCATAATCCTAATAATGTTGTAAACCCCATGAATGGTAACATAATATACATTGACAATAAGTAAATAATTAGTTCCAAGGTCATAAATATTGTGCAATTTAATTTATCCATATCAATATTTATCCAATGTAGACACCATTCTCTCAATATATTCAATATATTAAGTGTTATCATCCATTAATAATGTGATTTCCAAAAATATAAACTTACCGCTATATCACTTTTCTTTTTGATTGGCACCATTCAAAATAAGTTTTAAAATACTTATAAAAAAACTAGTACAGTACAATCCATATATGTTTTATGATGAATATAATTAGAATATCAATGATAAAATACTTCTATAACATAATTCATGCATTCAAATACAAAATAACTTTTATCACCCACATTATTCTTAAAAAATTACCTATGATTCATCATCTTATTCTTTAATACCTCATTCTTTTATTATTTCATTTGTTGTATCTTCATCATCAACAAACCCATGATCAATTCTAGGTAGGGAAAATATTCTGGAGATACAGTACCAACACTATACCAGGGAAATATAACGATACTATATTAGTGGAGGAACTGTAGTAGTAGTGACAATGTAGCGGTATAGGAATTGTAGTGGGAATTGTAGTGGTGGTTGTAGTATTGAAGCACAGGTACTGTAGAAATTCTATTAACCTTTATTCCCTTTGGACCAAAAAATGGGATTTCATACCCTTGGGTCATAGGGATATGAAATGGGTGTCACTCTACACAATAAAAATGAGGTATTTTCTTTACATTAATAATCAAAATGAGTCTTCGACCCCAACATCTAAAAAAAATAATCAACAGAAAAACTATTACTTGTACAACCATTTTGATCCTCTTATTTATACTTCCCCTAGGGCATTTATTTTTATAATTCACATAAATTCCACATTTAAAACATTCAATTATTGTTGATGCCTTAGGGAAACCATTATTCTCATCCTTTTTGTTAACTGATCTTTTAGTTTTTCATCAGAAATTTCATACTCTATTCCATTATTATCTACAAATAAAACATATTCTGATTACCTTGAGAAATACCATTGATTTATTCTTCCCACATTCTATTAATATAGGAATCGTAATCTTATTTACACTATGGATTCCACCACCTGATATCTCATTGAACTCTATCATTATCTTATTTTGTGTGTCCAAGGGTTAGATAATGTGGTAGTTTTTAATTAGATATAATGATAAATATTTAGGTTTAATCATAATAAACTTCACTCTAGTAATAATATCATTTGTTTTATCTCTAACACACTATATATCACATTCAATTTTAACCCAATTCCTTCTCATTCTCTCCATTTACTGAAATAAAAAACAAAGTGTGCACAACAATAATCACAATAGAGACCACATAATCATGAAAAATAATTTCTAATATGTCTAAATCATGACACATTATATTAAATATATGAAAACATAATTTAAACATAGGTTCTTCATGGTTATCATAATTTCTAAACATTTATGATAGTTTATAAAGAAAATTTTATTTAAAATAACAATATCCCCAGGGAGTGTCCAACCAGGGGCACAGTAAGACCTATTTTCATATAGAATGTAATTCTCAAGTCAAGAATGATGCATTTTGTTTGAATTTATTACCCCTAGGTACATTTATAATAGAACCATATCCACCTATAGTATATAGATACAGATTTATTGCAAGTAAATACAAATAATCCCCACTATACCAAAAATTTGTGATGTTATCCTATACTAAGACTTATCATCAATGTTATACATACAGATATGTTATATAATATATGTCTTCCACAATCTAGTTTCCAAGGTGTCAAATAAACTTCCTATGATACCGAATACATAGACCCCAACCCTAACAGCCTAGAGTTTGTTGTTACTTTTTTTATATTTGCATAAGATATAAAGAATTGCATCTTGAAGGACTGAATAGTTTATTAATATTTATAAACTAGATTCATACAAGAATATTATATTATAGTTGTAAAAATAAAACATAACATGGTATTTTATTTGATTAAACGATTATTATTTTTAGAATATCCCTACATATGTATCCTAAAACCATTCCTGACATTATATGGAAGAGAATGATATGAAAGGGGAGAGATATAATGATTAGTAAGTGTAAGAGTACAATAGAAAGTATTATGAATACATACAAAATAATCAATATGTCAAGGTTAATAGTTGAAACACATTCCATTTAATCAATAACTTGAACATGTATAATAATATTAAAGGAATAACTGATAATCAAACAATTTCATATAAATAATCTCCTAATCTAGAAACTCATCCTCAGAGATTATAATAAATAAAATAGTCACATAAAGATCAATAAATTAATTCTTAATGATGTAATTCATTATTATAGACATTTTAAACATATCATCTTGGCATTGTTCCAAGACATTTGAAATACAATTGGGTCCTTGTTCTAAGACATCTATATAAATGGGTAAGGCCATGCAGAAAACCCAATCTAGTTTTTCTCAGGAGACATAATGATGCATTGAGGTTTAATTTGGCCCCCTGTTAGTTACTAAGTAAAATGTGAGACACATATGAAAGGGGTGAAACAAAATCAACATAAATATTTTTATTAAAAACTATCATATGAAATGCTATTCCTTTCCATAATCAATAATCATAATTATATACCATTCGGAGTAATATGGTAAATAGTATCAAAATAATACATCCTCATTCAGAAAAATCATAAAACAACTAGTAAAATAATGGGGATGATATTTCTATAACATATTCGTAATAGATAATACATGAAATATGGATTTTTGGTAATAGATAAATAAAAAAACCAAAAAACCCATAAAAAACCATTAAAAATATTCTTGAGGAAAATATAATTTTCACTTTTAAGATCAAATTAAAGACTATAAAATTTAAAAAATATTAGGAAATTATTTTTCTTAGAAAATAAAGTTGTAAAATTGTAAATTAATCATTGAATCAGTTTGTGACCCTAGTTATGGATTCTATTAAACAACAATTAGAAATTGAACATGGGGAAACTGAAGGCATGGTCTCTTATCACTCCATTAGTATTGTTTCCTCTAACACATATATAACATGCAATGTTCTCTTGAATTGTTATATGGACACTTTCAGAACAGAATGAAAGACAATTGGCAAGCATGTTGGGCATCCTGTTGGTGTTCTGTCCAGTGTTGGGATAATACCAAAGAAAACTATCTCACCTAGATTGAAAGGCCAAAAAAACCCACCCTTGGGTTTGGACACAAAATCATGAGCTAATATAGTCCCTTCACTGCCTAAGGACATGCACATTGCAACACAGACCCCCTTCATAGACTTGGTTACAGTTGATACCCCTTTGGACCCTTTTAAAGATACTAAAACAAATCCTATTTATAGTGAACTTTTTAATGGTATGAATATTGAGAATGGTAAATATACATACCCTTCTTCTTGATTGGGCTGTGAATCAAAACATGTTTTCACAATACATGATACTCATGATGACCAGAAAAAGTTTTCTCTGATGAAGGTCTCTGAGAAGAAAAAATTTAACCATTCTGTGAATTCAAACATGAATGGTGACACTCATATTGAGAAGATTCACAGCTTGAAATAGACTAAAAATGATGCTCCGGACAACTATGGGCAGAACCTGGTAAATCACCCAAGTAACTCACATGACAACCCTAATTCAACTCCTTCAGGCACAGATCCTCCCCTTTTTTTTCAATGTCTCTATTATTAGTGCCTATGTCTTTGATCATTATGTTATTCATGAACAATATGTGAATTAGTTTACTAACCAAGATGCTGACCATACTACTAATTTTAGAAATGAACCTATTAATTTACCTATGATGATCCCCTTCACTGATTCCTTTAAGTACAATATTAAGATAGGTAATTCAAACATCCCTCATGATACTTCTAAAAGCAATTAGGACAAGACAAAGAGCCCAAATATCAATAAAAAGACCAAACGATATTCTAGACACAGAGGATCGGGAAACAAAAAAATGTGTTCTAACTCCAAATTTATATTTAAATGAAGATCCTATTTTGGAATTTTCATGGTATCTCCAACTCTGACAAATATTCTATTTTAAGAAGAATGATTAACACCCACTATCCAACTTTGTTTTCTATTGCAGAACCAAAAGTTAACTATTCTTCTACATACCATCATTTAGGTCAATGTGGTTACTCATTTATTGGATCCACAAAAACCTCATCCTATTTTGATTCTCTCTGAATATTTTTACACTCCTCTATCCAAAATGTTAACATTTTTATCATTTTTGGAAGAAGCCATCACTTGTGATTTTATTTTTGATGGAACTCATATCTTTTAGTCTTTTATTTATTCCAAGAATAGATATCAAGATCAGAGGCCCCTCTAGGATGACATTTCCTACATAGCTTCTTGTATTAACACACCATAGTATTTAACTGGGGACTTTAATGTTATTCTAAATTCAGGTGAGAAAATTGGACCCTCATATGCCAGGATCTCCATGAGAGAATTTAAAACCTCGATTGAAGACAAAAAACTCACTGAAAAATTCTAACAAGTTACAAATACACTTTTTATAGAAAACACCTCATTAGGGTGGTTACTTATAAATTTGATAGATGCCTAATGATTGTATCTACTTTAAATAAATGGGACACTATCTCCAGGACCACCCTCCACAAGCTTCACTCTAACCATCACCCTATTTTATTTAATGTATCCACCAAAACTATGAAAATCTCTATTCCTTTCATGTTTAATAATATCGGGTTCTCTAACAATAAATTCAATGACATGATCAAGAATTTTTGGATTTCCATGACATGCTACAATGATTCCTTTTCTTGTACGATCAAATTAAAATATCTTAAATGGAATCTCAAAATTTGGTGTATCTATCATGACGAACAAGTTAACAATGACATCCTTCTTATTGAGAATGAACATAATCAAATTCAAAACATTAATAATAGATATGACTTCAGAACTGATCTGAACCATGAAGTCAATATCTCTATTAAGATCAATTCTTTACTGAATTTTAGTATAATATGAAGAAAAAAGACTTTAATGTTAAATGGTTATCCAACAGTGATAGAAACACTTAATTATATAACTCTCTTCAAAGAAGTAGAAAATAATGCAGACCGCTAGCCTCTCTAAAGGACAGAGATTGACCTTTAGACAATTATGATGATATTGCTCATCATATTGTCCCTTATTTTGCATCTATCATTAATTTCCCTAATAATAATAAGGACATATTACATGAGATCATACCTATGGTGGTCAAAAATGACTAAAAATATTTCTTCATAACATTCCACTTGATCATGAAATTAAGGACACTAGATTTATTCTTAATCCTGATAGTTCTCTTGGTCCTCATGGATTAAACAATGGATTATTTCAACATTATTGGTACATTATCTAATTTTATGTTTTCAAACATGTTAAATATTTTTTCTCTAATGGTGTTCTCCCTCATGGCCTGAATTCCCAATTTCTATCTTTAATTTATAATGTTTAAAAAGCTTCATATATTCACTTGTTTGGGCCCATTTCTCTCATTAACACACTTTAAAAAATTATAACAAAAATCATTGCTAAAAGACATTCACCTATCAATGAAAAAATTGCCTCCTAGAATCAATTGGGGTTTATTAAGGGCATATCTAATAAAAATTTATTATGTGTTTATTTAGTGTGAATTAACACTTTAAATAAATATACCAGAGGTGGAAATATTTCCATCAAATTGGATATAAAAAATCTTTTGAAACCATGGATTGGAGTTTTTATTTTCAAGGTGCTTTATTATTTTGTTTTTAATGACACCTTTATCATTACAATTTGAACACTGTTCAACTCGGCCTCCATTTCCATTCCGATCAACGAATCCACTATGGGATACTTAAAATGCACCAAAGGTGTTAGATAAGGTGAGCCCCACTCTTCCATCCTTTTCTTCATTGTGGTGGACTATCTCAGCCACTTTCTCACTTATCTTGTTGATAAAAAAACCTCAAGTCCATTTATGTCTCAAGAAATATGAATTCCCCCACCAAACTTTTGTATGTTGATGACATTATTATTTTTCTTCAAGGTGATAAAAGAAAAATTCAAATTCCAAAAAATTCTCTTACGCACTATGAGGAGATTTCTGGGTAATACATTAGCTAGAAAAAATCTTCTGTCTACTTTGGATAAAACTTTCCCCCAAACAAGAAGTGAAATATTATAAATGAACTAGGTATTAAAGAGGTATCTCTCCCTTTTACATAGCTAAATGTCCTAATATTTTGGGGGCGACCCAAATACTATCATTTCTCTACTATTGTTGACCATGCTCTTACCCAGTTAACCTCTTGGAAGGGAGAAGCTCTATCCATGGTGGGTAGAATATGCCTTGTCAAATATACTGTTGTTCAAAAATTAGTTTACACTATAATGGTCTACAAATGTCCTACTAGTCTAATAAATAAGACTAATATCTCAATAATTTTTTGGAATGACAACACTATGGAATGGAAACATGTAAACATCCCCTAGTAGAAATATTGAAAACCCATCGAAAAAGGTGGTATAGGAATAAAAAATCTTAAGTACTTCAATGAGTCTCTTCAATCTAGGATCACTTGGAATATTCTATATAATAAATCTGACTCCATTTCTTTTCAAAAAAAATAGATTCCTTGAAAATCTTAAGAAGGGATACTCGAATTTTCTCACCTCCTCTATTTGGCCATCTATAAAGCAATCCTTTCCACCATTATGAACAACAATAGACGGATGGTCTCTAGAGATTCTTATATGAACTTCTGGTTGGATAATTGGACTGGCACTCCATTAATCTCCATGTTCCCTCCTCACCAAAGACCTTTGAATTCCACCATTTATATCATAGTTGTTCTTAATTCATAAAATTATCATATCCATAACACCATTATGAATTCCATTAACAACTACCCTTTCTCTAATAATGATGATTTATTAATTTGGAAACCTACTCATAATGGTATGCTCGATTATAAAAACTTTTACAACAACTCTTTTTGTAACATTAAAAGTGATTTTGTTTGTCTTAATAAATTTGATAAACCTTGGATCAAATATTCCAGACATACTCTTATTTGGTGTCTAGCACCCAACTGGATCCCCACACATGACCACCTCTAATTACATGGCATTCAACTCTGCTATAAATGTGGCCTCTGTAATCAACACAGAGAAGATACCAACCAACTATTTATTTATTATGCCACTTATTCTACTCTTTGGAACTATGTGTTTAGCATCTTATAATACATTTGGTTGAATTATTAATCTTTCAAATCTCAACAAAAGAGATGTGCAGATATGGATATATCTCAACAAATTAAGAACCTTTTTCTTACTGTTGTTGTTGAGCTTCTTCCTGTGACATGGTATGATTGAAATGATATTATTCGTAACAATTGATTCTTTATCCATAATGTAGGTTGAATGTGGATCCTAATTTCAATTCTTAAAGATAATTTGATCCAAAAGGGAAATTTCAACAACACAATGAATTATTTTAGCATTCTGCAACGTCTTCGTGTTGATGGAAAATTCTGCCAACCCCGTCATACCTTTGAAGTTTTCTGGAGTTCTCTATTCCTTGGATGGACTATGGTAAATGTGACTGGCACATCCCAAGGAAATTAAGTCCCTACATGCTGCAGTTCCATCTTCATGAACCATCTTGGTCAGATCCTCAGCTGCTTTTATGGTAGTTGTGGCTTTGCTTCTTCATTATAGGCGGAGATGATGAGTATGATTCATGCCATTTCTTTTTCCAAGAATCCTAGTTGGAACAACATCTTGATTTATAGAGACTATACCACCATCGTGTAGGCAATATATAATGGTGTGATACACCTTTCGTGGCCGATCACCACACGTTGGATGGACTGCACTCGCTCGCTTCTCGACATCGACTTCACCATCAATCATTTTTATCGTGAAGCCAACATGGTTGTTGATGGAATTACCAAAAAGGGGATCAATCAAAATATCATTTGGCTAGAAGATATTCCTTCTGATTTAATCTTCCATTATAATAAGTATTATAATATGTTTCCATCATTTAGACTTTTGTAATATCTTTCTTTTATAATATTTGTGCCTTGGTTTTCTGGACAAGGAACGATCCTCTTCAAAAAAAGATAAAAATGGAACTATTAATTTAAAATTTAATGAATGACCTAAGGAAAATAAAATTAATTCATTTATTGAGTGATTGATCATATTATTTCATCATAAAAAATTTAATTATAAATAATACCGATAAATGATGATATTATAAAATAAGCCCATACCACTAGGGTAACTTTAGATTAACAATCCCCATTAAATAAATAACATCAAATGAATTATTAAATACATTTAAATATATATATTCATGATATAAAATATAAAAGGGTAATTATATACACTACCCAAAATAATAATGTGGTTAATATGGAAATGTCTAATAGAAGTAAAAGTTTGATAAGAAACCCTTACCTTAGATCTGATTTCTTTCGTACATGTCCATAACTCCCAAATAATAAATCTAGATTTATTTTAATATATTATAGAACAATAATAATATATTTCACACCATATATGATTTTATTATATCATTTTATGACCATATTATTAACAATACTTTGTTAAAATCACTATTTCAGGTGATGATAGATTAATTTTTCATGTATGTTTTGATTCGATAATTTAAGTACTTATAATTTGATCATGGTTCCATTATCTCCAGAAAATTCACAATTATATACATATCATAGTGAATAATTATATATGAATTTATAATATTACATTTAATATAGAGATGATAAAATGAGTTACACAATTTTTGGAGACTGTAGGCAGTATGTATGCATGAGAGATATTTCCATTTTCTAAAAGGATGAAAAAATGAAAATAAATATTAATAAAAAATTTAATTATAATGATTTATTTAAAAATATATTTTATTTATAAAATCAATCCTTATAAATATCCATGTAAAAACTAAATGAAATACATTTCAAATTGCTACGTAGAGGCTGTAGTCCCCATTTCCACACTGGCGACCTTATTGTTTTCCAATGGATTGAAAGATAAGAAGTTAAATGTGAAATTATATTTCCATAAGTATGTTTAGTTAATTAATATAATATATATTCATTAAAATTATCCTTATTACCTCCTATTTATTGTGTAGGATAAACACAAATCAAAACGCTCTGTGAGGCAGTAGTCTGCCATACACACGATAAACGTTATCATATCCTCCTAGGGAATATAAATTAAGAGTGTATATGTGATATAATAATTACATAATTATAACATTTTAACTCATAACATACAAATATGTTAAATACATCCTTATATCCATCATTGAAAGGTAGTTATTGAAAACAAATTATATCAATTCACGAGATGGTAGTCCCCTTACACATGATCCAGACATTCATTTTCAATTTGCTTGAAGTGATGATAGATATAGGTTATTAGATTAAAATAATTAAAAAAATGTTTATAGTATATTATTTTTTAAAATATTTCCATATTTTAAGATAATTTTATGGATGTATAAGATGTAATAATATAAATACGCACGTTTAAAAATGTTTCTTCTTCTTCTGATAGTCTCTTTAGGTTTATTTTTAAATATTTAAAAGGTGGGTTTCCTAATATAAATAAGGAATACAAGATGTGGTTTGGTAATAATGTAATATTTTGGTTCAAATTTTCCTATTACAATGGGCTTTGTATGTGTTAATAGGTGAGGACATGTGGCGACCTTTTATAAGTGGGAGTAAAGAAAGACATTAAATTTCTAAAAAGAAAAAGTGATACCAATGTCTCTATCATGAAAAAGAATCCCAAATGGGTCATTATCTAATCATATGAGTTATAATATATAAATAATGCCATTCAATAATAATTATAAAAGTTTACTAGTCATTTAAATCCTTATCTTTTTAGTTTCAATCCCTTGTAAACCCATCCAAACCACAACATGGTAATGAATTTTTAATGTTTTGACTATTCAATATGGTAAAAAATAAATTTAAACTTACAAGATAAAATTAATTACGGGGATTAAAAATATAGAATATATTTTTACTAATTACATTTAGAAAGTGGGATATATTAATTTAAAATTAAACTCAGAGACAAATCAAAAAAATGAGTCTTCTAATGAAATACTTTTAAAAGATTAAACATTTTTTATTTCAGAATTCAATATGAAATTTATTACAATGAAATAAATTACATAAATTGTAACATAAATAAACTAATTTTTCTTTTAAAACAAATTTATATATAAATTTAACTATTAAATTATTTAAATGAAAAAATTATTTATTAATAAAACCCATTATTTTTCACTATTCCTCAAAAAGTTTATATTTTCATAATATTCTCAAAGAATAAGTATCATATAATTTTGAAAAGATGATTTCATAAATGAATTTATTTTTTTAATTTTATTTAAAAGATATAAAAATTATATTATTTGTTTGTGTGCAAAGAGTGATGAAATCAGATTTTAGAAAAATAATGTTTTGTCAGAAAATATTTCTTTTTCATTAGAATGATTATTTTTTATTGATAATAAATAGATAACCTTTTAATTTTACAAACAAATGTGTAAAACATATAATTTTTAAAAATCATTTTTTTATTCAAACCCACCAATATAATTTCTATGTTATAATGGTCATATTTAAATAATAATAGTAATAGTACATCATAGTTTGTTAAAACCCGGTGTTGTGTGTTATATAGTCTATCAAAAAAAATTAAATTTATTTAAAAATAAATATATTTTAATGTCTTATGGATTGAAATTCTCTGGTAATCTCATTATTGGTGTTGTATACTCTATCGAACAAAATTTTATTCTTTTAAAATCTCTAGGTGTTATATATGTTCTAGACAATTGAAGCAGAATGACTGCATTTTTTAGTTGAGTTGACCAAGCCTTATAAATATTTCTAATTAGGATGTGGTTGGTTTACAATTTTTTTATCAACCTAATCCATTCAATATATCTCATTATCATTCTACTTTCTTAATGAGAATGTTCAACTATTTGTTAATGTGATTTCATATTAAAAATGTAATAATTCATAAAAAAATAAAATCAAAATTTCAAAAAAGATATTTAATTAATTATCAATTATTTCGGAAATACGATATTAAAATATAGTAATGGAAGATTTCATGAATTCATATATATCTTTAAAATAATTAAAATATTTTTTTTGAAATATTATAAAAATTATATTTATCTAACATATTGATTTTAAAAAATAAAATGTATGTTTATTTTTAAAATTAAAATAAATACAATATTCTATATTTAGTAATAAAGTAAACTACACAATATAATTTTATAACAAAAAATTAAAAGAATGAAATTAAAATAAATAAATTATCACTATGTTTTTATAAATACTTTATCTAAACAAATATTACTAAATATATAAATGTTTTTTTATGAAAAATAATAAATATAATCTTCAATACAACACTAGTAGAATATAGTGCATTCACAGATAAAAAAATGAGCAGTATCTATTGGTGTTTTCAACTAGAGGATTTCTAAATTTCCAAAGGATTTCATGACTTCCAACAGTGCCTCTCCCCTTTAGTCACACCAGTTTCCATCATTCAAACCATTGCTCACTCACCATCACTCGCCCACCACTTTGTTATAGTCAACTACACCTGCATGTCTAATTCAAAATCACTT
The DNA here is from genome assembly GCA_963277665.1 of Viscum album. NCBI lineage: Eukaryota > Viridiplantae > Streptophyta > Magnoliopsida > Santalales > Viscaceae > Viscum > Viscum album. The sequence continues at coordinate 911,547,745 of OY728140.1, forward strand.
CAATTGAAAAGGTTTTAAAAAATTATGACATATATTTCATTTGAAAATTTTAATATAAATTACATTCTTAAAAAATATTTATTAAATTTAATTTATATAATAATATTTTTTAATAAATGAAAAATATAAATAATATTATAACTTGTTTTTTTTTGTAATAATCATTATTCAATAAAATTTGATCAAATGTAGCCTAATTTTTGTTTCATTATATATAAAATAATGAATTAGCTATTAAAATCATGGTATATGAATTTATGACGAGTGATCCTGAGATGGCAGACTAATATTTGATTGAAATATAATATTTTAATTATTTTAAATTGGTTTTATAATTTTTAAAATTTAAATTTATTTTATTTATTGATTTCTTGCGTAGCCTCCTTCTCTTTGGTAATTTAACGACTTGTTTGTTTGTAATGAATTTTTATTCATCCAAAATCTATTGAAATCTTCACTTGAATGTCAGAAAAATTGCGACTAAATAAGGATTCATAAAAGGTTCCTATCATGACCTATGCCCACTAGTTCCCCTCTTAGACTAGAAGTGAAGACAACGTCACCTAGAATATCACCTACAATAGACCATGAGGTGGATACAAGCAATATGGGTATATAAAATACACAAATGATAGAAGTTACACTAAAAATTTCTATGAAAAGATATAAAATCAACCAATCCTCTCAATAATAAAAAATAAACCAATACCAATATGTAGTGACAATTTTTTTTTCTATTTTAATCTTTAGAGTTGATTCTATAATATTTTCTAGTATGTTCTTGAGATTACCCAAGCCTTTCATAAATAAACATTACATCATTTTAAATGAATATTAAATATATCTAGAAACAAATAAATTCTACAAAATTGTAAAGGTTTAGTGTCTTTGGAGAATAGATATATAATAATCTTATTTCATGAAATATCATCAGAAACACCCCCAATATTCTTCACACATAGTACACATCTTATTCAATCCCTAATTAAAACCTTTCAATATAATATATGGAAATGAATCATAATAAATGGTGATCTTAGATTCTCAACAAGGGTAATCATATAAGATATCAATAAATGACAAAAAATGATCCAAATATAAGTATAAGTGTATGAAAAAATGAACATAAATTATAAAATTCATACTAAACTAGTCAAATATATTTAGTCATGAATCATAGAATAAGGATTTTTAAAAACAAATTGCATACGTTGTAAGAGTGGGGAATCATAAATATTTAATCATGAGCGATGCGATCATAGGATAAGACAAAGGTTTATTTATCCATGTCTCATTTCCAATACTATCATAGTGGATTTGAACGTTTAGGGGGATGATCAACTTTGATTGTGGGGAGGACATAATAAACATTTTATTCCATTTAAGTGTTTAGACTATTTTAGAAAATATTTTTATGTTAGGTCAATAACCTAGTTATTCAATTTTTTGTGTCATGGTTATTTAAAAGAATATAATAAAAATATATATTACTTTTAGTGTTCAAAAATGTTCATAGGAATAATTAATTTTCATTAAAATTGAATCCTCATAATCAGAATGCATGACTAATGTTACATCTAAAATAAGGGGTTAACCGTAGTGATGACATTATTTGAGTCTGCTTCTACAATTCCAAGGACCGACCTTTGTGTTAGGTATTTTAATTAAACACTAAAAAACAAAGGGGTATTCAAATTATATCTATTTTACCTATAATTTTTGAGATGGATACCATAAACCATAGAATTAAACTGTGATATTTAGAGATAATGTTTGAGATCTGGGAGCCTCCTTGTATGATCGAAGTAGAGGATTCACCAACGACACCATACATGTATGAGATCTTCTCTAATGAACAATTAAAATGTATGTTAGTTGTCATTATCATGAATCACCACTTTGTTCATCAAGATTAATGATATATTTATTCAATTTAAGCTTATTCATGGTTATTGAGACCTTAATTTTGAATTTTAATTCTTGTTGGTGATTTCCCAACCCCCATGTTGTGAATTACCTAGCTTAAAGATTATTAATATAAAATTATTACCTATTATTTATTGTTCTTGATGGATATTAAATAACGAACACCCATACTAATATTGAAACTTTCATTTTATGGAATATATGGTTATAATTTTTTTCTAACAATTTTTATTTGATAATTTGGATGATTTGAAATATCAGGTCATGAAGGGGGAGACTGATGAACGATGGAACAACAGTGTAATGGTGGTCGACCAAAATGGTGGCCACTAATGTTGGATCTTGTGTTCATTCCCAAGGATTTTGAGGAAAAGTTGTAGCAATGGGTTGCAACCATGAAAGAATCTAGCATTTTCATTATGGGAAGTCTCAATAGTTTAATATAGTCATAACATAAGGACATGACATGCGTCATAGGCCGTGAAATTATGTCATGGTTAGTGTGGCTGATGCTATTCATTCATCCACCACATTGACTTCTGGCCATTGGGATTGACCCATTAATCTGGTCTGGCCAACCCTACAACCCCTTAGTAGCCAGCCCATGTGACGGATTATGGCACGACGCGTCCTAGACTAGCATGCTTGGTCTTTTTGCTAGACTAAACATGGGTAGTGCCTCATGTAATGTGTGGGCACCATCAGCCTACATGTTTCAATGTGCATGTGATAAATTTATGTACTGAGGTAGTTTAGTCCCTCTTCTATCATGTTCGAAGGCTTCCATATGGCTCGAATTTTTACCCACATGGTATTTTTCATGAATTTCATTCAATATATCAGTTCTACGTAAATGAATATCCTATACTAAGTGTTTTTACATTAATATCACAATGGTGTGATATGTATAGTAATTATAAACTATTTTTGGGGTGAGAAAGGCAGTTTTAATATTTAACTTTTTAATGGTGATAATGGGGTTTGTCTGTGGTGATTTGTTCATTCATCATGGGTCTAGTTCCCCCTCATATGTTATGTGATACTACTTAAGGAACATGTCCCTAATATTACTAACAGAGATAGATAATCTAACATATATTGTCTAATACCCCATTCTTCTTTGTGTTACTCTAATCTGATGTTCGCTACTTGAAGAGGCACAACACCTCCATTGAGATTCTAGAGATGTTATGGAGATACTGGTTTGGTGGTTTAGATTCTCGGATTGGAAAAAGGATCCCCGTATAGCTATAATATCAAGATAATAAGTTTTATTATGTCCCATATTCTATCCTTTAAATAATATTTAGGTTTTATCTTTATCATGGGTTTTTAATTTCTTAATGATGTTGTGGTTTGAGTTGATGTGTTTTCTTATCTTTTTTTTTGGGTTTTAGGGAATCCAACTCGGTATGTATATAGTCAATCCAAAATGTGAATCTTCTATCACACTTGTTATGTATTATGTAGATGGTATAATGTTCTATAATATATTTTGTGGACATGATGTCAATGGATGAATCATGTTAAAGTACCAATGAATATATAGTGAGAACAAATCATCACTTAATTAACGTATAATATAATCCCATGCTATCTACAACTCACTTACTAGTTAATACATAAACCTATATAATATAATATAAAATTCATATATTGAGGAAAGGTACATGATTCCACCTTACGAATAAACCAGTTTCCCCAAACCCTAAAATCTAATGACTTGGTGATAACTTCCCCTCTCTATGAAATAATACGCATCAATGAAAAAACAACCCAACCACCACCATATTACAATTGAAATATCTTAATCATATCCTCAAAGCCACATAACAAAGATGAAATCCACTACAACCTGTTTAATAACACACTATACCTTTTTCCATTATTTATTATTCTTATGTTCACTTGTGATAACTATATGAAATTAAAACATGGATACATATAAATGATTTAACCATAATCCACCACAACCTTCACATAATTGTATAGAATAATTGTGAGAAACTTTAGAACCATATGTGTTTATATCTTATAACTATAAGACATGATATCCTAGAAATGAGTACATGCCTTTCTATGTTAGAATGATTGATCGAGGTAAGTAGAGTAGTCATCCACCCATTACCACAACTGACTATATGTTGGAAAAAAATCAAAACCCAATGCCAAATATGGGCATCAATAAAACCCATAGACTTGTGTGATGATGGTTCTTTTGTTGGAAATACTAACTTAAATGTAGTGATTGACTCTATTCAATATAGATTCACAATTCCAAATGAAGCCTCATCATGACTTATGAAAAAAATAGAACACTGAAATTGTTGGAAAGGCTACTAATAATTTATTATATTCTTTATTAGAAAAATATCAAGAAAATAGTGTGGGATATAGAATTTATATTTTTATTTTAAATAATATTCATGATATTTTTTAATGAAACAATATGTTAAATGAAAAAAATATAAAAATATGTCAATAATAGTTTGAATACATTCAAATGTATGAAGATAAACTAGTTGATGAGTTATTAACCATTTAAAATATGACTTTTTGAATAATCATTGGGTTTAGAGTAACTATTGAAGAGTTATCTTTGTTTATAATTTCGACTAGAATCCTGACAGAAAAAATTGTTTATAATATATTTTATATAGAAGGTATATATCAAGATCAATTCACCATTGATATACTTTATAATACACTCATTAACTATGAAATTGGAAGAGTACATACACATAAAAAATGTAATAAAAGAAAAATAGTTTTATTTTAATTCTACCATAGGTATGAAGATGTAAGATAAATAATACATCTAGAATTGAGGTGAAAATTTAGAATATTATTTTTAAATGTTTTCTCCCTTTTCAATATATTTAACAAGATTATGGAGAGGTTAGTATAGAGGAAAAAATGATTTGAAATTTTTTATTGAATACAAAATTGGAAATTTATTTAAAAACTATCACATGAAAATGACAGGTGAAAATGACAATGAAAAATTTTATAGGAGGGCCACAAATTAGACATATCTCCAAAAATATTAGTCAAAAGTAATGAGAAATATTTCACAAAATGACTTTATATCTAAACTCATGTCAACTTAAGAGGGCATGTTAGATAGTTAGTAATGTTTTTATAATGATAATAAATGTCTTATCAATTTCCCTCGAAGGGTTCTTATATGATAAGAAGAATAAGAAGTGAACCCATTATAAGATAGTCAATGTGAAATTATGATTATGCTATAGTGTTTGAAGAGACTGCTAAACAATATACTTTGTGAATTGAAGTAAAAATGTGTTTAAATGAAATTTTAAGTTTTAGATAAGAAAATATTTTTCTAAATAGAGTTTCCTAAAAACAATGGAAATTCTAGGTTCGAAAAGATAGTCTTGTCTAAGAAATTGAGAGGTTGAAGCTTGATATTTCTAAAATTGGAAAAATCATTGAATACATGAATTCCACCATACCACACAAAAATATTGTAATACCTTTTTATTTTATTCATTAAATTTTTTAGTCATGTATTTGTGTTTCAGGTGCACATTTTGAATCTTCTCTGTTATATAAATCCTTCAAATATTTAGTACATAAGTCTTGGGGGAAACAATGAAACTAATTTTTCACAAAGGTTATTTCAGTTCCTTTTTATTCACAGATGTTCTATATGAAGTGGTATTTAATGGTTAAGTTAAAAATATATGAGATCCAAAATATGTGAGATCTTGGTGTATAAGGGTACCAATACAGAACTTGCACATGGTTTGTAGAAATCATTTGTCAGACGTGAAGGAGGTATAAAATTATTGAAATAGTCATTTCACAATGTTGGTGCTAGGTTTACCTCACCATTCAATAAAACCATATAAGTGGAAATGAAAGTTAAGTTAGATGGGCATGGTTGGTGCATGGTTTGGTATACCACATGGCTAAACTATGCAGAATTCCTAGAACATTAAAATTTAAATATTACAATTATATGCCTTTTATTTTGAATCATCATGCCACTAATTCCTTTCTTATTTTACTACCATATCTTTGGAATAATTCTATTTTCCCTTCAACTCCTTTAGTAAATCTATAGTGGTTCTTCAATGCTTATGGATAATTTCACAACTTAATCCATTCTTAAACCCCCCCTTCTCTAGTATTCCTCCTTTTTTTATCTTATTCTTTCCCTAAAAAGGTTGTGGGTACCTAGGGAATACTTTATATTAATTATAATGTGGTATTATATTGTTTTTAATGTTTGTATTGGTTCTATAAGAATTTTTATTTCCTTCTAAGGGTGTGTGAACACCACACATTATGAAAGAAACATGGATCTGTTGATATGAGGTTTGATTCCCCTTATCTTATCCTCTAAATCTCAAAACCTATATTTTTTGTTTAAATTACTTTATTGGATGTAAGAAATATATTATGTTTTTTAGGATTAATTATAATGAAAATAAAATTTCACTTTATTTTCATTTAAATGAAAATGTTTTTCAATTTAAAAATATAGTACTCATCTATTTTAATTATTATTTCACACTAGATATTTAATTAAATTTCCAAATAAACATTATTAAATTAAAAATCAATTTTAATTGTTATTTTTTTAAAATTAACATTATGGTTAAGAGATAAAATAACATTCAACTGGATTCAAACCAAACCACCCATATTTCATAATTAAATTTCAAGGGAGAAATCAACAAAAACCACAGATCCAAAATTTGATATTTAAAAAGATTCATGAATTGACCCCATCAGCATATAATCACCTTAGGTAATGAAATATTTAGTTAAAATACACCATGATCCACACCCCTCCCAGTTTGTCTCACCTTTATCATCTCCACATCGCAAGAGAGAACCTGCCGACTATCATCCCATCGTAGCTTCAAACCTCCATAATAGAAGAAACCATAAACATCACCGATAAAATTTCACCATAGATGTCATCATGATCCAACACCAACATTCAAGAGTGGGAGAGGAATCGTCAATAGGAACTATTACCATTATCTATAACCATCCTTTTGGATCACCACTAAATGAGACAATCATCGAACTTAAAACTAAAATAAATCAGATCCATCAGTGATTGTCACTAACTTCGACACTGCGTATTCAATGATTACATCTACACCCCTCACAAGACCTCAGAATGTCTTCATCATTGTAGAACTAGAGTATTAATGATTCCATTGCCTTCATAATAGAAAATCTAGATAAAATTTATCAAGAACAGAATCCTCCATCACAATGCACCACCAAAAGATTGTATCACCTCCTGGGACATTGATATTCCATTAAAAAACACATGCCACTGCTTTATTAATAACCACCTCACCGGCGCCCTAGGTAGGCATGCTGGGACATGAAGCTAGTGCATAGTTGTAGTGGTATATGGACTCTATAAAGAGTTGTGACCTTCACTAAGAATGATCCAAAAAACACATTGACCAAATCTAAAAATCATTCTACATAAAAATCCAACCAAAAAAATAAATATAAGAAAAATAGGGAAAAAACTAGAACAAGTTACTATAAATAAGCCCAAAGTAGGAAAAAAACCAAATATATGAGAAAGAAACAAACACTAGTGAAGAAAAATAACTGAGATTCAAACTAGTCCCCTCAAACACCATCGAATGTTTTCATGAAACCATAATAATGTTAGACTAAACGGGATCATGCTCGATGGGTGGCCAATATGGGAATTAGAGAAGAAGAACAATGGACACCACCACTGATGAAAACAAAAAATGTCTGAAGCACCATCAAATAGTCCCAAAATGATGTGCTGAGGTGTAGGGTATGAAAGAAATAGGGGAAGTTAGAAGAATACTATATCCTAGTTGAAACATTAAATGATGAATTTTTTAATCGAATCAGACAACAAATATTCCAATTGCATGGTTAGGTTTCAATTTGATAAATGTGTCTATGATATGAAAAACATTTATTATATTAGTGAACTTTTAATAAGGGATATTTCTACTTTGGGCGCTTGAGGGTGAGGATTTGTTTATGGTCTCTACTTCATGTAAATGAATATGGGTATATAAAAATATTTATATTATTTTTTGATAAATTTTATTTTCTCACCCATAATTCATTTATAATGTTAAACCAACTATATATATAGAAACTTATGATAGAACATAATAAACTATATTAGGATTATAAAAGTACTATTAAAACTTTGTATGAATTATGCCATACCTTGGGAGTTTTACCATCTATTAGGATATGTACGGTATTCCTGAGAATTAGGGGTGTTGGATTGCAGTAGGAATGCTAATATGATAGGTGATGATTTAATTTTTTTTATAATTTATCAGTGTCTCTTATATATTCCTATTATCATCAATATAATTCCTTTTTATATAAATTATGTTTCATTTATTTCTATATTAGCTGGATACTATTTACATTTCAATCATTTTAATAGTTCAATAATGTTATTATTGAAATTATTATAATTATTATTTTCATTATTATTGATTCTTTTTATATATTAAAATAATCTGTTTTTTATTTATAATTCACAAGGTAAATATTTTATGATGGTTTTAAAACTCACTTTTATAACTCATTAACATGTGTATTTTAACATAAATTTCTTTTCATTTTTATAAATTTTTTCATATTTTAAATGAACAATTTAAAATAAAAAATTTAAATGAATTTTAATTAATTTTTAACGTAAATTGAATTTTTTTTAAATTATTATCAAACTTACTAGAAATTGATATTTTATTTAAAGGTAATACATGGGTTTGGGTTTCCCTAAATAACTAGAGAGTTTGTTACTCACACCTATCTATATTTCAGTTTCATGTTTTTCTTCTAATAACTCATGGATCATTTAAGGTATTAAGGATGGATGAAGACTTATGGAGTGGAATAAAGATATAGTTAGGTGTTTATTTTAGTTTTCCTTTATGTCATTATCATATCATCCAAGACAACCCTATTTATTTTTGTTTGTATTTATTTATGTATTTGATCATGTTATATTTTATTTTCATTAATTTATTATATTTTTTGGTTATCTGAATCTTCAAAAACATTTTTATACTGGCTTATATAACATTAATGTATAAAGTCATCATGAAAATCTTAGGTAATGATTCTACTCCATTTTATTTAAACATATTAGGTGAAATGATCCCCCCTAAGTTCTCATCTAATGCGATTTGGAATGTCACTAGACCATGGAGATCATGAATTCCCCTCAAGTATAATGTAGGTCATATTGGGTGCTCATTCCAATGGTTTTATAAAGACGATTCATTAAAAAATGGTATGAGATCATTAGCTCATAAGATGGACTAGGTTCCATAATTAAAATTTTAATTTGTGGAGTAATGGTATATAGAAGATAGAACTATCATACATTGTGGTTCAAGTATGTAAAAGTGTTTATCTAAGAAGTTAATTAACAAACCAGGAGTATTCCTGGGATTGTAGGTTTTTATTCTTGATTTTATGTTGTTTCCAATTATTTTAATTTGTTTAAAATTCTATTGATGGACATTTAGTGTCATTAATGTTATGTGATTTCCATGAAATGTTTTATATTTGGTAGATGACAACATGAGTTAAACTAGAGGTACCTAGATATCTCATTAGTCCTAAAAAGTCATGTGGATACTGAGTATATGGTTTTAATGGAATCTTATTGGCATTTAAAAAATAGACACATATCCAACCAAGACTTATGGATGATCTAAACACATCCACTAATACCCCTTTATTTTTTTGTTGGAATTTATTATTTCCATCTTGTTTTTGGATATAAATCATTTATTTTATTTAGATGAGACATGTATTGGATATTTTGAATTTTCTTTTGAAATGGAATTGTTTTTAATTTAAAATTTATAAATGATGTTTTCCAAAATTAATTTAATGATAAATTTTTTGTTTGTATTTCATGTAGAAAATTATTTTCAATTAAATGAGTTTTCTAAAACATTATATTAGACTGTATTTCAATTTTAAATGTTATTTTATATTATTTTAATTATATTTGAAAATTGTTTTTGGTATGTCTGATTTTTATTGATGAAATATGGGTTTTTTGGATTGTAAATAATGGGGGTTTTAAATAAGATTAAATAATTATTATATAAGGATCCGTAGGAAATTGTGGGTGTTTACTTGGAGATATTATTAGTGTATTGTGGGTGGATTTTCCTTGATTTTTTAATAAATATATTTATTTATATCCAATGATTTCATGATATTTGGTTGTATATAAATTTTATACGAATATTTTTTTTGATTGTGTTTTGTGTCATATTATTTAGAGTATTCCCCCACTATGTTTTGATTGATTCACAAAGAAAATAAATAGGTGGTTTACAAGGAGTAAAAACTTATATTTTTCATCATAGATATTTTATTCTAATGTTTTAGAAATTGAATCTTCCTATCTATTATGGGTAGTCAGATCCTTGTGAAGCATAATTGTGGTTGTGAAATTTCCCAATGATATATGGTCTTCTTGTGATTCCCACATCTCTCAAAATTAATTTCATAAACATTATTATTGAAGGAATTATTTTCATGTGGTGTAATCCCATTTTTTATAATGTTCCATTATATGACCTTTCTTGGTAATTTTTAAAGATTCATTTATCTAGTAGTATTTCTATGGGACTATAAAAGTTGAAAAGGAAATGGAGTTATACTACCAACAATAGAGTGACTAGTAAGTTCATGATAATGTTCAACATTTCATTAAAATAGTTACTTATTTTCCATAATTTCATATGGAACAATTATTGAAGGCTAAATATTTATAAAGGGGAATTATCCATGATATTCAGTCAATGGTGTTAGAATTAATTTTAACCTCATATATAGAAGTGGTATGTAATATAGTTCAGGTTGAAGTAGTCTTAAAAAGTGTTATTGATCCTAAATCAACTTATTAGGGTCCCAAATATTTGTTACAGAATTCTAGTAAAGTAAAAGATATTGTTTTTTATTTTTAATAAGGAGGTTTTGGTATCAAAAGGCCTTCACGTATCTCTTTTTTTCCTTCTTCTAGGGGTAGGACACCAGTGTGCCATCAGTATGAAAATATGGGTCATAAAAAACCCTCATGTTAGAATGATCGAAATAACAATCACGATTGTGTTAATTTGTTTCATCTATAGATATTTTGTAAAGGAAAAGAATGAATATAGAGTGGATCTAGATCTACCTCATCAATGGATTCCTAGGCCCAACATATTGAGTAGATATCGATTTAATATAAAATTTAAGAATTATTTTTTTGTTACTTATATATATATTTGAATCCATTTACCATTAAATGATAAAATGACGATTCATGTTCCTTTTGGATTTTTAAGAATTTATAATTTTTTGGTCTAGTATATTCTTTTAGAAATTTTGAATAATCAAAATCTTTGTTTGGGGTTTTCTTATCTCGTAGAAATCTATTTTGTTTTTATGTTGGGTATTTATGTGTGTTGTTATTATATAGAGGATGAAATTTTTAGAGTAATTATAATATATTGGGGAGACCAGAATAGTTGTTCTTAACATAGTCATTTTGATAATATGTTGTTCAGTCTTTTTTAGATTCTAATTTCATTAAGGGACTGTCTGGTTTCTAATTGAGGACATAAGGATTATTCAAGATATGAGTGTTGTTAATTTTGGTTTTAAGAATCAATTCAGGTTAAATGGTCAAATAAAACCTTTTATATTGAACAAACTAATTATTAAATATTTACAAAGTAATAAATCATTATGGTTGGGATAATTCTCACACCATGACAGTTTTAATCTTGTCCTAGAGTTTTGGGTGTGAATAATGAGAATTATATGATATCTTACACTATCACACAGTTAGTGAATGAATGTTAAGGTAAACTATATTTTTTTTTACACATGGGTCCTTTTATTTCATTTTTTTCATACATGGTTAGTGTGCAAAGGTGGAATAATTTTAGGATCAACTCTTGTGAGACCTAGGAGACACTGTGTGATAATTTAGTGCATAAGTGTACTGGTCCATAGATTAGTAATTATTACTAAAAAGCCTTATGATAATCATGAAAGAAGTTTTAAATTCTTATTAAAATCATTTGACATGGTCTAAGAAAGGGTTACCTAACCATGAGACCAATCTATGTCAGCGCCGAGGTGATTCCAGTGAGAGGTGCACATTTACTATGTGGTTTGGTAAACCGTGTGAACAAATCATAAAACCTAAGAAAAAATTTAAAATTTCAAAATTACCATTATATCTCCCTCAATTTTATCCATATTTCATCTTTAATCATCCCATTTGACTTATGAATCCACTATGTTCCTTCATTTCCCCTTTCCACACCTCCTTTAGTAAATCTGTGTATGTTCTTCTTGGTTTATGGATGATTTCCCAAGGGAATCACTTCTAGACCTTCCATTCTCATATGTTCCTCATTTTATTTTTTTTACCCTAGAGAGGTCATGATAATATAAATAATAGTTTGGATCAATTTTTAACTAGGAGTTTTTTGTTTTTAGGTGTCGTCTTGGTTCCTTGAAGTCCATCATTTTCTTCTAATGGAGGATTAGTACCTTACTTTGTAAAAGAAACGTGGTTCTATTGATTTGAGGTTTTTTGATTCTAGTATTATCCTATAATTGTTCATAATAAGATTTATTTATTAATTAAATCCACGTTGTTGATATAAAATATTAATATTAAATGTGTTTGCAGAAAATATGTATATAAAATCATGTTTCTATTTATTTTTTTTAGAAAAAAAGGATTTATCAGTTTAAAATTATATTATATATATTTTTTACCTAACAGTGCACACCAAGTATTTGAACATTTTCCTAAATGGATTTTTTTAATGAGATTTGATATTTCCAGTGGAATTTTAGTCTTTAAACTAGTTCCTGACTATTTTATTGAATTTATGAGGTGTTCCTAGTTATTTTAAATGGGATCTTATAACATAGTTTCTAAATAATGTTTCGGAGGCCAAATTGGTGATTTTAAAGCAAATTAATTTAAAGAAAAGGCCCTTGGAATATTCCCAAAGCTTCATTTGGTTTTAAATGGACTTGTTTTCCCCTAATAATGGAAACATTTTTTATATTGATGACATTTATGAGCAAGGGGATATTTCTAATAGGGGTTCCTGGGGATAATGATTTTTTATGGATTATAATATGTGTAAATAGGTATGAATATTTATATTATTGTTTTATAAGTTGCATTGGATTACCCTTATTTTCTATGTCATAGGTAACAAATAGTAGTCGATAGAAATTTTGAGAGAACATGTCACACTAGCATAGGATCATGCTATAGCTAGTGACACTTAACATTGATTACACACTTCTATGGGTGTTTCCCCTCATTTTGGTTAGGTAGGTTATGAATGAGAATTATCGTAGTTGTATTTCATCTAGTTCCCCTATATGATGGATCATGTTATATTATTTTGATGACTTTCCCTTCAGTTCCTATATATTCCATTAATCAGTAGTGCTTGTCTTTATTATATTGAATATTTTTACTTTATTTCTATGATATTAGGTAATTGTTGACATTTCCCTCATTTTAAAATTCTATAACAATCATTTCTATCATCATCATCATCATCATTATCATTATTAATTATAATTATTTTGTATTTTTATAAAGAACAACTATTTTCATTTTAAATTAATGGTCAATTTTTAATGGTCTTAAAACTCACATTGGAAATCTTTCACAACGATTATTAAAGGAAATTTCCTCTATAAATGTTTGAAAATTATTGTTTTAAATGGAACCAATTTAAATGGACAAGGAAAATGAATTCCAATTGGTTTTAAATAGAAATTTGAAAACCCACATTAGTAAATTATATTTCATACTAGTACAAAACAAATATTTTGTTTAAAGGTGATGAATATGGTAGAGTTTCAATAGAATACCTATAGAGTTTCACACGCATTAAAATATATATTTCAGTTTTAGGTTCAACATCTAGTTTCTCATAGATAGTTTGTGTTATTAAGGTAGACTTGTGACTTTGGGAGTCATGTGGAGACCGGTTTGGGAATTTTTTTATCCTTCGTATTATTTTTATATAAGAGAAGAAAAAATCCCTATATATCTATATTTAATTTTATTCTATGCATTAATTTGAGCTATAAATATTGTTTATTTATTTATTATGTTTTGTTTGGTTCTTTATATATGTAAAAATATTTATTTTTTGTGTATGAACTTCTAAAGTATGGAGTGGTCACATATTAATTTTAATAAGGATTCTACTATGCAGTAATTATATTTATTAGGTGAAGTCATTCCCATAATTTTTGATCTGATTCCCTAGTGTTCTTCACTATCTCATTGGGATCAGGAACACCCCTTGCATATGTAACAGACTATATTAAGTGCCTAGTTTAGGAATAACTTGAAGTTTGTTCAAGACATACCATAATAAATGGGTTGAAATATATTAATAAACAGATAAAATATATGTAAGAGATTGTGAATATGGGTAAAGAAATATAATAAAACAAAAAAATATTGTTAATCAATAGGGAAATTTTTTAATGTAATCAATAAGAAGTATCTATTCTCAACATGATGCATGATATAACAATTGGGTGACTATAAAGATCTAGTGCATAAAAAACCATTTATAATAAATAAGAAAATGATAGATTAAAATATGTAACATATAAGTGTTATAAATAAATGAAAAACTATTTAAGGAAAAAAATTCAAAAAATAGGCCTACATACTTCATAAAATTTCAATGAATAATCCCTAAAAATAGCATAGTTAGATATGCTTATTTAAGGATTGAGAATGGAAAAAGAAAAAACCCATCAAGCAATATAATTTTTATCAAAAAAGAAGATATATGGGGTAATTTCAGTGATATGGTAGGTTTAGACATATGTTATAAAATTCATTATACAATATATATCTACTAGGATTGAGAAGAGTGTAGGAATCCAAGGGGATACAACAATAAATGATGATAACTCATCCAAAGCCTCAATAAAAAAGGAAGAAAGATGAAGTAAAAATAATTTTGAATGATTTTAAGAGGCATGTGGAAGGTGTTATTGAGATGGAAGAACATTAGATGTGTGTGTTTCATTTATTCTAGCTTAGATTAGTATTTTTCATAGGTTTGTAAATGATAAAAATAAATTTTAGATTAGGAAATAGCCTAACATAGATTAAGTTGATTTGAAATCATGAAAATATAAAAAGTATTGGATCATGGATAATAGGTTTTCATCACAATATAAGTGATATAAAAAACCTATTGAATAATAATAAGCATAAAGGTGTAGATGATTCATTTGGTAATTAAAACTCTTTGAAATTAAAGGTCAGTAGAATGAATTTTTTTTGAATGAATCAAACATTCCTAGAAATTTGTTTTTATTTATGAATTAAAGAATAATGTTTTTAGTGTATAAAAATAATTTATGATGAGAATGTGGTGATCTTCAGAAATAATAAATTCATAATCAAAACAATAAAATATAAGGCTATTAGACTAAGGGTTTTGGGAACCCTACTAAATTTATTACAAATTAGATAAGAAAATTGAGGATCCTACTTAAGGAAATAAGAAGAAAATATTATATGAAAGAAAATACTTTTCCATATTGTACCAAATAATATAAAGTTGTTTATAAAAGAATAAATTATGATGAATATACCTATTCTGAAATTGGATACTAGCAATATTTGTAAAACGAGAAAAAATTTCAACATGGTGAAGAAAACACACAAGAGATGAGATATTCAAAAAATAATACCTCTCGGTCTGATCCACTCTGATGGGTGTGGACCTATGTCAATGAAATTGAAAAGTGGATAAAGATAAATTATCGTATTCATTGATGAATTCAAAATAATTACATACATAATGTTCATGTCACAAAAATAAAAGGCCTTAGAAAGATTTAAAAGCTGGAAAAGACTTGCAAAAAATTGAAAAAGATTCTACATGAAGAGATTTAGATTGGATAATAGTAGTGAATATGAAAAAAATAGTATTATTAATATACCAGAAAACATATTATCAGACATGAATTAAACACTCCATAAACTCATCATCAATGTAGTTCTCGGAAGGATGAATATAAATTTATTTTTTATGGCTAGAACAATACAGAAAGGACCTAAGACCTGAAGGTATTATTGACTGCATTCCATCACAACTGTTGGAATCATCCAAAATAGGTGTCTCTTAAGACCAAATTATCACATGACTACCTATGAGATGTGTCTTAAAAATAATATTTTTTTAAAAAATTTGGGTATTATATAGTCAATGTAGAATCATGAAAAAGGAAAAAATGGTGTAATCTTTGATAAAAAGTAAAAGGTGGAGTTTTTATAGGTTATACACAAAATATATATTCTGGTGGGTGATATAATAATATATTTGAATGTATTATTTCAATTTATGATGTATTAGTTCTTGAAAATTAAGATGAAATTTGTAATTCTATCATTTTATAATTTCATCAGTTCTAAACATGTTGAAGAAATAATTATTTTAGATAAAAACTCAATATCATCACCAAAAAATATTTATTGAATAAATATTTTTTTTATAATTAATTTCATGATACCTAAATATAGTATATGATCAATTATATACCGGTGATATTTTTAAAATTAGAATGTTTACTTAGTGACATAAAATATTTTTTAATTAATATTAAATTTATATCAAAAAATGTTTAATTATTACGATGAAATTAATGAAATATATATTCAATAAATATGATATAAAAAAATGTTCACCTTAATTATATGAATTTATATTTATATTTTTTAATATGATATTATTAGAAATACATTTATCATATTATGAAATAAAAATATTATTTTTCATTTGAAAATTAAATAATAGTTATTCTTAATAAATTATTGTTCCATTTAAAATATAATTTTAATTAAAAATAAAAATTATCTTTATTTGAGTAATAATTTTATTAAAATTTAATTTCTATACAATTATAAATTAATTAATATTCATGAAATGATTACCAATAAGATAGAAATAATAATAAAACCATTTAATGGTATATAAAGAAACTTAAAAAAAACTTGATATGTATTTTTATTTTTACAAATTATGTTTATTTGTCTTAAATGATGATTTTCACAATTTGTTTCAATATATAAAAAATAATTTAATAATAATTTAATTAGAATTTTATAAGAAAAAAATATGAAGAGCACTTAAATATTAATAAGTCAATTTTCTACAAAATAAAATTCATTTATATTTTGTTATTTCACTTAATAGTTTAATTTTGAAATTTTAAAAATTTAATTTTAAAAATTTAATTTAATTTTTGGATTCAAAACATCAATGTTATCTTAGAGTTAGTTTTTTATATTATTTGGAATAATTTTCCTTCTTAGTGAATGTTAAAAAATATAGTTCATATAAATAGGGTACATTTTTTGACATCATCATGATATAAATATCATTAAAAAAATATAAAAAAATTTTAGAAAAATTATTTATATATTATAATAATTTACATAAAAATAATAATTATAATTTATAAAACTATGTTTGAAATTTTAGATCTTAGGTAATATTTTTTTCTAATAAAAAACTATTTTTGTAATTTTTCATTAATTATGTATTAAAAAGATTCCATTAGGTTTTGTATTTATTTAAAATTCAAATAAAAATCCTTAATTTAATTATAAAATCACTAAACTTCATTGTAATTAATACTATTTGGTATAAATAATTATAAATTCTGTATTATACTTAAAAATACATTTTTCTATGAATTGTTTTTACTGAATTATGCATAGTTATAATGAAATTATCTTTTATCGCATTAAGAAATCGAATTCAATAAAATAGTTTTAATTTTTTTAATTTGAACATCTAAAATAGGTAATTGTTAAAATTTCATCTTTAGTCATAAAAACAGGTTACCGGGGTCACATTCATTCACCACGGTAAATGTAGAAATAGGGTAAAATCATTAAATCTGGGGATAATGTCAAAAAAATATCAAAAAATGTTATCATTAAATCGGTTTATGATTTTATTTTTTACTTTACCACATGTTATCCTCATTAATTTTTAATTTTTATTCCACTTTTCATGAATATTCCATTTCTTTTATATTAAGAAATTATGATTTACAAAAATGTCACATCTCTCACTTACAAAAGGACCATCCACTACCCTTTCAAATACAGACCTTAACTTATAATACCTCCATATAAAATAGAATCTATCATTTCTGAATAATTCTATACCGTGTTAGTTAGTTTTTTTTCTCAATTGAATACACCAAATTCCCTCAAAACCATGAAGGCTTCTAATATGAGATATGTTTTCTTCATTGCATGTAATGACTTCTTATCCATAATTTTCATTTATGTTATTCTTATCCTATTAAAAATTATGATTTATAAAATTAATAAAATATAAGTCATATCATAATACATCTTGAATAATGGTATTTTTCAAAACCCTCTACAAAATGTTTCTCGCACATTGATTACAACATGTTTTTTTGGTAGATTATCCACCTACATGGATGATGAGATAAAATTTTACGATGATTTTTAATGAAAACATAGTAAATATTAATATATGATATTAATAATTTTTTTAATAGAAATATTAATATTTATCTTATTTTTTTACCTACTTTTATTCCTAAAAAATTACAGAAACAAGCATGTTATGGAAGTCGTCTTCGAGAATCATGACTAAAACTCCATGGAATGAACCTAGATCTTCATAAATCATTATGAATATTATATTCCAATACCTAGACTATTATAGAGATTATGAACTCACAAACATAAAATGATTATTTATACAATTATACTAAAATAAAAGATTATTTTTTTAAATAATAACAACTTATGATACATATTAAATGAATATTAGAAATTAATATATAATAAATAAATATAAAATATTGATATAAAAGGATAATAAACAAAAATAAGATTATATAAGTTAATGATTATTGAGTCTTAGTTTTTTATACTAGAAGGTAAAATATTTATCAGTACGAAGGAATCCAATATAAGGGTTCTTTTTCTCAATTTCCATTTCCTAAGACATTATTCACATTATTCACCTATTAATATTTAAAATTATATACATACCATCCATTTTCATATTTTATTATAAAAAGAGTTTTATCAATTATATTTAAATGTATAATTCATAATCTATTTCCATGTTTTTTATTTATACATTACAAAATATATATGGGTTTTTTCTAAACTCAATTTCCATTAATTGAGTTATAAAATTTCTTCTTGAACTCTATTATTCTAATTAAGGTTCATTGTACCATATTACTATATTATATTTCATTTCCAATTTTATAGGATGGGGGATTTATATTTCATTCAGATAAAATCATTTTCAAATGGTTCATACATCATAAATTATGAAATCCATAAGGGTTTCACATATTAATTTTTCTTTGTGTGTGATATGTTTTTGTTTGAACACCTTCACCATTTATGTGGTGTATATGTTGATCCATAAATTTATTTTAGCATATTTTTCATGCAATTCATGTGATATATTAGTCCATATAATGTAACTTCATTCAATGTGTTTGATTCAAATTTGTACAAAAACCAAATTCGATCATTTTCAAATATTTCATTAAGAAAATATTATTTTGGTTCATGTTCTGTTGGGGATAGTTTATATATTTTATCTATAAAGGCGCATATATTTTATTCTCTTATATTTTTTTAGGTCTGAGATGGAAATAATAGATGTCCTAGATAGGGGTGTGTATAATAGACTAAAATTTTAATGAAAATACATAAATTACTAAATTAATCATCAAAGTTAATAATCAATTGGTAAAATGAAGCATAAACGTAGGGAATTAACCTATATATTTTTTTATTATTGTTCATTAAAATGTGAACATACTATACTCTTATGAGTATATACTACTTGAGAGATATGAATTCAGTAATAGAATAATTTTTTGCGGAATTGAAACCCATAAAAATATTAGATTTTATTTTGGAGGTATAATCGGACACATGAATTATGTATTGGGGGTCACAACATTTAATATTATTGACATTAAACAGTGGGGGACATAACCCAAAATGTCCTAAATTTAGAATCCATGAGTCATTACCTGAAGAGATATAGAGAATTATTTAGATTTGTAAATCATAAACCAATGTAAGAATACAAGTGAGATATATAGAAAGAGTTAGAGAAGACTCTAAAAGAACGAAGAAGAAGAAGTAAAGAACACTGATGAATCACATGAATTGGTATTTGAGTAGTGTATTGATACATCTAATTAAGGTATTATTAGTTATGAAATAATATTAGGTTTACATTTGTTGGAAAATAACAACACCTCTATATTTTAATGACCTTAAATCATGATTATCTTGTCATAAATTTTCATGTTTTCTGTTAGAAAACAATTTAATTGATAATTTTTAAAAAACATTCTAAGTCTAAGAGAATACAATTCAACCGTCCCATGCAAGGTTCTGGAGACCGTATCACCATTACACATGATATATTTCACCTTACTGGATGAATACAATTCCTTCCATGAGTTAGGTGAAAAAACTTGTCTAATTCATGAACTAACCACACAATGAAGATTCCCCTTACTATATATGGAGAATCACCTTACTGTATGTATATTCAACTGACTACGAGTTGAATAGGTACCTTACATATACCGAAATGAAAGAATTAAACTACTTTCCAGATGAAGAAGTCAAGTAATCATGATATGGTATGTGTAATTTTTGAGAAAGTAATAAACTAAACATGAATTTTAATATAGTGAACTCATGAAGAAAAATCATACTACAAGAATTATTGAATATATCACATTTGTAAATTAGATGAACAAATTAAGAGATGAACCTATTTTTCTTCCTTGACACATCATTTTACCATGTCTTGTTTCCTTGTTCTAAACTAACCAGGCATTAAGTGAACATATTATTCCATGACTAACTTAGTAGTAGATCATTTCAAATATCCAACGGATAGTTTTGAAGCACTAAATGGAGTGTCATCACATTTAATAAATAATAATTTTTCTCTAATGGATACATTGGATGAATATCTATTTATAATAATCATTCGATCATTTGGAGATTTTGGACTACTGAAATTATTTCTCACACACTGATAATAACATAGGATCCTTATCTAAGAACTTATGATAAAAAATAAAACTTCACAATGCTATATTTTATATAATTTCATGATATAATCCCACATGTTTTTAAGTAAAAAATCCTGGACTCCAGAAAACCTAAGCTAATTAGATCGACTGGAATTTATTTCCCTATGTTTTTATCTCTTTCTCTTTATATTTTATCTATAAATTAAAGTTGTGTTTTATATTTATACTTTTATTTTTGAAAACACAGTCTCTTATGCTAAACAATATAGTACTAAATATTATTTAAAATAATTTATTTTTTACTATGAATAAATGTTTAAGAGGTCCAATTTGGCCTGGTATCTATTTAATCCCAAATATAACTGCAGAATAGGCTGTATATATAGAAAGTATTTGCACAATGTTGTTTGTAAAACCTGAACCAGGTCATGGGAAAGTTTATTCATTAATAAACTTCTTGGTAGAAGTTTATTTCCAATATGAGGGGATTAAAACCCAACTTGAGACTAAACCCCCATTTTAACTTCATTAGTTTTTTTAGGTTTTTTATTTAAATTACAAACTGATTTTCAATTTGTAATCTATAAAAACCTTTAATTAGATATTTATTCCTAATTTATTGATATATAAATTGTTTTATTAAGTTAATTAATTTAAAAAGTTAATGTATTTATAAGATATTTTCACTGATCCTAAATCAAAATTTTGAGAAATTATATTTAAGATCAAATTTATATATTTATACTACTTTTGATAACTATATTTTTTATTTAATTTTTTATATAGTTTTTAATATTATTTTAAATATAAATTTTATTGGGAACTCAATTCACACCCCTATTGAGTTAGTCACTTGAACCAATAGCTGGAATCAATGGAACTTCATACATCATTTTGAGTATATTTTTTTGCATTTAATGATATCAAATTTATGTCATCTATTAATTTAATTATTTATGGATAAAAGTAGGAAAAAAGTAATTTACACTAATCTTCCACCTTTTGTAATTGAAATAATTATTCTCAAAGGTATATAATGTTGAAAATACTCTTATAATGTACGATCTTTGATATTTGTACTATAAATGAAGATAAATATGATAAAATAAAGCTTATAGAGATACATTAAGTGATGATACAAAATATACTTATGTTTGTAATTTTAAATCTATGAATTCATATTTATTATGATTTATGTGAATATGAATCTAACAGAATATTTTCTGATGCTATTTATCTTGAAATTTGAGATACCCTATCAGTTTTTCTCTTGAAGATAATTTCAATGTTAAAGAAATTAATTTAAACAACGACACTATTATATATGATAATTTTCATATAAAGCTTTATGAATATATATTTGACATGTATCTCAGTTTCAATGAGATTGTTAACACGATCCATGCACTGGGAAATAAAACTACTAACAAGGATCAAGTCATGAAACTTCTTAGGTGCTTAATAAAAAAATAAATAAAAATATTTTTATGTATAATAGAATCATTTGAATGTATTAATATTCAAGTTAATGATCTTATTAGAACTATTATAATGTATTAAGAAGAAATTCATGTTAACAATGAGGAATTGGATGAGATAAAAATAAACTTTATATATTTTAAAACTACTGAGTCAAAAAATGAAGATTAAAGTTAAAATAACAAGTGATTAATAATTAACTAAAAATTTTGATGAGGGTGTAGAAAATATAGATAAGAACTTAAAAAAGTTCTGAAAACATTATAAGATCATTAAGAAACCCAACTATAGAGGTATGCATGGTAATAGAAATTAGTGAATGATTGGAAGAAGGATGATTCTATAATGGAAATAACCTGATTTGAATGTAAAAGAAAAGGAAACATCGAACCATATCGTATGATGGTAATGTATAATAAAAAGGATTGGTATAAGAATAGAATATATAAAAATATTATGAATTTCAATCTAAGTGCTTCATTAGAAAATTTAGGGGAATTAGATTCAAGCATATGAGAATGAACTAATAAAGCTGATATGTGTTTTATCAAAAACCCATCTGAGTTATCAATTGTTTTTCCTAAATCTTCTACTCACATTTCAAATAATTACGAGACTTAAAATTATTTAAAAAATATTTACACTATTGAATTATTTGAATATTATAACTTGATGGAAGATACATTTAATATATTCAAAGATAAATAAAAATGTTTAATGAAGTAACATTCCCTATCTTCTATATTTAAAATTTATCTTACAGTAGAGAATCATAAGAATAATAAAAATATTAAATAAAATAATTAGATGAAATTATCTTACTAACATTTAATGAATGATATAGAGAGATTATCAAATATAAGAATAACTATTAATCAGATTCTTGGTAAAAATAAATCTCTTAAATATACCACTTGAATATGATATCAACTTGGATATGAGAGAATTAATAAAAATATATTTATTCCCATTACTAGTTCCACTAATTTTATTAATATTTTTTATTATATTGATCCAAATAAGGTATTTATTTCTAAATGTTTAAGGTATGATTATAGGAAAAAAAATAAAATATTTATGTATTCTAAAATCTATTATTACTATCTTATTTGGACTAATGTAAATAAGGGTACCAAAATCATTTTTGGTTTAAATATATTTTTTATGAAACCTGCATAAAGAGTTTCAATAAAAAAAATATATTATCTAGATAGTGGATACTCATGAAACATGAGTAGATACTACATAGAAATCAAAACTATAATTAAAGTCGATGGTGACGAGTCCTATTCAATGAAAATTCAAACAAAGAGAGAATTATTTTTGGCCAAATTGGAAAATCTAGAATAGTTTTAATTTCTAAAGTATTATATGCAGATGTATTGAAATTTAATTTTCATAGAATTTAAAAATAATGCGATGACTATATTTATGATAAATTTAAAATAATTCATGTAATGTTTTTAATTCAAAACATTCTTATGTTTTGACTTCTTTAAGAAAAAAATGTTTTTATTGTAAATTTTACTTCATTGTTTTCTCAAAATATTTCTTATTTAAGTGCCTTTGAAAAAGAATATTGAATAAGGAATAGACGGATAGGGAATTACAATACTCAATAAATTAAAAGATAACTAGGAAATGTTAGTTAAGGATCTACAAAATCTATAATTCATTACAATAAAGGCTATAATCTCTGTCAAATGTGAATGTATGATAAAATATAATTCAATTTAAAGATGGATGTGCTAGCTTCTGAAATATTTGAGGTCATTTACATGGAATTATTTATACCCTCTATTGTTTCTAGTATACCAGGAAATAATTATGCATATATTATAGTGTATGACTATTCAAGATATACATGGGTGTTTTTCCATGCTCATAAAAATGAAGCATTTTCTTGTTTTTCAAAGTATTATAGATCTATTGAGAATAATTGTGGAATTATAATTAAATACATAAGAAGTTATAATGGTCATGAGTTTGAGGACCAATATTATGAATTATTATACTCACAAAAGGCATATAATCATAAATTTTCACTCCTAGTACCCCATAATAAAATGGTGTTGCAGAATGAAAAAAGACCCTCCAGGAAATGTATAGGACCATGATAATTGAGTATTATTTATGTTTTTATTTTTATATACAATATATATATATATATAATATTTTATATAATTATTATATTTTTAATTATAACTCTCCAAAAAATTAACCTTATTAATTATTGAATAGTAGAAAACTAATGGTTAATTAACCTAGAGTTTTGGGTTTTAAAATATTTATACTCAACACAAAAGTTAATTTAGAAAAACAATATTTCATGAATGATAAAAGAAGTTTCCTTCGATATTATATATAATGTAAATAATATATCTGGTTTAATAAAAGGTATAAGTTTGGTAAAGAATATATAGATGTGAAATTCTATGAAACAAGTCCACATGAGCCTTTGACCTCTTTAAAAAATCATGAGGAAAACCTTTCTAGTCTGTACTTAAATTCTAAATCTTGTGAGAATTATTCCAGAACTCAATTAAAGAACATTCCCAATTCAGATGAACAAACTGAATTGAAACCTATATAGGAGAATGAAGTTTCAAACCATTCTAATCCTAAAAATGTTAGGACTCAAAGATATAATCCCTTAGATGTTGTAGTATGTGAACTTGATAAAGGACCTCAGACTTGAGATTCTCTAAATCTGGCTAAACATAGAACTCTTTTGTCATAGCTTGAATCCAAGAGCCCATGTTATGAAATTAATGATGAATTTTGGATAATGGATATGCAAGAATAACTTAATTAGTTTGAAATAAATAGAGTCTAGAAACTAGTTGGAAGATCCAAATAATATAAAAATATTGGAACTAAATGGGTGTTTATAAAAACATTTGATTAGTTAGGAACAATAGTTATAAATAAAGCATGATTTGTTGCATAAGGATATAATAAAAAAGAAGGTACTTATCTTGAAGATTCCTTTGAACTAGTAACTAGACTTGAATCCATCATGATGTCTCATGACTATGTTGCACAATTGGATTTAAAATTATCTTTAATGGATATCAATAGTGAATTCCTAAATTGTTATATTATTAAGTATGTTTTTGTGGGAGAAACACTATATTTCAAAACCATAACTATACAAATAATGTTTTTAAATTAAAAAAAAAGATTTATATGGTTTAAAATAAGATCCTAGGGTTTGGTATGATAAGATCATCTCGTTTAAAACTCCCAAATTTTTTATTAGAGGTATAGATAAACCCAAATTTGATTATTAAAATAATTTAAAAATATTTTAATTAGTAAAAATATATGTTGTTGATATTAATTTTGGATATTCAAGAAACTATTTATGTAATGAATTTTAAAAAATGATACAAAGTGAATTGGTAATAGGTTTAATGGTTGAACAAAAATTCATTCTTGGGTTTAATTTTTAAAAAATAAATAAGTAATTATTTTAAATCAATGTAAGTACACCAAAGATCATATTAAACATTTTTTAATGGATAGTACTAAAGCTAGTGATACTCCCATATATACTAGATTCAAGTTGGATCTTCATGAAACTGGGAAATCAGTTGATGAAAGCACTTATAGATTTATGATTGGAAGATTCTTGTAAATAAATACTATCTAAAATGATATAATTTTTTTTCATGTGTATGAGTGATCATTTTCAAGAAAACCCAATATAAACACATCTATTAGGTATAAATGTAATTTCCAAATACCTCAATAATACAAAAAAATGGATTGTTTTACTTCAAAAGATATGAATTTAATTCATTTAGTTATTTATATGTATATTTTAGTGGTTGTAATCAAGATAGAAAATGAACATTTGGAACATGTCTCTTTTGGGAATGTATCTAGTGCCGTTTTATAGTAAGAAAAAGAACTCTGTGGCTTTATCCCCTGTTGATGCCGAGTACATAGATACAAATAGTGGTTGTGCATAAATTACGTGGGTGAAACATACATCACTAGAATATGGATTTCAATTCACACATGTCCTCATAAATTGTGATAATACAAGTGTTATAAATAATTATAATAATAAAGAAATAGAATATTTAAATAAGATGTCACAATATGATAGATCATAAGATAAATGGTGATAAAACTATAAAAATTAACTGTACTACACAGAAACATGCTGATATATTTATAATGAATTTTTTTGAGAGAATAAATTATATTAGACATGAATTGGGAATGAGAGTTTATGTACTGTTTTTTAAATTTTGATTTAGCTATTAATTATCATGTTAAAATGTTTTAAGTTAATTTCTATAATCTTTTCTAGAAGTAACCATGAAGTATTATTCACATGGTCAGCAGGTCGACTGTGATTTTTTGTTCCTGTGTTCATCATGCCTCATTAAAAAAATTACTCATGTGGTCACAATAATCATTGTGTGTATTTACTCACATGGTAACTTTTCATTCCCTGAAAATATATTCATATAGTTAGTATACACCTATTATGGATATCTTGATTGTATTGTTAGAACACCAACCATAAGATTACAGATAACATGCCTACCATGCTTATGTTATTTATAGATCCACAGTAATAAATCTTACCATGTCTATTAAATTTTGAGTTTTTTAAATATTATGGTGGAATATCATTTAAATTAACTATTATTTTAATCCCTAAAAATTTTAAATTAAACTTTGAATCAGAATCCAAAATGTTACCTATCATTTCATTTAGATCCCATCTATATTTTTAGGATCGTTTTAGAGTATATTTTTATATTATTTAGAACTTATTTATCTATCCTTGTAAAAACATTATCTTTTACCTCCACTTTAAGAACCATCATAGCTCTCAAATCAAATCAGAATGATGAGATTGGAGCATATTTCAGAAAATATTTTTCATATCTAGTTTCATCCTATTAATTAGCTAAATAAATTTAATGGTATATCAATTGAATAAATAAAGTCAATTAATTTATATGTTTTTTACTATCTATTTTAAGTGCAATAAAAATTCAATGCTCAATGGTTAAATTCAAGTCGATTGTTAGGTTGGAATGCGATTCAAGATGACTGATGGGATGATTTTTTGATGAATATGATAGACCTTTATTTTAAAATCAAATCATGTATTTTTATGTAAACATTTATTTCTTACCTAGAAAGAATATGAACATAGTTAAATCAAGGATAATTGGTGACATTTTTTAATTATCATCATAACATTTAGAAAAGTTTTTGATCATGCCTCCTAATGGAGAATATGAAGATTATCAAATTTCATATCTTGTTAATCATATTCACATAGAATTTACAAATTCATTTGATGATATAACTTGGAATGGGACTCCCAGAATGCACACTTATTCCATGTTGAGAGGAGAATGTTGGATCCCAGTTAAATTTATTCAATATATAATATGTCTATAAAAATGGGACGTTAGTATCCTGAGGTACTATAACCTATTATTATTTTATCTTTCTGATGAAGAGTAGTGTTCAAACCAATATATGAAGATATTTTATGAGAAACCTAGGTGAAAAATTCTATCCAATTTCAAGGATTATTTTCTTACCCTATTTTAAGATAATTTCTAACATACTATATTACAAAGGTTTTTTTCCTAAGAGGGATAACAAGAGAAATAATTGTGTATGATTTTATCAAAACCAAAATATTTTTGTGAAAATGAAAGTGAACTAGAATCCATTGAATAAAAAATTGTTAGTTGACCCATAGAATATATATTAATGGTTTAACCTAGTAAACTATCCATTTATACATAAATATCTTATAGATATATGTCTTGAAATTGATGAGGTTATGTATTATTAAAATGATAATGGTTCTCCTTATAAATAAAAAAATGGATAATTATATTTAGAAAAGAGAATGATTAAAAATAAGTTGTTGAACATAATAATAAATCTTGGTTAGCATATATGGATGGTCCACAATGGAATAAATTTGTTGAATCTGATAAATATTGGAATAGATGAAAATGATATCCTATTATTGGGGGGACATGTAGACATTATATACCTGATTCTATATATAAGGGGAATAAGTCCACTATATCTCTTGTATTGGGCTTAGAATATTTAGATTATGACAATGAAGATCACAGGGAAAATCAACCTAGAAATGGTGGACCTTCCATTATGTCTATTCAAATAACATTGGAAGGTTCATTGATTGATGAGGTTTAAATTTAATAGAGATTTGAATATTCACTGCTTCTTTTTCATGAAAGCATTGATAGATATTATGATAATGATTAAGTTGATGTTTTTGTCAGAATTGAGGACTATACTATGAGAGATAGTTTAATGGAGAATTACATGAGGTATATGGTTGGATATGGTGATTGATCCATGTCCCTTTACTCCTACACACTCTAATCAAAATTCAATATAAGTCAGTAAGGATTAATTATCTGTGTTTAACTCATAGAAAATAATATATTAATGACGATGTTACTATGGTAATCAATCATTATCACCCTAGATTTTATTTCTGAATAGAGATGATGCACAATGAGATTGAATATTTTAGAGATTATTTTGGTTCAATATTGGAAGATATATTAGTAACACACTGATATTTTTTGAATTATTTTTTTCTTTCCATGAGTTAATTTTTATTTTGTATATTTTTCAATTTCATATGACACTGAAAAGAGTTCTACAGACACAGACACACACACAGACACACACACACACATACACACACAGAGATATATATTAAAACACTAAGTCAAAAAGTCCATTCACATGACACCTACATAGCTTTCAATACACACAATATTGACTTGTCATGTGCTACACACAATACCAGATTGAATTGCGCTACCCGCAAGATCGACATGGCACATGTTACAGACAAAACCGATTTTTCTGCGAAACACATATTTTTTGTTATAATTACTTAAATGAGATAATTATAACCTAGAATTTAAAATTATTAATATTAATCATAAAAACTAATTTTCAAATATTATTTATAATTTTTTGATATAGATGAAATATATTGATAATGAAAGATATGATTTTTGGTAGAGTCCTTTTATATTTAAAAATACCATTTATTCGAATGAAGTAATTTTAATAATGAAGTTAATTTTAGACACATTTAGATATTAAATATGATTAAATAAATTTCTTTTTTTGTTTTATAATTTAAAAATTAGTTTATGGTGATATCATGGGATTTTTCAGAGAAACTTTATTTATTGATGAATAGTGAAAAATATTGCTTCATAGTTAAAACTGCGTTTTCATTTAAATAATTTTTAGTGTTAAAATATATTTTATATTTTATGTTGAGATTAGATTAATTATATATCTATTAAAACAATTTAGGTTATTATAATCCATTTCACATTGAAATTGAATATAAAAACATAATAAACTTTTGAACTTCTTTCTACTTTAAAAACCATTAATTTCGTTCCGTCTGCAGGATTAGCACTTATCTTATTTTTTCCTATTCTCTGAAGTGAATTTCAAAAAATATAAATAAACCATTTTAGTTAGTATAACATTTATAGTCTATTTATATCATGTTTATTTTTGAATAAAATGATTAGTAAAAGAGATCAAAATTAATCATAGAGAATAATATCAAATTAATCATTAATTAGGGACTAAACCCTAATCATAGGTCCCCAAATGAACTAGAAAATTTTCCAAAACCCATTGTATGGATATATTTAGTCCCTAAACCTTACATTATTGATTTATGTGGGCTCGGTATGACTTTGGTTAGGTAATTACATTGGTACCCCTAACTTGTTTTAAAAAAATTCAAAGTGAGTCCTCTTTCTACCCTATAAAAGGCCTCCACATATCCCACTTCCTCACACCAATCAAACCTCTTATGCTTAGCCAATAATTTCCCAAACAACTTCCTAGAAATCCTACATTCCTCCTAATATATTTCCTTTGGGTATAAGGTCTCCCAAGGAAGCGTTTTGGCATAAACCAATAAGAGTTACCTGATTAAGCGCTAAAATCTTCTCTTCTCTCAATTCATTTATATAGATCAATTATAGAATCCATGTGTACGTATGACCAACCATCTCAATGAAAAGTGTATTATATTTAATACTAATATATTATATAGATTTAAATAATAAACATATAGTCTATATAAATGATATTTATATTATGTTTTACATTCTTTAAGTAATTATATATAGTATAAATACCAATGATATAACTAATTAAGATACATATGAAAAATAAAACCAATATCTCTTAAAGTGAAACCATAACATAGGATTGTTCACAAGAGGGTAATATAAGGTCATAATAAAACCATATATGTTATTATATATAATAATATGGTTCTTTAAAATATGTATAATAAGTTTTTATTTTTTATACATGTGTTTTTAATGAGTATGACTAGAGTCAATACACAGGGTAAGTGGATTTCATATCACATGTGATTTCCATGAGATACATGATTTATTCAACACTCAATCATTTTGTGTGGTGAATGTACTGAAATTGAATATATTATATGAATATTATAATTAAATTCATGTGTGTTTAAATATCCATTTTATAAAAAAAAATTAATGGGGTTGATTATTCAAAAGTTACCAAATCTGTAACATAGTTTTGGCTCAATTTTCCTTCCTTGAGACTCATATTTTGTTACGCACCTAAATTATCTTTCAAGGTGAATATAAATAAATTCTACATGTTATGTCACTAATTTACTTCTTTTAATGATATTTTATGCTTCATTTATTTTCCTTATCTTACATGGACAGTACGATCCCAATTTACCAAGTTTTAAGAGTTTATTGATACAATCTCAACACTTTTCAAGATTGTCTATATTTATACTTCCTTTGATCAAATATTATTATCGATATCTAGTGAAAAAGAATTAATTTTTACCTTCTATTTTTATTAATTATTTATTCATATATTGGTACCATTTGTTTCAACCTTTGGTAAAAAAGATAGTTATGAATGTGTTTTTATGAAATCACAACTTTACCCTCTCTCTGATAGGAAATATATATTCCTTTAAAATCATCTTTTCCAAAAAAGGTCTCTAAGAATATTATAAAAATATCCTATGATAATTTAAAAAAATTACCCTTTTTTTCTTTTAGAAATATTTTCAAAAGAATATTCATGTCCTTTTCCAAATAATGAATTAGTATAACCTTTATACTATAAAAAGGAATGTTCTTTTTACACTGTATGACATGTATGAAATTATCCATCATTAATCCTTTTATTATTTCATTTAATGTCTAATGTTTAATTTTATAGAAAATTTTCAAAAAGTTATTTCATGGAAAAAGGTTATCAAAATGATTCCAATCCTTCTTTCTAGGTTTTCAATGTATTTTGAATGAAATTGGATTTTCAAAAGGTTTTATGATTTAAAAAGACTTTCGAAGAAGAAAGGATATTTTCCTCAAGAAATGTTTTCGAAATATCATTACATGATATTTTACATACAAGATGACATAAATTGATTTTAATAAATTACTTCTAGGAAATGATCCAATGGATCTATTCATATTCTGTATTGAATGGTTTTTTTTCATGGAATGATGCTTACGACACCCATTTCACTTCCATGAGTTTTATGCTTTTCAAACCCACTTATTTTCATGGGTTAATATTTAATGAAGTTATTATGAAACATATATATATATTCATTAGGTTATGATTGATTAAATTTTAATTATTCCAATTTCATTTAATGTGTTATGATTTGATGTTTATAAAACCTTTCTATTTTTATGGGTCATGATATGATGTAGTTTTATTACCTCATGGAACATGTATGAATGAATTTATTATGAAATGGGTGGTACCTGTATCTCCCTCCAATGAATTGGGTAATGATGGATGAATCATGTGTATAAATTTTATGCGTAAATATGATTACATGTCCAAAATTTTATTCATGGACCAGGTTGCATGTCCATAAGTTTATGCGTGAACTTGATTACATGTTAACAATGTTATGGGTGAACCTTATTATTTATCCATAATGTTATGCATGGACCTATTATTCATGTCTATATGTTTATGTGTCAACATCATTATATATTCAAAATGTTATTCATGAACATGATTACATGTTCATAGTGTTATGCAGGGACCTAGTTTAATGTACAGAATGTTATGTGTAAACCAATTACACATTAAAAATGTTATGAATGAACCTATTTTCATTTCCATATGTTTATATGGGGTCCTTATCTCATGTATTTAACTTCATTAGTGATCGTTTTTCAACTTATACACGTTCAAAACATTAAAAAACAATGTCCATGCCACAAATTTCATGTCTTGTTACTATGTTGTGCTTTCATAACTTACGCCCTTAATTTACTTATGATCCATGTCTTACGAACTACCATGATTTATGATGACATATAATATATAGGGTATGAGCTTCAAATGTTATTCTCATGTTCCAAAACCATTTTTCATGTTATGATTAGACATTTACTTTATTTACCCTTATCAATCATATGATGTCACCCCATTCTTATGTCTCCTTTCCCCATGCAATGAAGAAAGGATTTAGGTTAAGTAATAACAGTGGAGATACTTATGGGAGATATTGAAGATATTTCACCAGGATATTAGATTTTGTTTCCATGTTTCCAAAGACACTAAATTATTATA
The DNA here is from genome assembly GCA_963277665.1 of Viscum album. Taxonomy (NCBI): domain Eukaryota; kingdom Viridiplantae; phylum Streptophyta; class Magnoliopsida; order Santalales; family Viscaceae; genus Viscum; species Viscum album. The sequence continues at coordinate 911,581,021 of OY728140.1, forward strand.
GTCCTATGGCATGCATTTTTGTAATGTACTGAATATTCATCTAAAATAATGTAATATACATGTATGTAAATCCTGGGCCACTATAGTTGGAATCAATATAATGGTTGAGTTAACCTTTGGAAACTAGGATGATAAATCTTTAGAGATATGCCTTGGTATATTTCTATGGATATTTCTAGGTATATCACTAAGGATAAGTATAAGGATGAGTTAATGTATAGGAATATGTCCTAAAATTTTGGAAAAGGATAGATTGAGTAGTTTCCATGAAATACATCCCAGACTAGATAATAAAACTGGATGTGTCTTTATAAAAGATGTACCTTGGGGTAACAACTCCAAAAAGATGTTAAATTCCTCACTTGCGGTAATCTGGAACACAACAACAAGACTTTCTAAACACAAGGTTTAAAACATTGCCATTATATACTTTAGGAATTAGAAACCTCATCACGAACCATCATGAAGAATTTAAATAGAAGTTAGATAATAATTAACTAAGATAATACTAAGGTTTCATAGATTAAGGAAGATTACGTAATTTAAACATCATATAAGTTACATTTAATAATTATGTGGATCTTTGTTATTATAACTATTTCTCACTCTATGATTTTGGGATTAGCCAACAGATAGAACTAGAAGGAACCACGATAATAGTGAATATGAAGGATTGTTTTTCAAATTTCTTCCTAAATATTTGAAAACTATGGTAGATAGAATAAAAATTCTCATTGATTTTTTTTATCATATCTTTCCCAATCTATGAATCATGATGAGTTTTGAAATGATAAAAGTAAGGAACAAAGTTATAGTGTGTCCTTCATGAGGCGTCACCCACATTATTCAATAAGTAACTTCCTCATGATCTTTATACAAATATAGAATGAGAGTTTCTTGAGTTAGAGAAAAATGATGATGTATCTATCAATACCTATGAGGCTAATTTCACCAGACATGTGTGGTACTATTCTGGTACCATCATCTAACCCGAAAGAAAATTTTATAGTTTCATTAGTGACTTAAAAGCAAGTCTTAGACTGAAATTGTCCATAATATATTTTTGTTTATGTGAATAGATTTTTGGTTGTGCAATCAATGTTGAAATGGTGGTTGGAGTTTCATATCAATATCATTGTTTTAATAAGAATAGGAGGATTTAGTTCAAATAAGAATATAAAAACCATCATGAATAGACAAAGTTTCAAACTCCAACTTGACAAAACTATGGTAAAGAGCACATATGAGAGTGAATGAAAGGAACAAGAAGAAATTTTAGGTGTAGAAAGACTATCCACCAAAAAAAATAAAGTATAAGTGATGAGAATAGGGAACTCAATGAAATGAGTGGAGAGAAAGCTCAACATAATGAGCCACTAACACTTTATTGATTCAAGTTCATAGAGTTTGGGAATTATGTGAATCAATTCCCCAATCCACAGGATAATGTGGATGATAATACACAACAACCTCTATAAAAAAATAACAAACGGAAAGCTTATGAAATTACAATGGATGATGCAATTATTGAAAATTAAGAGAAAACTTATAATTTCCCCCTTATTTGGAAATTTCATGTTTTATTTTGTATGAATAAGCCCTCTGATAATATTGTTGTTCTTCCTTTAGTGATGTTTCATGTGATTATATCCTTCTATATAGATTTTGGAATAATTAAATTTCATTTAATGTTCCATCAGTGAATGAATGAAGCTATGTATTCAATAAATGTTTTTGGTATAAGATATGAGCATATTTAAGGAAGGAAGGGTGAATTATTTTTTGGAACAGTTATAAGATTAACCATTTATTGAATGTTCAAGTAGATATTTAAATAATTTTCTTTTGAGATTAATGTATTATATCACTATATGTGGACTTATTCATATTGGATAAACTATTTGTGATGATGGTAACTGAAGATAAATGGTTTGACATATCATGGATATCATGATCTGTTAGTACTTCAGGAAAGAATAAGTAACCTTCCTTTTTGGAGGAGTAGTAGATGTGGATCATTTAAAGAAAAAGGGTACAGTTTCCCCAAATTCATGAAAGTATATATTTTCATGAAAATTAAATAACTTTAGGAAAATGGATCTTGATAAAAAAAATTCTTTCATAGTACCTTTATTCCTGATAAATAATATGGTCCCTTTATTCATCATTGATTTATGAATTTTTGATTGTTAACTTTCTCTGGAAATTTTTCTCTATCACTCTCCATATGAACTTGAAAATTAGATTTTTTACCATGACCACGTTTTCACCTCCAACATATATTATACTATCTGAAAACCTAGTTATATGTTATGCTGGGTAACTGTTATGGTTCCAACATCCCATATTTAAATGAAGTTTTAGTATTCATTTTTACGATGTGAGTTTCTATGAATTGAAAATTCAAGTATTTTCTACATTGACAACCCCGATGAATTTCATGTGAAAAATTATTTTTATGGGGGGGTATAATGTAACACCATGAGATTTTGTTTTTTTAATTCTTTAAATAAATTTATCTTTTTTATATTTTTCATTCCACATTAACATGGAAGTAGTTCTTTATATATATAAGTATATATATATATATATATATATTAAAACACTAAGTGAAACATTACATTCACACGGTACCAATTTTTCCTGTTCTATATGAAATAAAAAATTGAATTTCACTACACACAATACTGGATAGGCCTGTGCTACCTACAACACTACATTGGTGTACGTTACACACATCATATATGTTTCTATGAAACATCATTTTATTGTTATAATTATATATATTATTTAATTATAACATATTCATTAAAAATAGTCATATTAATATTAATAAATAATTCTGAAATATTATTTATAATTTTTTATAGATAAAACTTATTTACAATGAAAGATATGATTTTTGGTGAAGTCCTTTTATGTTTAAATATACCGTTTTCTCGAATGAACCAATTTTTACAATAAATTTAATTTTAGAAACATTTATAAATTTAATTTGATAAAATAAACTTCATTTTTTTAATTTATAATGTTGAAATTATATTAGGGTGAATTTTTTGTATATTTCTGAGAAACTTCATTTTTTGATGAATAGTAAAAAATGCTACTTTTTAGTTAAAGATAACATTTCCATTTAAATAATTATTAATGATAAATTATATTTTAATTTTTTTTAAGGTAACATTAGATAAATTAACCATCTATTAATAAAATTTAGGTCATTATAATCAATTTCACATGGAAATTGAAAATAATAACATAAAAAACTTTTAAACTTCTCTGTACTTTAAAAATCCGCGACTTCATCTAATCTGTGGGATTATCATTAATCTTAACAGTACATATTTTATGAATTGAATTTAAAAAAACTTAAATACCCCATTTTAGTTCGTATAATATGTATATAATAATTATATCATGTTAATATTTTCCCCGAATTATTAGTAAAAGTGATTAAAATTAGTTCAAATGATTAAGGTCAAATTAAGTTTAATTAGAGACTAATACTTAATATTAAGGATCCAAATGACATATAAAATTATAAAAAATTAAATTTATATGTAATGCCTCAGCCCCAATTTCCCAGAGTTGGTGCATTATTATGTATCATTGGCATGATCACAAAAGATCATGTCTCGAAAGATCGATCAGTATAGTATCCTTGGATACACAAGATATATTCATAACTCTTACATTATATAATGAAGTGAAAACTACAAAAACATTTTGTCTTCATAGACCACACTCATATCCCCTCATACTATCCTTGTAGGTCATTCATAAAATTCTACTTCACATCCTGGGAAAATTAAAACATAGAAAGGGGTGAGCTCAGATGCTCAGTAAGGATAAAAATATAGAGGAAATTTTCATAAATAAGCATAAAAATTTAAGTCAATGTATAACTAAAAAAAGCCTTTTAAACTTGAACTTCAGCATAATATAGAAATTATAAAATTAAAGAAATTTCATTTACTTATTCACATGGATATTCTACTAATCGAATAATCACATGCAATATCAATAACCAAATTCATAATAATGATGGAATGCATAATGCCAGACTATCATAACCACATAGTCAAGGCCTTATGCTATGAATAGAAATAAGATTTTGTCAAGGCCTTGTGCCAAGTCACTAGTTTGCCTCATGTGACCTACAGATGCATCTAGGAGCTATAGCGGGCTCCACCCATCACTTACTAAGTCCAATGCATTCCTCATATGAAAAGGTTTAAACATGACTTAAACATTCGTATTAAAACTGGCATATGAAATGTCAATACTTTATACATAAACCATGAATGGTATAAAAATAACACATACACAGCCAAACATATCACAAAACCTTCAATACAATATGGAAGTTTTGTATCATAATAAATCAACTTCAAATAAGCTTAAAATTCATCAAAGGATGTTGACATAGATGATATCAAAACTATTTGAGAGAAATGTCTATTTTTTTGAAATTATTTTAAAGTCCCATAATAATAAAACAAAACCTTTATTTTGAAAATATTATTATAATATTTTGAGGGAAGCTTCAAAGGTGTAATAATAGTGTAAAATAGCCACACCTGCCGTATAATTTAAAAAAGACATTCTTACCTTAATTTTGTCGAAAAGGTTATAAAGGACCTTGTTTATAAAATGACGAAAACATTACCTTATAAACATCTTATAAAAGTCAAACAAGGGTATAAATGAATTTACCCATAGTCTATATTATAGTATGATTTTTTTTAAATACATTTTTAAGAAACATGTATGTGGATGATAAAGAGGACCTAGTGAAAATTACGAATAAAAAACCTCGGATAATAAAGAGATTGTGAAATTAACCATTACCTTGTACTTTTCCTTGGATGATGGTAGTTTAAAATCCTGTATAATGGTGAAATAATTGTTATTAAATTATACTTTAATCATATACATTAATATGATATCATATATGATTTTGTACATTGCTTTGTTAATAATGTCTTAGTATTATCCTTATTTCGGGTGTTAACTGATTCGTTTTCCTTTATATGCTTTGTTATGTAATCCGTGATTGTTATGTATAGGTTGTATCTTATTCGTATCCAGAATTATATTAAGTCTTTAAAAATTATTTCTATCCATCAAATGAAAATTAGTCTTTAATGGATACGATGGGTAATGAATCTCATCACATTCGTGGAGACAATATTCCGTACATATGCACGAGCGACAATATCATTCATTTGATATTAAATTTGAATATCATTTGATTGTATATCATATATACAGAATCATTATAATGTTATATTTATTATTTACATCAATTAAATATCATTATCATTCCCATCCAAATAATAATGTTTTGAATAACAACTACACCACAACGTGGAGACGGTAAGCTATACGTACCCATGTACGGTGACATGTCATTAAAAGGAAGGATAGAATACTGAATATGGTTGTAACATATTTATAAAAATATCACAGTATATATAATATAATGGAGTTATTATTTTAGAATGTAAATAACAAAGAAATATGGTGTGTAAGAATAAAGGAACTTGAAAGAGGATGGTGAAATCATTACCTTTTCTTCGGGTTCTTCATTTTGATTTGATCAAAAGGGATTTATTAGGATGGATTTATGATCAAAATAAAGCCTCTAGGTTTAAGGGAGGACATTTTAGATGGTATTTGGGAAGGGATTAGCCGATCCAAATGGCTTTGAAGGTGTGAATTAGAGAGAAGGGGGAGTTCCCTTTTATAAGAGGGGTGAGGGGCACCTTAAGAAAAGATAGAAATATTATTCTATAGTAAATTCATATTAGGTTTATGAAGGCTTAAATGTTGATTTTTTCAAGGATAAGGTGGGCATGGGTCCAAATAATCTTAACCAATAGGTTTTAGATAGGTTTGGGTCACTATATTAACTTTATCTTTTAGATTTAACTCATAGTTAATTCGTTTGATATTTACCATGTTTCTTTGTATTTTCATATTATATGGTTCATAAACATACTATAAACCTCCAAGAGAACCCCAATTGGTTCATTAATGATACACATATCATTATTTAAGTCTCTTGGCCGAACCTTATATTGTTAGGAATTGAATATCAATTAACCACATAGACCGAGACCTCTATTTAAAAACCCTCTCCATTTCTAAGAGAATTTCCACCAGAACAACCTTATCATCGCATAAAATAGCAAATTTCCTCTCCTACCATGTATTCAGAAGGTATTCATACAATTTTTCATCCTCCATTTTGATGCTTTCCATCCCATTAGAAACACGTGGTTTCTCAGTCATCCATCTTCTAATATCCTACTTCAGACGTTTGAGATGGTTTTTCAAACCATCCCAAGACCCTTTCCCTTCCTCCTTAAGCCATGATTCATTTAGAAATTGTATGATGTTTGTATCACGATGCAATTCAATAGAGTAATGGAATGAAGTTCCCACCACCGCTTCACGTCTGGTTTCAATAATCAGAGGTGCATGATCAGAGTGTATGCGTGTGAGGTGCATCACTGAGGTTTTAGAGAGGAGATATAAACCCTGCATGTTGGTGAGACATCTGTCCAGGAGACTCCAGATGTGATCCCTACCACTACGGTTATTACACCAGGTATATTTGGATCCCGTGTAACCCAAATCCAACAGCCCTTCATGCGCAATATACTATTTGAACTCCTACATGATTTCATGATTAACAAAAGAGCCTCTCATTTTCTCTGATACATCCAAAATGGAGTTAAAGTCACTTCCCATGAACCACAACAAAGAACCAACATGCATGTCTTCAAGGTGAATCCATACATACCTTCTTTCAATACTCTGTGTACTCGCGTAAAAAAATAGAACAAAATGACAGAGCTGCCAATAGATATCCTAGTGCTGATGCATTGTGGCATCTGGTTAACAACCTCCACCAAAATGTTTCTCCTCCAACATAACCAAATATAGGATTTGAAAGGATCCCCATACAAGCATTTGGGAAAACCAAGATTATTTAGAAGCCATGGTAATTTACCAGAGTTATTATTCAGTTCTGAAATAAGCAATAAGGCCGACTTAGACTTCCTACTCTCAGATGCCAAAAAAGGATGCTTGGTTTGGGCTCCCAAGCCGCATACATTCTAGATAATGAGAGAAAACATTACAGGGATCCCTTCCATTCCTTAATAAGAGTGGAGGATTGAATATGGGGTGGAGCGAACAAACCTTTCTCCTTCACCTTTGAACGGGTGATTGGACCGGGTAAGTCATCATCACACCTACACAACTTCGGGGAACGGATCACCTTCTTAAGCGAGCAATCTTTGACCTCTAGAAGAGACTTCCTTTCAGAAGAATGAAAACCAGATGTTTCAGTCCCCAGATCTCCTTGCACCAAGGAGATCGGAAACCTTCGTTGCAGAGAGGACCTAGATGTCAACAATTCCTTTTCGACGCCCTTAGACATGACACTCAATCCTCCCAGATCATCCAATGAAAGTGTAAGGTTATTAACCAAAGATCTATACAACTTCTTCAGCGAGATCTAAGCCATGCCATAGACATGAGAAGGAGACAGAGGCAGCATCCTGACTGGACATTCCAAGGAGAAAGAAACACAAAACTCTGGATACCACCGACAAAGGTTTCCTACACGACGGAGAGGAGAGGGGACATACTCAGATGGTCTTGGAGACCAGGTGATAAAGTCAGAGGGGTCCGAGGAGGCAGCTGACAGAGAACTGAACAAGTCAGAGGAGGACTACCCACGCCCTGTATCCTTCTTGCAAGCACCATCTAAAAAAATTGAAATTGAAAACAAACTTGGGATAACGGAAATATGCACATCCACCATTCTATTCGAACTAGGTGGGTCCTGACCTGCTTCGTCAATCGCGCCCCATCACAAGGGGCCCGCAACCTCTCTTCGTCTCTGCCAGCTCATCTCCAGGTGACCATGAAAACCTCAATAGAAGCAAAAATGTGGATGAAATTGATATAATATTCTATGCCTCCATGAGAAACCATTAATGGACTCCAACAAGACCGTGGAAGGCCGGTTCACCGCTAGATCCAACTCAATGCATATACGCGGGATGGCCGCCTCCTAAAGGCACCTGGTGTCAGCTTCTGCATAGAGAAAGGTCCCCAGCGAGTTGCTTACCTCCTTCAAGTGGCCGAGTTTTCAAAAGGGAGAGTCAAACCCGAGGGAGATATCCACACAACTTTGGAGGAAGATTCACGACCGAAGTGGCAATCCCACGACCACCATGTAAGAGAAAAACTCCATGATCCGAATCTCCTGATCTCCCTGTACCAATACTTAACAAATTCATTCTTAGAAGCAAGATGAACACAAAAGGTGACCCTTGAAACCTCAGAAACTACAGCTGGGAGAGACAGATCCCAGGAATGCACAAAGCTACGGAAGAACATCAGCAAAGGCTTATTACGGCCAAACCGAGGCATAAGGGTCAGGTCATGTAAGGAAGCCGCCTCCCAGAGATCTTTGTCTGATAGAACCAACATAGGTCCCCCCTGCACATGTTTAGGGTCACGACGATCCACCACTATCAGCGGAATAACAGGGAGAGACACGACAATAGAGGGTAATCCCACACAAAACATGGAGTTCTCACCGCACAGAATATTATCAATGGATCATCTCTTCCACATATTTCAGACAATATCTAAAACTCATTGATATGATCCACGGAAGAAGAAACCTAAGATTATATTTATATCATATCAGAAATATCAAAAGTATATACAGTTGTCTGTTCCTGAAACTTTTGTTTCCTTTCTTCCATTTATTTGGATTTTAGATAGTCCTATATAATTTATATGTTAGAAAACATTATAATAAATTTTCAATCATATGTAATTAATATTTTAAAAAATTCATACCTCATATAAAATATGATGACGAAGGTGAGATGGAAAAAGTAAAAAATGACACATACAAACCCCAACTCTGGTAACCTCTACAGTTGTGAATGGTAGTAGAGTATAAGGATCAATAATATCATGTATCGACACTATAAACTGACCCATTTGAATTGGCTGGTGATGTAATTAATCCCCCATAAAATGAATTACTCAGAATGCTAAAATATGTGCATCATGATCTCTTACATAAAACTATTAGTATATGGTTGGGTCTATGTGTGGAGGTGGAGGATCAAAGTAGGCAGGCTGGGCAGGCTGCTCAGACTGTGATTGTCTCTTCAATTTTTCTAACATAGAATATTGCGCAACTACTTGAATTTTATATCACATAAACTATTTGAAGTATTTTAACTGCGGTTTTAAGTATTTTATTTAAGGGTCTCTTGATTTTTTACTTTTATAACAAAAAAAATTCAGAATAACAATACCCACCTCATATCCTCTTATAAAACTAGAATGTTTTGGCTTTCCAAAAGCAGTGGAATGGATTTCAACCTTAACCTCAGGAATAAAATTTCCCTGTGTCGTTTTCTCTTGTTTTTCAACCTAAATAAAAATTGAAAATGGTAATATAGTGGTGTTAATTTATAAATTACTAAAATTCAAGAAAAATAAGTATTTTTTACTTAAAATTCATTCATATACTTCCTTATATTTCTCTAAAAGGTGATTTTAAATTTTTCTTCTCTCTCTTTTCCACTTCTCATGGTGGGTGGGTAGAGATAGAGGACCGAATTGGACATCATCAGAACCACTAGTGGAGTGATATCATAGTGCTTCAAACATTTCTTCAATTATTTTTTTCTCTGATAAATGATTCCCTCCACATGATAATGTATCAGGGTATACAATCTAGAATTAGATATCCTGATGGTATTTCCTCGAGTCTTATTATATAAGTTGTAAAATAATATGAAATTATGTTGATATATAATAAATTTTACAATATCATATAATAAAATTATCATAAACGAATTTTTCCAAAATTATGAGTGGAAAAAATATTTCTTCCATGTATCTTTATCTAAAAATGGATACTTGAGGAATGGGTTTTCATTTTGTTTCCTTCCAAATGCATAGTTATTTTTCATTTTTTTTGAAATACCTTCATCTAAACATTTTTAAAGTAAGAGATATTTTCTTAACTAATTTTGTTTCATTAAAATTAAATTTTATATATTATTGAATAACATAAATAGTAGTCATTATATATATATTTTATTCAAAAAACGAGATAAAATAAATCAACTGAGATATTTTACCTTTACGGGCTCCCAATGATAGTATCTTAACACCATGTCGACAAAATTAAAATCATGATATAAAATGTTATTCCTATAACAGATCTTTATGCCGATATAGTTGAAAAATATTTCTTTATATGGGATAGTTTAATTTTTATTATCATCAAAACTAATATGAAATCACTCGTCTCCAAAAGAAATTGACAGTTTTGGTAAACATGTAATACCACATTTACTAACTCAAGAATTCAATTTATGAATAATAAATATAGAAGACTACCTCTCTAAAGTCTCATCAATAGACCTTCAATTATTTTTTGTAAACTAAATGTTAGTTATAAATAAATAATTATATTACTTGATATTTAATAACATGATGAAAGAAATACCACAGTAGATATTCTTTTGTCTCTGTATCGGTATCTTTATTTGTAACAGGAAAATGTAATGACATTATTGTGTAACTGAATATAATTAGAAAAGTTAGTAATTAAAAAATAGGAATACATAAATATGTATGTAAAAAAAGTGTCATGCATTTATAAGTTAAAAAAACAATGATGTAATAGATGAATAAATATATTGCTAATAATTAATAGATTAATTAGAAGTGTAATTTAGTGATTTACCATATTCCATCAATTTTATCATTTCATACTACAAGCACTATGTCTATGTTATAGTCATTGTTATCAGGAAATTGTGTAATAGACGATGAAGTATCATATAAATAAATAAAATCATAATCCAAATGGAATTTTTTCCCTTTCAAAATGATGTACCATTAATCATTCAACGGGTGAATGAAATAAAATACTTTTCATGTGTGGCCATGATAAATGGTTCCTCTTTGCAATTAAATATTTTTAAATCAACCCGTTTAAACATATATTCATCATGTTTCAAATCCCTATTACATGTAACCCAATTAAAATTAAGCACGTTGAATTGAAATTTAATAAAAACAATTTCCCATATATCTTCAAGAACTCCAAAATATTGCATTGATATAGAAATCCGATTTTTATCTTTTTCCCTCAAAAAATGAAGTGCTTTAGCGAAAACCATTACTCTACTATTTTTAACGGTACTCCTATCATCCAAATTCATTGCGTAAAATGTATACCCATTAATATCAAATCTAGATCATGTGATCATATGATGAGATGGTCCCCTGCCAACCATTCCAATGTTTGTGATGTAGATATATTTGTATTGAATTTCTCTTTAAACTAGGAAACAAATATATTTTTATGCTCAATAATCATATAGTTATCATTTATTTCTTTTTATCATAACTTTAATTCTACAATATGTGATGATATATATGATTGAACCTCATCTGTGTGGTTCAAAATGTATAAATGTGCCTACATCACTTCATCATATGAAAATAACACTACCTTTAATCCTATAATCCCATTACCTTCACTATCAACCATCATATGTTGAGATATTGAGTGACTAATATGATCCACATCATACAAATAATCAGTGAATAACTCAATCACATATTTCGATACATATTTTTGAATAATAGAGGCCCCTATTCGATAAGGATTTTTAACATAGACATTCAAAATTTTCATATATTGTTCAAAATGATACATCCATTTTAAATATATAGGTCAACATATTATTATCTCACACACCAAATGAATTTTTATATAGACCCTTATATCATCAAATATAGGTGGTAAAAAAATTTCTGGTTGAGAAAGAATAAGAGAATCTTCATTCTCAAAAACATATAAAAATTTTTTATGAACGACATTGCTACAAATTGATATGAAAAAATAAATAACCTACATATAGTCTTTTTAATAGCTATCGGAAATATACCATGCAGTGAGATATATAGAAGTTGTTGCAGTCATACATGACAATCATGATATTTCATATCTATTAATTTATAGTCCTTCAATGGAACTAAATTCATCACATTTGACGAATAACCAATAGGAACTTTAATACCATGAACACACTGACAAAAATTATTCTTCTCAATCTTGATTGATGTGTGAAAAGTCAGAGTTAAATATGTCTTGTTTACAATCATAATGGGATCTAACTCCAAATGTATTCCCATTGATATCATGTCTAACCTAGCATACAAACCATATTCTTTTATTTCCTTTTATGTATAATAGAGTTCCAATCAAACTATCACATATTTTTTCTCAACATGCATAACATTGATGTTATATTTTATCTATAAAACTAATTAATAAGGTAGTTCCAAAAAGATAGACCATTTATTCAAGATATTTTTTTGAATACCATAATATCTTTTCTTTCCAAATTTTAAATCAATATTTTTCAACCTGTTATAATATTTTTTTAGCTAAAAAAGGTCTGGGGGGAATATTTTATTCCTGTAAACTGTTAAATGATTTTTTTAAATCTATGATAAGGATGATCAATTAGAAAAAATATTCAATGTCCCATGAACAAAGCCTTTCATCGATTTTTCAATTGATAATATGAAATATCTTCTACACAAATTGGACATGATTTATACCCCTTAATACTATATCCAAATATGATTCTATATGTTAGAAAATAATTTTTAGTGAAAATTATCATATCATTCAAAAGAAAATACATTTTCCTGAATGCATCAAAATCATTAACACATGTCTCCCATGCCAGTTTTTGATAATTAATCAATGGAGAAAAATACACATGAATATCATTTGCCACCTTTTTTGGTCCAGAAATCGACAAGCTCAAAATAGAATATTTTTCAGCATACATATATGTGTGGAAAAGTTGGAAACTACCGAAAAAATAGGCCATGAACTATGTTGGATACTTAGCCATCGATATAGATTCCTTCCATCAGTACACAATCCCATTCTGAGAAATATAACGTCACTTCCAAAATCACTAAATAATTTATAAAATATCTTCCACTATGGTGAATAAGTAAGGTGACGTATGTTACTATCAGAGATGTGCTCATATGAATTCCATCTAAAACTTTTTGAGTTAATTTAATTTTCAAATAGATGCCACAAATGAGGAATTATTGAAATGTTCCGAATTGGTTTATAAATATATTTGATTACATTACCTAAGAATAAATCAATGTTGAATTATATGAATTGTATAAAATAATAATATGATGATATTATTAGAACGTAGAAAATTGATTTTTCATGGGGATATATGTTAGTACCTGAGAATGAATCTGATTTTACCTTTTCATCCATCTTATAGAGTGATGTCCAACATATAGGAAAACTTGATAAATATTCATATTCCTTACAATATATCACACAATCATTGGGGAAAGCATGTATTTTTTAGACCCCAATCTCATTGGACATAATATTTTCTTCACCTCATAATTGGAATTTTGAAGCATGTTGCCTTCTGTAAGTAGTTCTTTTAAAATCTCTCATAAGTTCGAGAAACATTTATCTCTCAACCCATTTTTGGATTCCAAGTAAACTAATCTCAAAAATACTGATAACACTATATATTTACTACAACCTAGGAATAATAGTTTCTCAGAATCTCCATACAATCATTCAATATTTGTTTTTTTCTCGATGGTTTCAACACCTAAATCATTAATTTATTTTTCAATATGGTCATATACGTCATTATGAATAGTGTCATCAACATTAGATGTGAAATTTTTATTTCTTTCACCATGACATATCCAACATGTATAATTAAGGATAAAACCATTAAAAATTTGATAACCCTTTATTTTTTTGGATATTAAATTTCTCATATTCAATCACTTCTCACATGGATAGAAAATAAAATCTTTGTTTTTAATACATCATTTAAAAAATTCCATGAAATCGTCAAATCCTTTTTCAAATTCAGATGTGGTTATTCATAAATTTATCTAATTACGATCAATTCAAGACCCAAAATCACCATATAATAGGTGAATATATTAAAACATATAAACATTTATATGTATATATGTATATATAAACAAATAAATTGTAACATAAACACATTTCATAAAAATGTTCGGTAATCATGTAATGACTCTTTAGTCCATTTAACCAACAGTTATCCACATGCACTAAATGATTATAGATTTTATGAAAAACATAACAACTATTATTATTCTATCCTAACTACATTAGATATAATTATAATATAAAATCTCTCATATTGGAAAGAAATTGTACAAAAATAAATCATTATTACAATGCTTAATTGTGTGTCCTTATATGCAATTGTATCAATAAAAAATATTATGAATTAAGTAATTCATAACCATAACCTCAAAAATTCATCTTGAAAACATTTTCTTATCCATGACTACACATAATTTAAAATGATCTTTATTAAGAACACTCATACCTCTATATGAACATGTGTACAAGATGTATCAACATATATTATATGAATACTCATATAATATATATATCCAAGACATCAAGAATAACCACTAGAAATGGAATATTTCAATATAGTATTGAAAAAATAATATATTCTTTAATATCTCATTAGAATATCCAATATAGGTGAATATATATCATGTAAATCATATAGGCAGATAAGCACATTGCATGTCACTTGTCTAATAGAGCCCATGAATTTCATTCAGTGTTTCTAAATTGTGGTCATATATGTTTATACAAGAATATAAATTTCATATTGGATAAATAAAAACTACTTAAATGTAATTAAAATAATAATCAAATGAGGACAAGAAGGTAAATAATTTATATTCAAATTGTTTTTTTACAAAATTCAGACTTAAACAAAAAAAATCGATCCTTAATTTGTAATTCACACCCATGAATGAGTTTAATGAATAAACATTAAATGATATACATTTTTTTAAAGAATGAAAAATTAAAAAGAACAACAATTGAAAATCAAACCGCGATGGATTATCAGCATGAAAAAAATTTCGGCATAGAATATAAATCCCTCGATGATGAAACAATGAAAGGGGATAAAGAATTGGGACCAAAAATTGACAAAATAAATGAAAATAAACACCAATGGCTGTTGAGAATTAGTGTGTATCCTTCAGATTTTTCACTAGTCAAGAGAATAGTTTCAGAGATCCAAAAAATTGGGGTTCTGGGAACCTATTTTTTTATTGTTTTTGGAACCATTTTTACAAAAAAACGACACCATAAAGTCCCAATAAAGACTTTTTGGAATCTATTTTTTAAAAAACTGAAACCATAAATTTGATTTTTCGAGTCATTTTTTTATAAACTGATTCTAAAAATCATTTTTATAGAGCTTTTATGATATGTTTTAGAAAACCAGACTTGAAAAACTGATATATAAAATTTTTGTCCCCTTTTATGTTAAAACCGATGCGAAAAAGTCCCCACAGACAAATTTTTCATTGTTTGATAAAAAATGACACCATATCTATGATGTTAAAGCCTATATTTCAACAAGTGAATTTGACCAGTTTCTTCTATTTTATTTCTAAACATCCATTTATCTTAGTAAACAACATTATGTTTTCTACCTTTAAATAATTCCTTATGCATATTCATTAAAAAATATCTATTTTAAAATGTTTTTATAATAGAACAGGTCATATTAATAGATTCATTAAAAAAATATTTTGGTTCATTATATTCATTCAACATTATTATATCCATTTCGAAAATATATCAATTTTTCTATTCTATATCAGCATTTTTATAGTATTTTAAGAGTAAAAAAATTATGAATATAACATGTTTTTTAACATAATTTTTAAAATTATAATTCAAAAATTCATCTATATTATTACTTATGATATAAATAATTAAATATGATTTTTTATTTTTTCACCATATTACAAAATAAAATAAATCATGATAACATTTGACTTTTATGAGATGTAAAATATTTCATTGAAAATTTACTAAAGTGGTCAATAATCATAAAATCATGTTTATTACGTCCAAAAATAAACACATGCATATGATTAAGTAAATATATCTAAAAATTTTCTATGTTTATATATGTTTTAGTTCATTATGATATTTAAAACTTATATTATGTTGTTTATCTTCTATACATACAAGTTTTTAATTTTTCTAGCAACTACACATGTTCTTTATTTGATTGTTTTTGTAAAATCCAATATTTTACATGTCGAATCCTATAACTCTATATAATAACCTATATATATCATTAAGGAACTTCGAATTATGGTTAGATAAATTATAAATATTAATCCAATAAATATTATACTTTCTATTAGTATAAAATAAATTATTTTAATTTTTTAAAACAAAACATTTATTATATTTAAATTTAACACTAATTAAATCAAAAAATATTTGTGAAAAAATAATTAGGTTATTGTTTTTTACATATAATGTACAAAAACATAATTAAATTAAAAAATATTATATTTACCCACTTCAACAAACCCCTTATCCTTGATTCTTGTGTTTTCACTGAATGTCCTATAGCTACCTTCAGATTGATTATAAGATAAACAATTAAAAATATATATAGTAATATGTTTGGATCAATCGATTTCCATGTACTATATATCATTAAAACTCATATGGAATGTTTCTTCATTTATATTTTTCACCACCAAGCATTTGAAAAATGATAATATTTGTCTTCCAGATTCATTACATGAATTGGATTATTCCGTGAAATTGATTCTATTATGATATACATATAATAAATTTTATTTCTTTATAATATATTACATCATGTTTTATCACTATAAAATATTATTTTTATGTCCCTTTTACCTATATTCATAATAGGTTAGTTCTAAATAACTGTTACACTTATTTTTAGTACCATTATTTCTTTTCCAGTCATCCTTATTATCTTTTCTAGGTTGCTTTGTAAACTTTCTCTTCTTATTCATTATATTAAATAAAATTATTGTATTCACCATTTATCCTTTGTCACATTCCTCTACATGAGATTCACGAGTGTTATAAGAAACATTTATATGTAATTTGAAAAAAATAACATTCATATTCAAATTATATTCTTCTAAAATATTCTGTATCTCATGTTAATATTATAGCTATGATTCAATGATATCATCTAACATCCATTCTTTGAAATTATTACTCGCTCTGATTGAATCCTTATTTCCATTCCACCTCTTGGGTATAGGTATTAGGTTACTTATTAATTTTAAAAGATCATCCAATGTATGTCCAAGGTAATTAATTAAATCCACAATTTGTGTGGATCAGTTGTTTTTTCATTGATTATTTCATATTCTTCCTTTTGAAGTGTCAGTACTATACTCAAATCATTCCTAGATTAGTTCTAATAATCTTATCTGGGCAAATATAAGAAACTTGAAGAATATTCTAAATCTCATGAGTTGTTTTACAGGAACACACAAGACTAAAAATAATTTTCAAATTACAGAATATAAATTATTTATAACATTTTAATTTAAAATATATTTAACCACATTATTTCCTATAGTATTATTTGGGTTATCTTTTGATTATTTGTTTGGTTTTTACATAATTTACTAATTTTCAATGCACAAATGATTAAGGTAAGCCTCTATTTACGATTTCTAGTAACCATAATCATAACTGTCATTGTGAGGCAGTTTTTGAGGAATCCAAAAATATTTCAGATTCATTTATAATTTATTATAGTGATTATTTTCATTAGATGGAGTGGTACTAGATAAAAAAGTTAGCACACTAAAATAAAGAAATTAGAATATGCACCTATGAGGAACAGTTAATGAAACCAAGTGTTTTATATCTAAGAATAGAAATATATCTACACTATTCTTAAGAAGGTCAAATCTTGATACTGATTGTTAGGTACCATATAAAAATCACAAATTGTTAATATGGGGGTTTGAGGTGAAAAGACAAGATTAAAATTTTAATAAAATTTAATTGATTATCAAAACAATAATCAATGTTAATTATCAGGTGATATGACACATTAATGAAATTAGGAATGAAAAAAATTATTTTTTTAATAGTTAGATCCAAAATGGACATTCTCTACTCATAAGAACCTCTACTCCATTTGATATGTGAAGTCATTAATAGGTATATTTTTCATGTGAATTAGAACCCATCAAAATCCTATATTTTCTATTAAAGTCATTACTAGGCACATGAATTTTATGTTGGGAGTCATCACCCTTATAATACTTTAATTTAGATAGTGGGAGTCATAAAACAAATGTTATGAATTTATAAACTAAGAGTCACTAACTGGGGAGAGATATAATTATTTTAAGCTGGAAACATAGAATAAAATATTAGAATATTGGTTAGACAGAGAAAAAATTGAACAGACTAAAAAAACCCAGAAGACGAAATCCTAGAAAAATGATGCAGCACATGAACTAGTGATTAAGTAGGGGACAAGAAATTCTCTTCCAGTTAGTGGTAGTAATTTAAAAATTTTAAGTTCATATTTGGAGATCAACCAATATATGTAACTTGATTCATATAAGAACAAATGAATCAAACATTAATTCATGAGTTTGAATGTAGAAAGTTCATGTCAAAGGAATTCAACACAATGGTATCATATCTTGTAATTAGTGTCTATTGAATGATTTTTTAAAGCTTAAAAACTAAAAATATCCAATAAATTCACTATTTAAATCAAATCCAAATAATATATAATTATTAAAAAAACTCACAATTTCATAATAATAATCCATATTAAAAATCAAAAGTATAATTCAAATAGATTAGAATTCATTTTAAAAAACCATAATATCTCTATAACAACAGGTAAATGAAATTCCAAAAATATCACATTGATTTAATAATACATATTTTAAACCTGAATTTGGAAAATTAAAATTCTATAACCTATAGATATATGTATAAATTTTAACTTATTAATATTTCATTAAAAACCTATAAAATAATTTTGATTATTATTGATATTTATCCACATGATTTTAGAAATAACTAAATTAATGAAATTAAACAATAATATATAAATTCAAAATTTTGAAAATATTTATGCAACTTCAACTATGTATAATGATCATATTTAAAACTATATTCAAATATATTAAAAATTACTAAAAAACATCATTGAGATTTCATATCATTAATATGTATTTATAGAATCAATTAATCAATTGAACCAAATGTCAAATGCATGAATCATTTGTAAATAAAAATTTATTTGAAAAAAATAATAAATTATAGAAAATTTCTAGATTTTAATATCTATGTAAGGATATAAAACCATGTGAAACATTTCCAATTATATGTGTATATAGATTGTCAACATAAATTAAAAATGTAGAAAATAGTAAGTAATAGTATCTAGGAAATATCCAAATCTATTACGTAGCTGTATATCTATAAAACATAATTCTCTAAGGTACCAAATTATTCATGTAATATAAATTTCATTTAGAGAAAACTATATTTTTTAGATTCTGAACAAGATTTTTTATTAATATATCCAATAAAAAATTAAGGCTTCTAAATAGTTTATTCATCTTTTTATCCAGTTTAAATATATATATATATAATTCCCTTTCATTTCAAAAGGATAAAAGAAAATTCAATCTGACCTATGTTTCTCAGGATCTCTACGACACATAGTAACATATATAATCTGAAATCAACATAAAATATAAGTGAAATATTCTTTAGGATTAGTCACTTTTAAGGAACCCAAATAACAATTTCAACATTAATATTAGTTTAATTAATATTTATTATATTTCCAACTCAATTAGATTCAAGAATTTTTTTTGTATGTATATTGAGTTATCACTGAAAATTATAAGTAATATATAACCATTTTTTATATAATGGATAACATGAAATGAAATTAAAAAAAAATTCAAACATCTAGAGATAAATTCATACAACATGATAGTTGAGGAAAATCAAGACAATATTCTTATATTTATAAACAATAGGAGTTTTGTTGGGAAAAAATTCCTCAAGGAATCATTGAAGCATTTTTTAGGTGATTGTGTTTATTGACAAAGTGGAAAAATATGATGTGATTATTGACAAAGAAAAACAATGACATCAAAATTTCTTGACAAAGAGGATTTCATAGTGGAATTTCGAGTTCAACAGTTGTGGTCAACGATCCATGTTTGATTCAAGAATGTCGACAAAGGAATGGATGATCTGGAGGCGGTACAACGATCCATGTACATGATGGCTTGAAAACATTCACGCAATATGTTTTTCAAGATCAGATCATCAAAATATGGAAAAGGGATAAGTGTCGCTTAAGTATTGGTGGTGTCGTGCAAGTGAATTGTGCGCCATGAAAGAGACTAGCACTCCAATGCCTTGGAATCTTGAGAACATTCCCATATGTGGTTTTTCAAGATCAGAAGATCAAAATATGGGAATGGAAAGTGGTTCGCACAAGCTTGGAATTGGGTCATGCAAGTGACTTGTAGGGGAAGAGACATATGCACTGTGACTTGTGCGCCGAGGGTTGACTTGTGCACCGTCGTTCAAGGTGGTCAAATTGCCTATAAATACTAGATCACCACTCCTTATTTCATAATGTAGTTCAACACTTTGAAAATGAAAGCTCCCTTCGCGCAGGTGTGGTGGTCGCGCAAGTGGTGGTGTGTCGTGCAAGTGGGACTTGCGCGCCAGATTTGAAGAAGAGCAGTTGTTGTTAGTTGCATTCCAATATTGGTTTGGGCGTAATGGCAAGTGAGCCGTGCATGTTTGGAGTTAAATAATCTTGTGTCGTGCAAGTGTCTGAGGTAGACTTGCGCCCCAGTTGGGACTTGCACGCCGATACTTGTGTGCTGGATTAGATATGCACACCAAGTAAGGTTGTTTTTCCAGCAGTGTTTTCAGGCTGCGTGGAAGCAGGAAGTTTTCCCGATACCTTCGGTGCCAAGAGAGATTCATCAATGGGTGGAATTTGGACTTTAATAGGGCATCTACATACAGAAAACGATGCATTATTTCATGCAAATGAAAAGACCTATAGGTCTATAAACATTGAGTGGATTCGTTCTAGAGTAGTGAGCAAAGGAAGATAAAGAAGGTGATCCTATCCACCGGCAGTGAGCCAGAGAGAGAGAAAAACAAGGAGTGACACTTGGAAAAGTAGTGATCTGACCCTAAACATTGTAAAGGCAGTGTGCCTATGCGTAGAAGTGATCTAGTCCAAACCTTGTAATCCACAGCAAGTGAAGTTTAGTGGAATTGGGTACGACCGGCAACCTGTCGGCATATGCTCCTTGGACATATCCCATAGCATTGAACCAAGTAAAATTGTTGTGTCCTTTGATTTCTTTACATTCTGTTTATATTGTAAAATAGGAAAGAGAGAGAAGAGTGTTTTTCTTAATAGCGGAACAAGATCAGAATGAGCTTTAATTTTAAATTAGTCATACACTGATTCTCCCCCCCTCTCAGGGTATTCAGCCTTGTGGACATAACAAGTTTCAAAATTACAATTACTATATATAAAGATATAATAATTATAAAAAAAATTATTATGACTCAAAAAATAGGTTCTACATTCACAATTTATCGAATATGTAATTGTAAGTAGTAGAAAAAATATAGCACTTAATTATCAATTAAGATAAAAAAAATTCAGTTAATGTAGATATTAAAAAATATAGTGTATTTTTAGAATTATCAGGTTAGTTTTAAAAAATAATTATAAAATATAACAAGAATTATTATGATTAATTTATATATTCCAAATATAAAACAAAATTTTAGAAAAATTTGAAGAAAACTTATGACATGGTTGTTCTTGGGGGGTCTACATGTTTCAACTCACTTTGGTTAACAATTCATCTATGTCAACATCATTTACTCTTTATTATGATATATTGGGGACATTATATATTAATACATTCCACCTTATACCTGTAGATACATTATTAATATATTTCATGAAAATATTCATGAAATTCATTTCTTCTTCATAGATTAATTATTAAATTATTAAATTGTGAATTATTTCACATAGAACACATACATATAGTTTTTAATTATGTGAACGGAGTGTTTTAATTATATATCCTTCCAATTCATTGGGTATGAATTTATGAATAAAGGTATGATAAGGAAGTTACCAAGGAGTAAACTCAATATTTTGATTATTATTGATGTTCAATATTTTTTTTGAAAAAAGATTAAGTATATTTTCGAGAGATCTTATGATCAATGTTTTATTGAATTTTTTTGTTTCCTTTTAAAGACTACATTGATTGAAATTATATTTATTTTATTTAATATTTCATCTATTGTGACACCCCAAGCTTCTACTGTGTGTTTCCCATTGAATAATAAAACATCTTGCATTGTATGCAACTTTGAGTTCTAGCCTACCACGACCAATCAAAATAGCCATTTTGAATAGAAATAACCACTTTTTGAAATTTTATATGTTTTATTTTTCAAAATGGACTTCATTTTTTGAGTCATAATATCAAACGTAGCATAGGGTGTTTTTTTGGTATTTTTAGGAAAAAATTCAATTTTTGATGAATTGTGAAAAACATTACATTATTGTTTAAAACTAACTTATTATTTAAGTATTTACTTATTTTATTTAAATTTATTTTATTTTAAAATAGATATATAATATCTATATTAGTTTAATTTAATTCATTTTAGTCATTTTACTATAAGATTATATGTATAAAATTTTATTGAACTTTTTAACGTCTTTTACCCACCTTCTAGGAACATTTGCAAATTTGAATAAAATATAATTTTACTGCTTCTGTTAATTGAATTTCAAAAATCAATGAGGCATGGTTAAAATATATGAGTAATATGAGGTTCAATATGATGTAATGATTTTTTGGTGAATAGTAACTTTTGAATTTTATTTAACACAGTTAAAAGTAAATAGGGTAATTAAAGGTAAAAATGTTATTATAATTACCCTAACACATGTCATAATTATATTGGATAAGTGTATTTAGACCAAAATCAACATTAGTAATAATATATGTCCTTTTTTGATCTACTATGATTAGACTAGGACATTTATTATTATTTTATTTAAAGAAGATTAAAAAGTGTTGAAATCAAATTTTAATATCTAAAATAGTTTTAATATAGGGTTATACATAAGATAAAGTCGACTATAAATAATCATTAGAAAGTTAAAAATATTTTCTACATAATGGTGTTTTATTTATAATTTTTAAGCATTAGATAATTAAATTTAAGTATGACACAATGATGATGTAGTAATTACCCTATTAATAAATGATTAAAATAATTTATATTATAAATATCCAAATAAATTTAAATTGAAAATTTTTAGGGATTAATGTTATTCTATTGGTTAATAGGACATGTTAGGGTTGATTAAAATTTTTTCTAAGTGATAATGTTGTTATTAATTTCACAAAAACTAAATACCAAATAGTGTCAAAATTGACATAAAAGAGTTTTTAAAAAAAATACAATATCAATAAATGATATAATATTCTTAAAAATATAAGGTTCATACAAAGGACATATATAAAGATAGATATGTCAATAATGAACCATGTGGGGTTCTATTGGATTTTTATAGTTTGTTTATTAACCATTTATTATAATAATACAAGAATACATAGTAAAAGGTAACTATTTATCTAAGAGTAAAATCTAAAATATAAGGTTATATGGTTACCTAAACCTATCTAAAACCTATTGGTTGAGCGTTTTTCAACCCATACCCAATTTGTCCTTGAAATAAATCATTTTGGAGCCATTTATAACAGAAAATGAATTTATAATAAAATAATATATTTATAGCTTTTCCTAAAGTGATCATCACCTCTCTTATAAAAGGGTACTTCCCCTTCTATCAACATTACACCTCCAAATCTATTTGGATCGGTCAACACCTGATACAATATCCTTCCAAATACCCTCAAATAAACATAGAGTCCTTACTTTGATCAGAAATCCAACTTAAGGATCCCTTTTGATCAAACCAAAATGAAGCACCCGAAGAAGTGGTAATAATTTCATCACCTCATTCAATGTTCTTTTCTTCTTCCACTTACTCATTCTTTGTTGTTTCCATACCAAAGTAATAAATCCAGTAACACGTACATACATTGATTTTATTATAAATATTTTAAACCATATTCATTATTCTATCCATCCTATGAATGGGAAAGTCACCATACATGCATATGTACGGATTACCGTCTCCACGTCATGGTGTTGTTTGTTATTAAACACTTCATTATTTGGATGGGTATAACAATGTGTAAAATGAGTGTAAATAATAAATATAAAATTTTAATGATTCTTCATATATGATATAACATCCAATTACATACAATTTTACCAACAATAGAATGACATTGTCGCTCATGCATATGTACAGATTACCGTCTCCACGAACACGATGAGATTCATTGCCATTGTAACCTTTCAAGAATAATTTTCATTTTATGATTTAAAATAATGATAAAAGACTTAAAATCATTTTATATATGAATTAAATAAATCCTATTTAGAACAAACATGACTTATGTAACAAAAAATATAAACGAAACCGAGTCAGTTAACACCCAAAACAATGATACTAATGAAATATTAAATATTATTAACAAATCAATATTAGAATATAATATATGATATAATATTTATGTATTTGGTTCTTGTATAATTTAATAAAAATGATTTAACTATTATACAAGAAGTTAACGTACCCTCAAACAAGGAAATGTACAAGGTAAGGGTTAATTATACAATCTCTTCATTATCTGAGGTTGTTTATACGTGAGTATATACTGCGACATATTTATCATCCACATTCGTTTTCTTAAAAATGTATTTCAAAACACTTTTTTCTATTTTTAGACTATAGGTTAATGTCATTAAACACTTTTTTTACTTTTTATAAAATTTTTATAGGGGAATCTTTTTATTGTCTTCCAAACAAGGTCCTTTATGACCTTTTTGTCAAAATTAAGGAAAGAATTTTCATTACCTTATAAGGTGGGTGTAGCTATTTTCCAACATTATAACACATTTGAAGCTTTCCTTACAAGATTATAAAAATATTTAACAAATAATTGTTTTCTTTTGTGATTATGTCACTTTTATATGATTTCAAAATAGAAAGAGATATTTCTCCAAAATTGTTTAGATTTCATCTATGTCAACATACTATGATGGATTTCACACATGTTCGAAGTTCATTTGTTATCATACAATCTTCCATATTGTATTGATGGTTTTGTGATATTTTTTAATATGTATGTGTTATTTTAAAACTATTCATGGTTTATGGTTAAAGTATTAAATTTTCGTATTCTAGTCTTATTATGAATGTTTATGTTATGTTTCAACCTTTTCATATGAGGAATTCATAAGACTTAATAAGTGACGGGTGGTGCCCACTATAGCTTCTCGATGCATCGGTAGATCTCATTAGACAAACTAGTGTCTTAGCACAAGGCCTTGAAGAAAATATTATTTGAAGTCTTGGCACGAGACCTTGACTATGTTGTTATGATGTACACCACTATAAATTCCATTATTATGAAATTTTCCATTGATGTTGCATGTGATTATTTGACTAGTAGAATATCCAAGTAAATTAGTAAATGGAATTATTTGATTTATCTTTTGCATATAATTTGGAAGTTTATGTTTAAAAGGCTTATTCTTTAGTCATATACATTGCCTTAAATGTTTATTCTTATTTATTAAAGTTTCCTCTATATTTTTATTCAAACTAAGCATCTGATCTCACCCCTTTCTTATGTTTTGTTTTTCCCATGATGTCAAAAAGTATATTATGATCGACATTTAGGAATAGGCTATGGGATATGAGTGTGTTATAAGGATAAACAATGTTGTTGTTGTTTTTATTGAATGATGTAATGTAAAACTTATGTATTATATAGTACTTGAATGTCCACTAAACTAATAAATCTTTTGAGACTTGATCTCTTGTGATCATGCCAATGTTAGGTAATAATGCACCGAATCTGGGTAACTGGGGTCAGGGCATTACATCCCTCACTTCCATTTTCCTTCTCATTGAAAATGTTTTCTTTACTAATTTTAGAATATATATAAGTTTTCATATTCCATTATAATTTAAATATATCTCTATTAAAAATGAAATGTTAAATTTCTTTTTTGATATGGATTTGGTCAGAAATATTTAGAAATTATAAAAGTTTTTTTAAAATATGTATATTTTTTTTATCTTCCACATCATATTTATTCTCTTTAACTTTGTTTCCATTCAAGATTCCATTGTTGGGTATTCTTTTGATATTATGGCCTTATGAGTCTTCTTTTTACCCCTTTAAAAGGATGTACGAAATGTTTTAACCCCAACACTTTTAATAAGAATCAATGTCATGTTTTATTAATATTCATACGATGAGATTTTATTTGTCCTAGAAATATTTATTTTACAAATGATTTAATTTTCTAAAAGGATATTATAAAATGAATTGCATACCAATGATATATTTAAAATAATTATTTTTACTTAATGACACAAAATATTTGAGTAAAAATGATAAATTTATTTTTAAAACATGATTTCATATTTTGACCATTTTAAAGAATTTTATGATTATTAGATAAGTTATAAATATATTTTCATGTTAATTATATGATTTAATATTGATATATTTTAATATGACAATTTTATATTTTTTTACAAGTTATGAATCATGAATAAGGTTTTTCATTTGAATAAAATAATATTTATTCTAAATGATTTCTTCCCAAGTATTATGTGCTTTTATTTAAAATAAAATTATCCATTATTTTGAGTAATAAATTTAATGAAATATTTTTTATACACATGCAAAGAAAAAATAATTAACATTTATGTAGTGATTATCAATTGTATTGAAATAATAATTAAATCATTTAATGTTAAAAAGATAAATTTATCAATGATAAAATTTTAATTGTTTTTAATTCTTTATCTTCATAAAATAAATTGATCAATTTTAAATGATGATTCAAATAAAATGCATAAATATTCAAAAAATATATATTAAACACCTTTAATTAGTAATTAATATGAAATAAATTTAATTTAAATTAGGGTGTATGTTGAACCCTTTGATGATGTCATTTAATTTCATTGTAATATTTGTTTAAATGTGATGATATTAAATGAAAAATAAACATGTATTTATTTTAAATTTACTATTCACAACAATTTTGATTGAATTTTTATTCTTCTAGGTGGTGATGGATAATGCATTGAGATGAGTTGGGACAAACTTGATGTCACTTGAGTGATGTATAGGAAAGACATACTAGTGTTGAAATATAATAAGGTACTACTGATACACACGTCATATTTCAAAGCATATGTGTGATTAAGGATATGTAAATGTTACATTTTTAGTCTTTGTACGTGTCATTTAACTCATACGTATGTGACATTAATTCCACTGTATGATTGTTTCTCGTATAAGAATGTGTCATTAGGAGCACCATATGTGTCATCTATGAACATGTATGTCTCACTGAGTTCATTAATGGAGTTTTTCTAATTTTCATAATTTTTATAAATAGAAATTTATGTTTCACACAAGATCTATTATCCTCTAACACACTCTACATGGATGTTATTTACTTCTAAAAACTATATAAAAGCCACATACTAAATGGAATTCGAAATTCAGTGAAAATGTGAGGAAAATTTAGAAGTATTTTTTTTAAATTAAATATGATATAACTCAGATGACATTGATGATATTTTGTTCATAAATTAAATATCAAGATCAATAAAATGATCATTATCCATTACATGTTAAGGTGAGAACTGGCCTAGAGGAAAAGCATTGATTTTAAGTGGTGATTATGATGAGAAGGCTCTTAGAGTGTTCTCTAGATGTTTTCTAATGGAACATGAAGAAGAATATGTGAACCCATTAGA
Organism: Viscum album; assembly: GCA_963277665.1. Taxonomy (NCBI): domain Eukaryota; kingdom Viridiplantae; phylum Streptophyta; class Magnoliopsida; order Santalales; family Viscaceae; genus Viscum; species Viscum album. The sequence continues at coordinate 911,609,028 of OY728140.1, forward strand.
AGATAACTCACAATGCATTAGGGAGTATTTTATAGAGTAAAGGGAGAGTTTTAAAGAATATTCTAAGATAATGGAAATTAAAAAAAATTCAAAAGAAAAAGTATGGGTACTAAAACACAACAACCTGCTAATATGTGGTTCAATAAAATAAGGGAAACCATATATTGAAAAGGATGGTTGGGTTGGACATTTATTTTTTTTAAAAGGAAAAATAATTTATGGAAATGCTTCTACCAATATATTTTGGGATAAGAAAACTGATAAAATGGGAATGTAGAATTTTGTGATTCTATAGATGGATGAAGAATTTAAAAACAATATAAAGAATATGTTTACAAGAAAATGGTCAATATTCCAAGTAACATGTGTAAGAACTCGATTTTTCAATCAGGTATGGATCCTTTAATTTTTGGTCCAAATATTTACTCTGGACCTAATATGGATGCCTAATGAAATATAAAAGGTTCTGAGGGTATCTAAGGCATGTTCGGAGCCCAAAACCCATCATTTTTGAGAAAATATACTCTTCACACAGTTTAGACTAAACCATGCGAAGAGAGTTTTTTCGGACAGAGCTACCTCACATGGTTGGGGCACAACCATGTGGCATAACCATTCATGTTCCCCATTTCCCTAGGTATCCATTTGTGGGATGTGCACAGTTTGAAAAAACATGCAAAAAAAACCATGGACACGCTGTTTTTCTAGGTAATTTTTTAGTTTTTCCCATTATGATCCATTTGTCCACCTCCTTCCCCCCAAATTCGAGTTTATGCGGTATTAACCTATTTCTCTCTTAATTTGGGCCTTTTTAAATACATAAACTTTGAATAAATAGATATCCATCATCTGACATCTGATTGAGCATATTTTCCTCAATTTTGATGCACATCGGTAAGTACTCGAGTCCCCTTAAACAATTTTTCTTCACTTTAACTCTCAACCTAGATATCGTCATGTGAGCATTTTTCACATTTTATTAGAACTACTCTGATCCGAGAATAATCGTGGGATAATACTAGAGGATAAGGACTATAAACCCCTAATTTTGGTGGTCTATAACCTATCCATAAAGTTCATTGATTTTGGAATGCTCGTGTGGGGCCCACCGAGTTCGTTGGAAACTGTTTCTTAAATATACAAGCCATGGTTATAGATGTTAGAATCATATGGTTATGCTATTTAAAAACATGTGATTAGTTTTTAGTGGTCACACCCACATATGAATCCACCGCATGTTGAAGGTTATGCCATAATAGGGTTTTTCTTATTTTGCCGTGTTTGAGCCACCATTCGGGTGTGCCTTTTCTTGGCCTTCCTAAAGATCAGCCTTCTTATAATAAATGTCTTATTATTAATGTGAATTGAAAAAAAGAATGTATTATGTATTCTCACCACTTGAAAATCCTAATTTAATTGCTTCCAAATGATTATTAAATGTAAAATGTGAAATTGAAAGTATACTAAGTATATATCTTGGCCTTATCAAATTAGATGAATTAAGGTTACCTGTCTGTAACACCCCTCTCCATGTAAATGGAAAGTAAAAAAATGGAACTATCTAATTGAAAATTTCTTAATGGTTAATTAAGACTTGATTAAATGGTTTCAATGATACTTGAACTATCCAAACAAATAGAAGGAAAGGCATGGACCAACAAATAAATGGTGGCAACTCTACATGAACTATCCACACAAATAGAAGGAAATAATTGAACCAGATGAATTATCTCTAGATTACAATATCAGATAGGAATGGAATGACTCCATCTCACCTTGGATTCTGAGAGGTGAATACCTTGGGTCTCCAGAATCCCATTTTGATTCAATGATGCAATTTTCAAAGGTTGATAACCACATAGAATATGGTTCTTATCTATTACTCAGTTTCCCGGTATACTACCATATAGTTGTTTTCATTATTACAGGATACCTGAGATATAATCCTTGTATCCAACACTGTCTAGTAGGTTCCATAGTGGAAGCCCATATGGACCTGTCATTTCTTAGCCCCATTTTAACTTGGTGGATCACCTGGGACTCGATAGAAACCTTATTGTGGAATGACTTGGATTACATTCCTTGGATCACACTCTTACTCCTTAGGTAGACATAGATAATCATGAGTTAGCATTTCTATGATTTTTACATTACCATGGTTTTTACCCTGTAACTCCCTCACTGGATATCTTTATCTGGTTTCCATGATGTGTCTTTAGACCTTCATTACTTATACTATCACAATGTGATTTCAGTTCTAGTTGTGCCTCATGTGGCCTATTAAAATTAAATGGTAATTGCTTAATTAATGATCTGGTTACATGTTCATACACCAGCCAATGGATGAATCAGGTACTTGGGTGTTTAGTTATATTTTAATGCTTTCTTTACTTATATATGCATGCCTACACACTGCTATATTCCATTACATGGGTAAGATGTTATAAACACCATTGGTGGTGGCCCACTGATATTTATCTCACACCCTATCTATGTTCCATTTGGAACCTAAAGTAGATTAAATGTTTGAAGGTATTCACAAAGGGACGACTATGGCTTCCAAACCTTTATTTCTTGCTGATTAGGACGAAGCTTGATAGGAGATGAATGAGTCAGATCTCAGGATGCAAGAAGTAGTCTTTGTTTTCTTTACCATATGGAACATGTCCGACCTATTATTTTGTATAAATGTTTTTCTAGTTCTCTATTAACATGATATTACATCATCACTGTTTCAGTTGATACACATATTATTATTCGTGTTTCTCTCTTGCATCAGTTAGATTCCTCTGTTTGTATACAATATTTATATATCTTCGTCTATTTACTATTTTTTCCATCTATTGTGATACACTCTACTAATGATGGCATAGTCTTCCCACAGACACACCCTAGGCCCTCACTTCTAGTCAACAACCTCTAGTATTCGGGAAGATTCTCTTGAGGCCTTGTGGACCACCAGGCTCAGGGCACCTGTTATGTGGCATCAAGGTCCGGGTTATCACAAAGTGGCATCAGAGGTGTTTATTTTCTTTCCCTACTATTTGGAGACAACATATTGGAGAATAAGAACACTTGGAAGATGGTCATAAGTCATTCATGTGCATCACTAAACCATGTTCGGGGTAAAAGACATGTTTCCCAAAATGCAATTGTTATTCTATTTTACCTATTACAGTTGATATTATTTCAACATTTGGTGATGCACATGATGTGTGGTGTTGTTGATTGTTACTCTTGATAATTTATTGTATCCTTGTCTAGATGATATGAGGGAAAGGATAATTGCTACATGCATTATTATATTCACCTATAATTCACATGTCACACATATTTACATGCAATATATGTGAATTTCACTACTTTTTATTGCTTGTTATGCCTGTAATTGTTGAGTGATGATGTGATATTTTATTTTACTTGTATTAATTTTTCTATGATTGATTGATTTCATGTCTCAATTCATGAGGTTTGTGGGCCCTCATGCATTGGTATGAGTAATTTAAAAAGTCAATCCATTATACTATAATGAAATGGATTTCATTTCTAGTGATATGTGTATGGGAACCGATTCGTTAGAAATGGAAATCCATTATAAAGTGAAACTTGAAAGCTAAAATGATTTTTTTTTCACATCCTTATCCCGTATTTCCATTCTTATGAATGTTAATGAAGTGAACCTAGAAATTAACTACAAAAAGATATAGAAACTTATACTTAAGCACTTACCAATACATGGCCATCTAAGTGGGTAGATTTGGTAGTATGCCTTGGGTAGTGAGTTTTTTATGTTCAAATTCCATTAGTGATGATATATTATATCTTTTAAGCTTGTTATAATGTATTTTTTTGGAATTTATAGACTAATTCTTCCACTAAATCCTTAGTTCATTTTCCAGAAGGGTGGTGACGACCATGCTCCAGACATGAGGGCCCATGAGCCACCAATCTTACATTCAAAAGTTCCTCATGAGACACTGCCTGTTGCACTTGATCTAGGCAATGATTCACAAGTCTGTGATATTTTCCTTTGTCTGATTCAATCCATGAAATGTCCTCCAATGGTTTCACCTATGATGGCTGATTTGACCCGTGAGTTCCAGTGGCATCATCCTCCTACTTTTTCAGGGGATGGTAGTCCTCAGGCTGCTGAGTCATGGCTAGAGGCCATGTTTATTATAATTATGTATCTAGAAAATCATTCAAAGTAGAGAGGTTATATTGTTACATACATGCTTCAAGATTTAGCCAAGAGTTGTTAGGATGTCATAAACCAGGCATGTCATCATTAGGGCATGGTATTGATTGACTTCCAGACCGCCTTCAATGATATGTTCTTCCTCAGGCAGTAAGAGCTGACAGAGCCAAAGAATTCATGAATTTCAAGCATGGTTCTATGTCGGTTATGAAAAATTAGTACATTTTAGTAATTTACAGTTCTTTTCACCACTTCTAGGTGGTGATGAGATTTCACGTGCTAGACGTTTTTAGGATGGGTTCCAGTACACCATTCGAACTCAGGTGAATGTATTTCACCTTCCTATCTTTTCTGTAATAGTTGAACATGATGTAATCAATGAACATAACCTAATGGAAGACACAAGTACCGGGTTTTATGAATCAGTGCCACATCAAGGTAGTAGTTCGTCTGGTGGCATGAAGCGTTCCCTCGAGGTTTTTCAACAGGGCATTGGTAGCATGAGTATCCAGTTTGAAGGATCTGTGGTGAGTCATCAATGTAGATGATCGGGGTTTAAGTAGACCAAATGTGATTAATACCCTATAGTGTTCCAAGATTGCGGCTGTATGGGTCATATTCATGGATTTTGAAGGACCTTTCCACTAGCTTCGAGTGGAAAAGGATCAACTTCAACTCTACCTTCCTGAGAAAGTTATTTTGTACTGCTTCAGGAGGGGAATTGGAATAGAACCAATAGGTATGGCTTAAGAGTAGGTTTTGGTCTTGGTAGTCTGATCCCTGATCACCAGTAGTGATATTAGAGTATTTATGATCGTGGTAGTCCATATATTGCACAAGGTCATGGACTAGGTCAGTTGCTTTCTTTATAGCCGATACATGAGGATTAGGTTGCGGGTCCATAGTAGGAGGTATTATTCATGTGGCCTTTACTTTTGTATCTACATTGTTTGATTCAGTTGATTCAAACTATTTTATTTCTATATCTATCATGGAAATTCTCAGACTAGATATACAGTATCACTATAGTGTAATGACCCTTGTTACACCATTGGGAATATGGACAAAGGGCATTCAACTATGTCCAGACTGTCCCCTTGAGGTAGAATGTTACCATATCATGTGGAATCTATTTTTTCTTGAGATGATGGGCTTTGATTTAATTCTTGGGATGTTCTGGTTAGTCTAATATCATGCCTTCGAATACTTCTATCACCGCACCGTTTCTTTTACATCACCAAAAGGCCAATGTTATCTTTTCATTGGTGAGTGGGATGTCTAGGCTGTGAGAGTTGGACTAAAGAATCATGGGCTAGGTGTATTAACCACCTATATTGCTAATATTTTTATGGAAGATCTTGGTTCGCTTCAAACTAGTTTCCCTCCAGTAGTTTATCGTTACATGGATGTATTTCTTGATGGATTTTCAGTCATATATTCTAATAGAGAGGATGAGTTTAAAATAGATCTTATTCCAGGAGTAGCTTCAGTGTTTATTACTCCATACAGGATGGAACCTACTGAGCTTAAGAATATAAAGAGGTCGATAGAGAACCTAGAGGCCAAACGATTTATATAGCCTAGTATATCCTCTTGGGGATCAATCATGATTTTCCCTTTGAAGGAAGATAGAAATCTTCACCTATGCGTGGATTATAGAATGTTGAACAAGATTATGATAAATAAATGGTATCCCATTCCTCAAATAGATGATCTCTTTGACCTGATCCACAGAGAAAAGGTTTTCTCTAAGCTCGATATGAGATCGGGTTATCATCAGGTGCGAGTGAGTCTACCAGACATACCCTATAACACATTCCGTAGTAGGTATGGTATGTATGATTATCTTGTTATTCCATTTGGTCTTACGAATGTGCCTACCATTCCCATGGCATTTATAAATTGGGGTTTCCTCCCCTATTCAGACTCTTTTGTGGTGGTCTTTGTGTAATGACCCCTAGTTTTCAATAGATATTTCCTTCTTATGATTAAGCCATATAATCACATGAAATCAAAAAATAATGAACTAATAAGTGGTATGTGACCTTTAAAAATAATTTTGTCACTTCTGTGATTTGAATTTAAAAAATCTGATATACAGGGTTGCGATCAGTATGGTATTTGGAGTCCAATATGAAAAACATAATTTTTTGGTCAATAGTAACTTACCCTTTTGAATTGTAAGATACCCTTATGAATAGTGACATAACCTAATGAATATTATTCATACCAATGATAGTATATATATAATATTCAAGTGGAAGTACGATATATCTATATATGGGAATAAGAAAATAAATGTTTTAAAATCTCTATTTTCAAATAAATTATTATAATAATTAAATATTAAATTAATCATATTTAGAAAATAATTTTTCAAAAATGGATTTCATTTTTGGCATCTAAACATCGAAAAATGGTTTGGGATATTTTTGGGACTTGTCTAAAATACATGATTTTTTGATGAATAGTAAAATATGATAACTCACAATAAATGATAAAACCGGAATTTCTATATCATTATTGAGTCATGGATGATGTAAATAGAAATTGGTTCGATGACAAGTGAATTTATTACTATTCATTTTTATGGAATCATCACTATTGGAAGTATCATGGAAAAATAATAAACTACTGATATAAAATTATGATAACTCTCCTCCCCTCCAGTATAAATACCACCCATCCTTACCACTTCTCATCAATTTTATCAAATCTTTCTCATTTCCATTATTATTCCAAAATCTCTCATCAATCCCCTCCCCCACTTCCAAAATCACCTAGTCTCTTCAAAATACAAAATCCACGCCCATTAATAAGGCTCTCAATGATGTTTGATTCAAGAGGTAAATTCCTCTTTTTTGTTCTTTCTTTTTCTTTTCAAGTTCATTTGTTTTCTTTTATATCCTTACATCTTCTCATCCAAATGTTATGAAAAATCCAATACCTTACATTTACTAGATTTTTTTATGATAATAGAATAAGTTATTATCATATCTCCTTTATTATTCTTTCATTTTAATATTAAAGACACCCTCCGAGATGTGTTAGTTTATCACATTCAAGGACGATGTGTATTAAAATTACATTACCGTCTTATATTATTGTCATGAAACCATTTTCATGGTTTAGCAGACCTTTATATATTTCTTAAGAATATTTTTTGGTTCTGGAATCATTTTTTAAACAATTCTTTTGGTTTTTAAAATAAAACATGTTCTTTGTATTCAAAAAACCGCTAATTAACCCAAAATGTTTTCACTAAAGTTTTATATAATGATTCAACTTCAATCCAAGTAACCAAATAAAATTTCAACCATGTAACCTTCTGGATGTTCAATAATAAAATTTAACCTCAATTCTAGACGAAAACCTCCATCATACATGTTTATCCGAACATAAACTCTTCATTAAAACCAAGCAAGCCAACATACCCGAATGATGAAATTGAACCATATAACTAATAAAAGTGGGCTTGAATGAACTTAAAATGGTAATAAAAATTTATTTTACATATATAAATGTTATGGAATTATTAATTATGAACTAAAATTTATTATTCAGGTAATTAATATCAAGAGGAGAACACCATCCGATTTAAGGTAAGGGATCCTGTCCATTTCAATTTTATTCATGAATGTCCTCTATGATATGCCATTTTATGTGTAATAAATAATGATGGGGTATGATTTCCCACCTCCCTCGTGCCACCCTAATGATTTATATGTGATGATAAATCCCTTTATCTCTCATTAATCCCTTTTAAGTACACCTGATACAATGTCAATAATACGTCATGAATTCTACCCGAACCGCCTTTATTCCTTCATGTTGCTCTATCGTTATTTTTACCCAAATGAAGTTGAATTTTATTTATTTTTATAAATTATACATGATTATTATATTCTCAAAAATCATGTTTCAGGATCCATCCCTCATTCTCTTTTGGGGATATTCATTCTTTTTAGTGAACCCCTCCTCGACAATTCCCAATAAGAAAACTCTTTTTAAGAAAACATCCCAAATTTTTACCCAATTATAAGTGCACTCTATGCTCTTTTTAAGACAACATTGTCTTTCTAAAATCATATTTTTTATTAAAAAAATTGTTTTGGTTCACTTTTGGTTTTATATAAACTATTTTTTCCTTTCCTATTTTAATATATCAATAGTACTTTCCTTAAAACTGCACAAAAATGATTTAATGCTAAAATTTTTAAAATAAATTTCCTACATGTTGCCACTTCTATTTTACATCAAGTACCATGATATATGCCAATTTTTCCTTATGAACTTCCATGTGTTTTCTAATTCCTTTCTTTCATGGACACTTTCATGATTCACCCATTGGTTATTCTTTATGTCATGATTGTGGAACCTAATTAATTACATGGGTAACCCTTTTGTTTATGTAAGATTGATTATATATAGTTATTTATATGGAAAAAATATTCATGAAATGTAATATGGGTATTTTTAGATAGCGCTCCAATGCATTGTGTAAATTTGAGTCTCTTGAGACGATTATGTGCAACAACCTTGGCGGTTAGACTTGGCATGTGCTACTATGGGAAATAGTCATGGAAGTTGGCCATGAATCATACTATATTCATGTTTTATGTCTCTGCAAAATTTCAATTATTCCATGTTTAAATGATACCTTGTGTATATGTTAGGATTCCATATGTTACATGAATTTTTATATAATTATGTCGTGCCTTCTATCCCATGTTCTTATTCTTTGTTCGTATGTTTATTCCCTTACTGATATTTTATCTCATCCCTTTTTCTTTATCCCTAGGTTACCCTATAATGATTAATTAGCACAATGGAATATAGGTGCTCAACATGGAGTATAAATTTATAGAGTTATTTTTATAATGATTTATTATGTACCTTGTCCTCTATGAAACTAGACTTTTTGATCCTTGGCTTGTATTCTAATGTATACTTTTTCTTAAAATCATGTAATGATATATGTGAAAAGGCTAGGGTCTCTATACTTTGTGCACAAAATATTGGTGTACTCTCGCACTCATAACGACCATGACAAATATCTTGATATGGTTCTGATTACACTGAGAGAGCATCAACTTTATGTTAGGATTACTAAATGCAACTTCTGGACCAACGAGGTCCACTTATTGGGTCTTATTATTTTAGAATCAAGAGTATTTATTTACCCTTAAATGGTTAGTGATGTAGTTTCCTGGGAGCATCCCAAGAATGTGTTGGATAAACAAAGTTTCTTGGGGATGGTTGGGTATTAAAGGCATTTTATACATGACTTCTCACATATTTCTTTACCTCTTACTGAACAGACAAAGAATGGCGTTATGTTCTTGTGGTCAGAATCAAGTGAGAAATCCTTTCAAGAGTTGAAAGGGAGTCTTGTCTCAGCACTGATTCAGATTCTTCCAAAACCTGGAAAAGGGTATATCTTCTTTTGGGATGCATCAAGAATTGTCCTGGGAGGAGTGTTGATGTAGGAATACAAATTCATTGCTTACAGATCATAGTAGTTGAAGCCCCATGATAGAAATTAATCGACGTACAACCTTGAGCTAGTGGTAATTGTCCATACCTTATGTTTCTGGAGACATTATCTGTTGGGCGAACTCTTTGTGGTGTATAAAGATCAGAAGGTCCTGAAGAATATCGTTTCACAAGGTGACATAATCCTCAGAAATTAGAGATGAGTCGAATATCTACAATCCTTTGATTTTGAGCATGCCTATTTTTCGTGAAAGGGCAATGTGGTTTCTGATGCATTGAGTCAGAAAACTCAAAAGCAAGCCATACTGGAAGATAGTAATGAATGGAAGTTAATGGCCCTCTTTTCGGAACGTAATTTGGAGTTTCATAAATGTCATGAATAGTCTTACCTTTTAGCCTTAACAGTTACCTCTTCCCTCCATGATAAGTAGAAGAGTAGAAAGTTTTCAAATCCTGATGGTTTGGTTCTCCATGAATGTATATCAGCAGATAACCCACCTTTAGATTGGTCTGTGGATAGAGACGATGTCCAATGTCTACATGGACATATCTGGGTTACTAAATATATGAGAGAGGAGTTGATGAAATAACCCCCCCCCCCCCACTTCTCAGTGTGTAGTTCATCCATGTATCTCGAAGATGCATTGAGATATGTGACACCAGTATTGGTGGATTGGAAAGAAATGTTAGATTGTAGGCTTCATCACCAAGTGTTCCAGCTGTTAGATGGTTAAGGTAGAGAACCAGACACCTGTAGGATTGTTATAGACACTTCAATTCCTGTAATGGAAATGGGAAGAAGTTTCTATGGACTTTGTATCCTTCTTACCTAGTTCTCCAAGGGGTAGCGATGCTATCCAGGTAGTCATTGACCGACTAATGCAATCATCCCCCTTAATTCCTATTCAAGAGACTTTCTTAGTTGATGAGATGGTAAGACTATCTATGTGTGAGATCATATGACTACACGAGGTTCCACTTACTATTGTTTCAGATAAGGTTTCTCGTTTCACTTCACGGTTCTGTCAGGGTTTGTAGAAATCTATGGGACATAGGTGATTCTAAGAAAAACTTTTCACCGTCAGAAAGATAGAAAATCGGAATAGAAATTACATGATCAAGAGGATATTCTCCGAGCATGTGTCCTTGATTTCATAGGTTCTTGGGAGAAGCATACCCCTCTCATCATGATCAATTATAATAATAGTTTTCCAAAGAGGGTTCAGACGGCTCCTTTTGAGAATATATATGGTAGGCCATTCCATTCACCCTTGTGCTGGCAAGAGGCTGGTGAGGTAGCCCAACTAGGTCATTGTCTCATTTACGATACTTTAGAACATATCCAGCTAATCAGGAAGTGTACGACTACTAAGTCTGGACAAAAATCATACGCTGATCACCATTGATGACCTATTTAGTTCGAGTTTGGGGATAATTTTTTTCTTCGAGTATCACGTAGGTTAGGGAATAGATGGATAAGGAAGCAAGGAAAGCTTTCGCCTCATTATGTCTAGCTGTTCAAGATTCTAGAGAGACTTGGGCCAGTAGGATATCAGTTTATAATACCATAGAGTTAATTTTCCATGCACACCATCTCTCATGTCTCACAACTTCTCCAATATCACGAAGAACCATCTCATACCTTTGATCCCAATGAAGTTGAGTTAGATGACGATGCAACCATTGAGGAGTATCCCATACACAGCGTTGACCAAAGCACAAAGGCTCTCTGGAACAAGTCTGTCCCTATCATATGGGTGATATGAAAACAAAACAGAGTATAAAATGAGATTTGGTAGAGGGAAGGTTATATAAATTCCTAGTGTCCAGAGTTGTTCTTAGATAGTATTATTTTACCCTTAGAAGGAGAACTCAAGGGAAAGTTATTTTATGTGTGGAATACTGTAAAAACACAGTTTTTCAATCATGTATAGATCCTTTAATTTGTAGTATAAATATTTAATTGTGACTTAATATGTATTCCAAATGAGTTAGAAAAGGTTCTGAGGGTTTTTGGGGATTTTTTGTAGCCCAGAACACATCATTTTGGAGAAAACAGACTCTTCACATAGTTTATAGTAAATCACATAGGTTTTCCACACAGTTTTCAAAACCACGTGGATAGTGTTTTTTCAGACTAACCCACCTTGTATGGTATGTTCATGGCTATGTGGCCTAACTTTGTGATATCCCCTTTTCCCTTAGTAGTCGTGCATGGGATGCACACTATTTGAAAAATTGTGTGGACCAAACTGTTCATGCAGAGCCAACCTGTACGATTTGCGCACGGTTTGGCAAACCATGTAGACAAACCATGCATAAGCTATTTTGCTAGGTAATTTCTAGTTTATCCGTTATTAATAAATTAATCCTCCTCCTTCCTATCTAATCTGAGTTAATGCTAGATTGAACTATTTTTTCTCTCAGTTTGGCGAGTTTTGAAGATCTAAAATTTGAATCAAGAGATCTACATCACCCAAAATCTGATCAAGCTTTCGTTTGTCATGTTAGATGCACAACGACATGTAATCATGCCCTCTTTTTTCAATTCTTCTTCTCTTTCAATATTCACCTTGATATATTCATGTGAGAGTTTTTATCCTTTTCTTAGATCAACTTCAATCGAAGGAAAATCAAGGGCTTATACAGGAGGAGAAGTACCGTATAACCCTAAAGTGGGTAGTCTATATCTTATACCTAAAGTTAGTTGATTTTGTAATGGTACTGTGGGGCCCCAAAGTCTGGTTGGAACCATTTCCTAAATTCACACCCCAATGGTTATACTTTTTATAATTGTATGGTTATGATCTTTCCAAATATGTGATTAGTTGTCCGAGGTTACATGCACAACTCAATCTACCTAATTTAGAAGGTTATACATTAATAGTGGTTTTAGTGTGTCGGTACATTTTCTCCACCATTCAGGTGTGATTTTTATTGACCTTCCAAAAGGATAGCCTTCTTATAATAAATTCATTTTTATTAACAGGAATTATATAATGGAATGTACCATGTATCTCACCACTTAACCCACCTAAGAAAGTGATTCCAAATGATTGTTAAATGTGGAATGTGAAATGAAAAGTTTATTAATTATATATCTTGACCCTATCAAATGAGTTTAATTAAGGTTACATGTCTATAGCACCCCTCTCCATGTTAATGGAAGGTAACCGAATGAACATCTCGAAATAAATATTCCTCAATAATTAAATAAGACATGATTAAATGGTTGCAATGATACTTGACCTCTCTACACTAATGTAAGGAAAGTATTGGGTTAATAAATAAATGGTTTCAACTCTACTTCACCTATCCATACTAATAGAAGACAAGACTTGAAAAAAATGAATTATCACATGATTACAATATCGAATAGGAATGGACTGAATTGAGATCTCCTTGTATTCCAAGAGGAAAATACCTTGGGTAACAAGAACCCCATTACAATTCATGGATGCAATTTTCTTAGGTTGATACCCAACTAGTCTCCATTTTGGGTATATTCCTTATAGGTCCAGTATAATACCATTGAATCCTTTTCATTATTACATGATACCGTAGATACACTCCTTGGATATAGCATTGATAGTAGGTGCCATGGTGAAATCCCATAGGTCCATGACTTTTCTTAGATCCATTTTACCTTGGTCGATCACCATGAACTTGTTAGATGCCTTATTTTGGAATTCCTTGGATTACAGTCCTTAGATTACACTCTTACCCCTTATTTAGACTCAGTTACTCCTGAGTTAGCATTTCTGTGAGTTTTATGTTACCTTGTTTATTACCCTAGAAATCCCTCACTGGATATCTTTTTATGTTTACATGTTGTGTCTTGAAAAATTAATTACTTATAATATCATTAGGTGATGTCAGTTCTGACTATGCCTCACGTGACCTGTTAACATTAAATGGTAATTTCTTAATTAATGAATTGGTTACATGTTCAAACACTAGCCAAGGGATGAAGAAGGTTAATGGGTATTTAGTTATATTTTACTACTTTATTTCCATATATATGCATGCCTACACAATGATATATTCCATTACCTGGGCCAGATGTTATAGACACCATTGGTGGTGGCCCAATGAGATTTCTCTCACACCCTCTCAGAGAGCTGTTCGGTACCCAGATTAGATTACATGGTTTCTAGTATTGAAAAGGGAAGTAAATGGATTCCAACCAATTATTACTTGTTGATTAGGATGGATCTTTATAAAATATGACCGAGTTGGATATCAGGATGCTTAAAGTAGTCTTTTTTTATTAACCTTTTGGAACATGTCATGCTTATTGTTTGGTATCCTTGTTTTTTTCTAGTTTTCTTGTGACATGACATTACATCATCATTTTTTTAGTTGATATAGAAATTGTTATTCTTGTTTATCTATTGAATCAATTACCTTATGCTATTTGTTTACAATATTTATATTTCTTCCGCTATTTACTATTCGTTTATATTCCTTCCACTTTGTTACACTTTGCTAATGGGGTCATTGTCTTCCCATGGATACACCCTATGCCCACACTGTTAATTGGAAGCCTCGAGTGTTGAGTAAGATGCACTTAAGGCCATGTGGCCCACCAGGATTGGGGCACTCGTTAAGTGGAATCGAGGTCTGTGTCATCGCAACATGAAACAATTATCTATTATAAATATGGTGTAAGATATGAAAATTCCTAGTATAAAAAATTTCTAATGACTATGGTTTTGAGCAGAATATTGAAAAACTAGTGTAGGGATGATGGATTAGATATTCTTGGTTTTATGTATTTTGTTGGAAATATACAAATCATATTCAATTATGATCATTTCAAGGTAATAAAATTGTTATTGTTAATTGTGATATGATCATTAGTGAATTGGAAACAGGTATTGATAGTTGTATAATGACTGTGTACATCATTGTTATTGAAGGTTTATTGAACATGTGATTTGGTGATGATTATGAGTTTGTTTAAGAGTATCTTTAGGTGTTTATAAGGCCTTTAAATTTTCCAAAGAACCTATGGAGAAATCTGAGTGATGTCTGGAGTCTCTAGACTAGGAAAATATAGTCACTTTATATGGTCGATAGATTATACAAATAGTTCATCCATTAATATTGTCTCCTGTCATCTTCACATTTTCGATCTACATGGTCAATAGATTATACATAAATTAAATCCTCATAGTCTGTTGATTGTAAATAATATCATTATATTGAGTTTATATTTTTATTAATATTAATAAAAATAGATGTTTCAGTTAGATAATATATATACCTTTTATATGTGGTTGATCATTATGGTAAATCTATTGAGATGTGATATATAATGTTGATGAAAAAAACAATGTATATGTAACAATATGATGCCAAGGAAAAAGTGGAAGTATTGAGAAGTGGTAAGGAAATTAAAATTTCATTACATATATATAAAGTATATTCAAGATATATGCAATTTTGATGATGTTATGAAATTCCAAAATGATAAAGACTATGTCGTGGTGTATACCTGGTGGCCATTTTTTGAAGAAGATTTTATTTTTTTGTTGTTCAGTGCTTGAAAATGGGATAACCATCTTAGGGTGTACGATTGTGGATAATATAAAAAATATATCAATGGTTCAATATTATATCTTGAGAAACATTCCATAATAAATTTTATGTAGGAGTTCTGGTTGAGGTTTTTATTAATGTTTAGGGCTAAAGCCTTAATATTATTATTAAAGGAAAGAAAATAACCCATTTTGTGATTAGGTAGGTAGAGACACATTACATATCCTGAAGGACCGTGGGCATGAAATCACATTTTTGGGCCCAAAGTGTATGTTGGTGAATAGTACTACTATAGTACTCAGGCTTCTACAATAAATACTACATATTCTTGATGTACTTTTGTTCAAAAATGCATATGATTCTAAATGATATTTATTATGAAATATGTTAAGTTACAAATATTCTAGATGTGGTATTATTTAATGAAAAAAATATATTGATAATTTTTATTATGATTGAGAAATTATTTTTAAATAAATAAGAATAATATTTTTATTAGAGATTTATTCTACAAAGGATGAAGTAATGATTGTAGGTTTTTATGAAATAATAATTTTTTATGTTAAAGTTATATGAATGAATATTATTATGGGGAGAAGATGAATAATGTTATAATTATTTTATAGTGATTACATGTAGGTATTACATTGATTCTATATATAAAAAATGAGTGTTTTGAAGATATAAATATGATTCATCATAAATATTCATATATTGATTTCTATAAATTTATTGTTATAGGTGGGAGACTAAAAAATAAGGAATATTTTCTAGAATGCTATTCATGTGATGTCGCATGAATATATATATTAATTAGAGAATAATAATAAAAGGAGAATATATTGTGGGAAAAAATATTTTTCTTATTTTTACATGAAGATCACAGTAGAGAGAGAGAGAAAGTTGAAGACATATCTGACATATACATTTCCTTACTATATATTTTTATGATGAAGGTGAAGAAATTGGTATTTTTATGAAGTGATGGGTAATTTATTTGAAATGATGAATTTAAACTATGAAATAACACAAAAAGAATAAAAATCACAAAGAATAATTTGAATCCTAATAATAATGCATAAAAGGAAGACATAATAATTTTTACATTTGTAGGATACACAGAAGAATAGTCATGATTCATTAAGCTATGAGTTTCAATGTTAATCACTAAAAATTACAGTCACATTATTATTCTAGTAGGTAGCATGATCTTAAAGGAATCCATATCTGACTAAGGACTATCCTCCTCACATTGTGTGGTGAACCTTGTAAATGTGTTGTGTTCCCTTTTATTGGAGTGAATTTGTATGTGAGAAATGTATTTATAAAATGTACTCTACCTAGAAGTGAGGGTAATTTCAAAATAATTTTAAAAAGTATACTGATAACTAATTCAAAAAAATCTAGCTGATCATGCATAGATCATATAGTAGATGTATAAGTGGTATCAAATTTTATTACTTACTTTTTTGGTTGGATTTTTGAAATTTTTTATTAGAATCCTCTCTTAGGAAGAAGAAGTGTTAACTAATTTCTTATCTATAATGGATAATTTAAATTATGTTCATAGAAATGGAATTCCAATATTTTATGGGAGATTTTATCACAAATGGAAATATGGAATGTTTACATTTACTTTATCTATATGTTTTAATGCATTTGAAGCTGAAACCGAAGGATTTTTACTATGTGCTGAAATTGATTCCATTAATGTTCAACAAAATAGATATATTTTAAATTATAGTCATTCCAAAAATAATATTTATTCATCTATTTTATAAAGTTAATTTCTAGAAGTCAATGTAGTCAAAAGAGGAAAATTTTATTGGGATAAATTGGAAAATATATTGAAAGCTAAAACCTAATTAAAGAGGGATATATTGTGACTATTAATACTTACGAATGGAGGTATCCAAGTTCATGATGATTAAATTATCAATTTATTTTTCATAAGTTCTAATGATGTTTTGAGTATGATCAGAGGATATTACGAGATATTGTATAATTTAGATATTTTTGAAAAGATATTAAATATCTTACTAGATAACTTTGACACTAAATTATTTTCTTTAGAAGAGAATAATTTAGGTGATATTCCTCTTGATTAATTTCCTATTATTTTAATATCATATGGAATGAGAAAATAAAATGTTATTAAAAATAAGGTAAAGTATAAAAATAATTTTTTCGAAATCTATAAAGATGGAGAAGTTGAATAATAATAATTTTTTTGAAGAAGAATCATTTTTTTCAAATTTTGTTGAAGATATAAAGGATAATTTTGATGAAGTAATTTACATTTTCTAAATAATATCGAGAAGAGGGGAATCAAACTACAAGGGAATGTTTTCTGTAAAATGTTTTAGCTGTAGATATATTTTTAATTTTGGTAAAAATTATCCTAAATCTAAAAATGATGAAGAATGTGAATGTGAGTTTTTTATTCCTATAGTGTTATCAGAAAATAAATTCTTTAATACAAAGGGTTCTATAAAAGATAATGGTAGTATTAGTTATATATAAATATATTTAAAAGGATAAACATTATATAAAAAATAAATTTATGATAGTGAAAATGATGATGAGTAATATTGATGGAGATGATATTGAAAAAAAACTCATTCTAAAAGTAAATGATGGAACATTTACCATTGATGAAATAAATTTTGAAAGATAAGATGAATAGACTAGGATGTAGTTATTTCTAAATAATTTATTTCATAAATATATATCAAAGATCACTAAATTGGATAATATATTTTAGAATTTTGAAGAGTGAGAATCATTTATCCAATGACATTGAATTTTTTTAAAGAAGAAAATGATAAATATCTTTCTGTCATGTCAATTAATTTCATGAGAGGATGAATAAGTAATTATATAGAAAATTTTACTTTAAAATTTGTTAATTGGGTACTGATAGTTCATTTCTCTAACAAATATCCCAAAAAATTTGGAAGGTAAAATGATAATTAATAAGTTACCAGAAGGTCCAAAAATATGAGAGATCTTTAAAAAGTTCTATCAAAGAGAAAAACAATATTTCACCCAATTCTTTTAGAATGGTATTTATAGTAAATTTGAGAGGCATTTAGGATATTAAATAAAGAGGGGATGATGATAATAAATATCCTAAAGTATTCTCTCAAATAGTTCTCATGGAAAAAGAGAGAAAATAAGTGAACCCATTGATATATTATCCATAGTGGTTTAGTTAATAAATTATAGATGAAGGAGAGAGTTATAAATAATAAATGTTGTAAAAGGAAATAAAAATACATTTTAAAGAATAAAGAAAGATGATAGAGGAAAAAAAATTAGTACAAATTAGTTAAAACAAATAAGGTTTATTATAGGTTTAAAAGGACTATGTGTTCAAAGAAATTGAAATGATGAGGATTGATATTGAAAAAAGAGAAAAAACATTAAATACTAGACTTCATGAATTATCCTTATGTATTATGAAATTGAAAAACTAATAAAGAATAAGTTTGATATTTTATAAGAGGATGAAAAAAATTAAACACAACATGAACAATGTTGTTATTGAAAAACGTAATACTCTAAGTAACATAAAACAAATATCTATTGCAAATAAGATGAAAGATATGAAAAGAGAGAGTCTACAGAGGTTCTAGTGAGGAATATTTTCATCCCAAGATTAAAAAAGTTTTGAATTGAAGATGAAAATTTATATGTTTTATATGTTCTAAATTTTTTTAAACACATAAATCATATTCAAACAGTAGTTTTTCATTGTGATTAATTTGTGATGATTTTTGATGAGCTAATATTCAATGGATAAAAGACCAGTTTTTATGGGTACAGAAAGAATTTTTATATAATGTTTCATGAATGTTTATAAATTAGATGATTGGGTAATAATTATGAGCTTTTTTAATAGTGATGTTAGGTGTTGATAAGGACATTAGGTTTTCTCAATATGATCTATATCGATTATAGCGATGTCTGGGAGTTCTAGATTGAGACAAGATAGTCTCTTTATATAGTTGATAGATAATATGTGTTTTTTCTTTCTTTAATTTAGTCTCTTGTTGTATTCTCATGATCAATTTGGATGGTCAAAATGTTTTACATGTGGTCAATACTCATGGTCAGTTGATTATACATGATGTTGATATATTGAGATTTCATAGGAAGATAATCATCAGGGTAAATCCATTTAATTGAGCTATGTATAGGCGATAACAAAAAAAATGTATGGTTAAATCTGAATAAAGGACTGATGTAAAGGTATAACTAGAAGTATTGAGATTTTTTTTGGTAAGTTAATTTTTCTTTTACATATATGTAATGGTGATTCAAGATCTATATAAGTTTCATGATGTTATTAAATTTATAAAAGGTAAATAATTTGGTGTAGTGTATCCATGGAAGCCATTTTGAGAAAAAGATTCTCCTTGGTTGTTTTATAAATCCGAAACCTAGGACAAATATGTCAAGGTGTATCCATATTGATCATTTTTAAAATAATTTACAGGTGCAATCTATCACGTGGAGAAAAATTCCATAGTTAATTTTATGTGGGAGTTTTGGATGAGGAATTAATAATAATTATTTTAATCATAAATAATTAGTCATTATATGAATTTGGTTTCTTTATTTATTTTACAGATTCTGAGAGTAATCCTTTGGAATACTAGGATAAGGAGTTTGAGTGTAAGGAATTTTTTTTACAACAAATTCCTTATACATTTCATAATTATTTTTTGATTATAGTTTTTCAATGGATATAATATTTGAAAATTTTGTGATTCTTGAAATGTATTATTATGAATAATATCAAATTGAAATTATTTTTAGTGTGCTATCATTTAATAAAAAAAATATCATGATAATTAATATTATTATTCAACTAGGTTTTTTGAAAAAATAATAAAAAGATATTGCTGAGTGATTCACTCCACCAAAAGGAATCCAGGACCATAGGTGTTGTATAAATGAATAAATATATTCATTTTTAGATTATACACATTTAATTTTTTAGATATAAGAGTAAAATTGAATTATTATTTTATATTTATTATATGTGGTTATTATATTAATTTTGAAAAGAAACCACGATATTCATGAAAAATATTATTATTCTTTATTATGGAAATTCAAACTTAAATTTCTGTAACTATATTGTTACATGTATGAGACTATAAAAGAATTAATACTTTATATAATATTATTCACATGATATATCATGAATATAAACATTCATCAAAGAAGATGAAAAAAAAATGAGTGAATACTATGAAAAAGATACCAATTGAATCGACCGTGAAGTTCATGATAGATATAGAGGAATAATAAGTAATTGATTCAATATAAGTTTTGTAATGATATATTTTCATGATGAATATGATGTAATTTTTAGTTTCATACAGTATTGTGTAATTGATTAAAGTGGTGTCTTCATACGAAGTAATAATAAAATAATAAGAAGAAGTACATAGAATTATTGACAACTTGATAAAAAACTATACGAGTACGAAATATCAGTGTCGTATAAAAATAATTAATAAATAAAAATTTAAAGATAGTCTTATGTTTATGATACATAAATGAATAGTGAGGTGTCATGGAAGTGTTATTTTCAAGGTTATTCCCTTGCTGTTGTACTCACATGATTATTCTAGTGAGTAGTGTGATATCAATGAAATATAAATCCCACCAAGTATAACACATCTCAAATATAGAGGTATATATCTTAAATATGATTTATTATTTTCTGTTAATGTGTATTTGGGTATGAGAACAAACATTATCAAAATAAATCTAATAGGGGTTGGGGTCTATTTCTAAATAAATTTTAAAAATATATTGCTCCCTGATTCACACCCTAGTGTGCGATACTTTATAAATCTTGTAGAGGTTATAAAAGTGGAATCAGAGCCAGGTTGACTTCTTTTGTTATTGGTTTTTTTTGAATATTGAAATTTAAAAAAACCCTAATAATGAATAAAGTTTCACTGATTTTTAATATAAATAATGAATAATTTAAAATTAATGAATAAAAAGGGGATACCTATATATTATGGGAAATGCTTCACTATATAGATAGAACATAATATTCTATCTCGATTGTAAATCAATGAAGTTTTTTATAAGATGAAACTAAAAAATATTTCTCACATTCTAGAGGTTTCTCTTTTAAATTGTTAGATAATTGAAATAGGGAAAATGTTTTTCATTTTAGAAATTTTATTTTGTGATCAATTTTAGAGAGTGAATTTTTGATAGTTTATGGATGGAAAAGATCTAAAGGTATTTGGGATAAACTATAACATATAAATGAAGGTAAAATCAAATTAAATAGGGATAAATTCAAATTTTTGAGACTTAAATATGAAGATATATTGATGTGTGATCATTAGACTATTTATATTTTCATCATAAGGGTTATTGAAGTAGGGACCACGATCATAGGCTACAGTGAGAAGTAGGAAGATTATGATATGATGAAAAATAATATATTTATATTACAAGATAATTATGTTAGTAAATATACTATTTAGAATAAAAGGAACAAGGAGAAATTCCACTTGATGAATATCTTATTATTTTAATATTTTATAAAATGATAATGGTAAATGTTGTCATGATAAAGGTGACAGCTAAAAAGGATATCTATTTTAACACCTATAATTAAGATAAGTTGATGAATAAGGATTTTTTGAATAAGAATATTATTTTTATATTTAAATTTAGAGATATATATATATATATATGAGAAGTTTGATTCATTAATTCCATTTATCTCATGAAAAATGAGAGAGGGGAAATAAAAGTACAATATAAAGATTCCCTTAAAATGTTGCAGATGTAGATCTATTGTAATGTTATCTAAAATCGTAGAAAATAAAAATTTAAATAAAATTTTGATGTGGTATAGTTTAATCGTAGAAATTTAAAAAAGTCCAATAATTAAAATGGTTTTTTATAAGATACAATCAATATTTTAAATAAATTTTAATGGATAAACATTCAATCAAGGTAAAGTGATGGTGGTAAAATAATGTTGAGTCATCTGATGATGAAGATGTTGAAAAAAATTCTCATTGTAAAATTAAATAATGTAAGTGTAGCTAATGATGAATGTAACATTGAATGTGACGAACGGGGGACTGGGATAGAGTTCTTGGTAAATAAATAATTAAATGACTATCTCTAAAATTTCTTTTTATTGTAAAAAAGAATTGATAATTTTGAAGAACGAAAATTAGTCATAAAATGGAAATGAATTTGTATTTATATAATAAAAATGTATTATTTTGTGAAGATTCATAAAAAATGTGGAAGAAATAGTAATAGATAAAGTAAATGAGTTTGACAATAGTCAACAAATGTTGGTTAAACTGAAGAAGAATTGAAAACATCTAGATGTAGTATTCCAAAATAAATTTAAAATTTTAGACAATGTTCTAAGAAGGATGAAAATTTAGAGGTCCAAAAAATAATATATTATAATGGAAAAAATTATTTTTAAAATGTTGGATAATAATCAAATATGAATATAAATTCTATTATTACGAAGTTTATAGCTAAAATTGGTGAAACTAAATGATTTTGAAATTATTGGGAAACTATCATTTTGTCAAATAATACTTAAACTGGTTACTCCACAAAGGATGAAATGTGGTATAGTATGAAGAAAAATATTTCTTGAGATGATTATATATTTTTTGATATATGGATCCAATATGGGTGACACCAGGAAGAAAGAAATATATGAATCATATTATAGATAGTATGTTGTATATAAAGGAAAATATGCCCTTTATGGATACCACCTATACATTGTTATCTTTTTTACATGTATAATTTTATTTATGAATTAATGTCCAATATTATAAATTTTTTAAGTTGTTTGATAGGAATTTATTGAATGCGATTTAGTCCCGTTAAAAGAAAAAGAGTGTAAAATAGATTGAAATCTCTTAACAAAAATCTCAAAATAGATCTGATACTCTTAAAGAAGTCAATGTAATTTTTGATCAATATGGTCAATATGAAAATAAATCTATTTTTATCCAATATTCCCAATAAATTAGACATTAATTTTTCCAAAATGCGTATAATATGAAAATTAAAATAAAATATATTTTTTAGTTGTTGAAGTTTCACAAAAAAATATAGGTTGGAAAATAAAAAGATTTTGGAAAATGGATATTATCTTAAAAGAAACGATATGTGAATATTTTTTAGTTATATTAAAGGTGAAATGGTGGTTCATTGAACTTTTCATGTTATGGGTCCCTAAAGGTCATGGGATTTGGATCAACTTTTATTTAAAAAAAGCTGAAATCCAAAAACACTCTTTATATTGATTGATTGAAACCTAATTTTTTAACTACTTCTAAGATTTGTAATATAGTAAATTAATTGTTATTTATGATTAATATGTTATTGGGGAAGAACCTAATATAAATAAAAATGGTTTACTAAATAAATTGGAGTAGAGATATTATTTTTATGTGGGTGATTCCATAAACTCATTTTATCTCATTATGAAATAAAATAATGATTTATAGAAGAAAATGAATTATCATCTTGAAATAATGAAGATGAAGATGATAACCCTGAGAGAAAATATTCATTGTTTTTATTTACATAAAATATAATGATATTTTATTTTCATAACATTCCAAATGGGGAATAATACTATCATGTTATAGAAGAAGGTTAAGATTTGATATACTCGTCATTTGGTTCTCATTCACTCATATGTGTGTATTCCCATGAATAAGAAATTAATAAATATAGATAATTTCATTATTATTTTTATTTATAAATTTGCTAATGTTACTTGTGTCAGGAATATGATTCCTAAGTATGAATTCTTAATAATATTTATATTATTTTATAATGTTATGGAAATATATTGTGTATTTTCTCATAAGAAGACTTGGAAAATCAATGGAACTTAGTTTACAAATGGAAAATTTGAAGATTATATAGAGAATCAGAGAATCTGACAAAAAATTTTCATATCACAAATACCATAAAAAATGATGTGTATGAAATAAATAAAAGATATTAGGTGGAGACAACACATTCAATTTTGACCGAACATGATAAATCTCGATTTTTTAAAGCAATTTGTGTAGTTCTTCACATATATTTTTTCATAGACTAAATTATTATATGTCCATTTTGATATTTATTATAAAAAAAAATCATTATATGAAGTATATTTAGGGATATTATAGTAATTTTGTTATTAAGGTAAACCGTGAAAATATTGGGAGGTTAAAAAATTAATGATTTTATAGGATTTTACAATGATATTTTCAAAATAAAAGATATTGACACTACTAAAAAATAATTTGGAATAATTACTCATACCACTATTGTGATGATCATAAAATATTTAATGAAATAATTATTCTAGGATTAATCAATTTCTAAAAGAGATGATGATACTATTTTTGTAAAACATCTAGTAGATATTTCTGAATGGGATAAAATCATTGATGAGGAGAAAGTTAGATATTAAGAATATTAAATTTTTAGTATAGAGAAACAACATCACTCATCCCATCTAAATCAGAGAAGGAATGTTAATTTCAAAAACATAATTGGAAATCATGGACAACATATAGAAAAAGAACTCTAAGGTCAACATCTCATACATCGATTTTATCTAAAATTGATCCTAATGACGGTGATGAAGAACTGGAGCATAAATAATGGGATTATTAAATGAATGAAAAAAAGAACCAAATTGAGGAGAATGAGTCTTAGGAGTTATTTCAAAATCCTAGAGACAAGAATGTGTTTGGAATAGAGTGGTTTGTTTGAATTAAATTGAATTGAAAGGGAGAAGTGGGGAGTAATAATGAAATATTAGTGTGATAAGTATGTAAAATTGTTGAATGTGTAGACTTGGATAATATCTTTATTCCCATTTTAGTGATTGAATCAATTATAATTTTTATTTATATTGATGTAAAAAATGAAATAAAAGATTTTACAAATGGATGTCATGTCTTCCTTCCTCAATGGCGAGTTAGAATTGGAGGTATAAATTATGAAACCAAGTGGCTTATATCTTAAAAAATACGACAGATATGTTTAAAATACAAACAATGAATTATATGGGATGAAATAAGCCCTAATTGGTTACAATTCTGAGATAAAATAGTATAAAAAGAAGTTGAATTTTAGAAACATTAGAGTGGAAAATATTATCAATATCAAAGATGAAAAAGAGGAATCGATTCTTTTTTATGTATAGGTTGATGAAATCATATTTTATTGAAATTTGGAATAAATTTGTTTGAATATTTATTAGAATATGAATAAATTATTTGAAATTTCCATCCATGGAGAGACATTGTACATTATTATATTATACAATTATTACTAGAAATATTAAATAATTCTTTATCAAGAGATGTATGCTAGGGATATTTTAAAGAGGTTTATAAAAGAGGATTCAAATATTATTTCCACCCCAATTATTCTTTGATTCATGGTTGTTGAATATGATAAATGAATGTATGAAGAAACTAAAGAATTCATAATGTTATGTTGATGTTTTTTTTTACCTCAAATCATTAATGATAGATTTAATTTATGTATTCAAATTTTATACTAGGATTAAATGTTCACCTAATGAGTTAGGTGGTGTTTAATGGAAAAATGATTCACTGTTATATAAATGGTACAAAATATTTTGGGTTGAAATATAGAAAAAAGAAAGTTGGATCGGTTTGGTTTTACATATGTATATTGGGGTTGATATTTTAATGATATAAGATCCCAATCAGATATAGTTTTCTTCCAAGGTTATAGGTGTATTTTATGGAATAATAATAATTAGAGTTGAGTGTAAGAAATTATTTAAATGTAATAATATGTATATTTAATTCACTAAAAAGATCAGTTAATGTGTATGAAGACAACATTATAAAATTTAAATGTTGAAGTGATGATTCCACTTCTTCTATGATGTGTGTAACATCCTGATTCGGCTCACCACAAAACCGGTGGTCGGACCTATCACCACATGACCCCAAGTGAACCTCCATGTATGTTAGAGGATGCGGACTAGTAGCAAGGGTCTAAGGATAGTCTGTGGGGAGACTATACCCTCATATCTGAGTTTCACAACGCTATATCAGTGTAAATAGAAAACCATAGGAGAAGCAGTAACTCATAAATGACCAAGAACAGAAGACAAATAATACTCAATTTATCAAAGTGGACAATTCCAATTATACAGTAAATTCATTCATGACATACTGGTACAATGTGATAATCAATGTGATATAACTGTGTTTTGGAATCTTTTTCAATATTCCTGACGAAATAAAATTGATATTAAATATCACTTTATCGTGGATCTTATGGTGGTAAATTAATTGACATTATTTTATACTCCTACAAAGGGGTAACATTCCCCTATGTTCACTAATAAATTTTTTAAATAAACATTTGAGAACCTGAGGTCGATGATAGCTGTGTATCCTCACCCATTTCAAGGATAAGGTAATTGTTTATGTTTTCTCTCTCATTAGGTAATTTTATATTGTTCTTAGAGGTGGATAAAGATAAATGATTACATAAATCTTTCATTCTATATATCTAATTAATTATTTTGAAATATAGGATAATATTTATATGGGAGTATTCATTGATATGTGATTCTCATAAGTGAGATCATATATTTTATGATATATTTAAATAGGGGTAAGCTATGATATCTTTGTTTTTTTAATGTGTCAACTATTTTAATAGTTTTTAAGTGCTAGGAATAATTTTTGTATTACAGATTATATGGGTAGTTTAAATAGGTTGAAGGTAGAAGTGTTATGAGTGAAAATAACCAGTTTCTCAAGGATACCATGATTTTATTATTTGTTTTTCTCTGTCTCTACACTGTTTTCACTCATGTAGGATTACAATTACTTAATTATGAATAATTTTTAAGTGAGATAATTTTCAATGTGATTTATATTCTATGTGTTTTTAAAAAAATAAAATGGGGGGGGGTCCTAAGATTAGATAATAAGTGAAGAGAATATGGAGTGGATATGATTTGTAATATTCTATTCCTGAAAAAATATAACTCATATTCAGACTCAAATTATTCATGGTGATTAATTTATTATTGATAATAGAGATATGACCTTGTATGAAACAAATAAAAGTTTTGATGGATGAAAAAAAAACTATCTACATCATTTTTCCTGATAGATTGATGGATATTTGATTGGGTGAAGAATATGAATTTATTTAATACCTTTTTAGGTTTTCTGAATTCCTTAAGGTTAGACCAAGAAGCTTTTTACTGATTTGAGTGATGTCTGTAATTTCTACTCTATGATAGGTTGCTTGCTTCACAAAACTGATCTTCACAGTCAATAGTTTGTATATGCAGAAAATTCATTAATATTGTTACTTTTCTAATTCACATTGTCGATCTACATGGTTAAAAAATATTATAATTCATTGATCCTAAAATTTTGTTTATTTTACATGCAGTTAGTTTTTTATGGCCATTCCATTTAGGTAATATACCTAAATTTGATACCTAATCAATGTATTGATAACTTAGATTTAATGACATACGTATAGGTAAAACTGAATGTACTGAGATACATTAATAAAATTAAAATTCCCTGCCCAACATGTAAAGGTAATTCAAGATATAGTTATGGGTCATGATGTTCTAGAAAACTAAAATGATGAAGAATACATTTTTGGTGTATCCACGGTTTCTAGTTTTAGAAGATGAGTTGACATAGTATTCTATAAATACTTAAAATGTGGATAACAATGTCATGGTATATCCATGGTTATTATTTTGAAAGTACTTTTAAGGTGTAGTCTATCATAGGGAGAAACGTTACACTAAAAAATTTCATATAGAGACATAGCTGAGGCATTGGTAGAAATATTCTTAATTATAAGTCTGTAGAAATCATATGACTTTGGTTATTTGTTTTGAATAAGACTTATTTTTTTACACCTTTATAAGTCTATATTATACCATCTGTACATAATTATTTTTTGTTAACAACATAATTTTTTTATCTTCATTTGTCTTTTTTACATAGAAATATTTTAAAGGACATGCTATTTAAAAAATCAATGATTCCATAATTGTTTTATTTTGATGAATTCCAAATTCATATGATGGTATATGTTCTATTATCTATTGAAAAAAATCATTATTATTATTATTGTTATTCAAGAAGGATTTTAAAGCAAGAAAATAAATATATTGATACAAAATTTAAGCCAAGAAAGAAGAATACATGACCATACATGCTCTATTAAAAGATGAATATTTACATAAAGACTAAAAGATAAATATTATTTTGGAGTGAATATGATGAATGAAAATACTATGTGATAGTTATTACATGGAATTATTACATTGGTTATGA
Organism: Viscum album; assembly: GCA_963277665.1. Lineage (NCBI taxonomy): Eukaryota > Viridiplantae > Streptophyta > Magnoliopsida > Santalales > Viscaceae > Viscum > Viscum album. The sequence goes on from OY728140.1 coordinate 911,637,675, forward strand.
AGCGAAATAACTGGAGTTTTGATGATTGAGATGCAAGTCTTTGAAAAAACATATATATGAATTTATGAAAAATTATTAATAAAGGAGGGATACTTAAAAATTAGATGGATTTCATAGAATATTATGCATATGATATATTTTGAATATATAAATTTGTTGAAGAAGAATAAAGAGGAAAGTATTAATTGTCTATAGTGGTGAGTTGGTCATGAAGTTCATAATAAAGAAAGAGGAAGAAAAAGTAGCAACATTCACATAAATTTTGTAAAGATATATTATCAAGATGAAGAATTAGACAATAGTAGTTTCATGAAATGATGAACATGTGATTCAAAGGGGTGAATTACTACTATGTTGGAACAAAATAAGAATATGAACTCAACGCACCCAACAATAAGATAAATTTTTGAGTTGGTTCCCTAGAACCAAATTCTCTATACTTTATGATAACCATTATTCATTGTTTTGAATATTCTTAAACAAATTATCACTTCAAGATTGTTCTTATGCATTACATAGTAAGTGATAATGTCTTAAGAGTAGATATCACACTAAAAGGGAATAACAGTTCCTCACTATGATGAGAACCCATAAGTGCAACAAAAATATTCTTAAATATATGATCTATAGCAATATGATATAATATTTTGGACAGAAATGATATGTTATATCATGTGTGGAGACACATAGAACTTTGAGAAACCCTTACATGGGGTACAAACATGGTAATATCCAGTTTATGATATTGTGATAATGATACCTGCCTATAGGAAATCCAAATTTATATGTGTAATTTTATATTCCTATTTTAGGATGATTTCATTGATCTCTATAATTTAAGATTATTGTAATGAGGTTTATAATTCTCTTACCTTGATCTATTGGTGAAAAATCTAATTATATATGTCCATGGAGAGGTGGTATACATTAGGTGTGTCACAAGTAATATTACATTAGTGTATAATGTGGGAAATTATTTTCCCCTTCTGTTATTTAAAAAAATTTCATATATTAAGCTATTAGATGGAAATGAAAAATCTTAAAGAAATCTATGGACTTGGTATTTTGTAGGAATGTTTGATTTCCAGAAATTAAATGCAAGATACATCGAGCACATAGGTTGATAGAAACTGGCATGCAACCTTATTGATTAGAGATGTCATGATAAAGGGATTATATTACACAATAATCATTTTATGAGGTATTATACTATTAAACCATTAAATTATTTCTCCATGGGATCCTTAGCATGTTTCTAGACACTAGCCTTGGAATTTATGATGCTTTACCTAATTCCACTAAGAAAGAGGCATAATGGATCCTACACAAAGTTTATCTAGAATATCAGTTAAATAATATTTTATTATTTATTATTTAACAAGTTGAATTAACATTATTCCTTAATGTTGTTTAATAATTATTACTGTTTTCATGATCACATATATTTTGTCACGAGTTATTCAAGAGAATATTTTATGAGAGGAATATTTATTGAATATTTATATTTTATTTAGTGAATATAATATTTAATTAGTAATTAGAAATTAATTTAGTAATATTTATTTTTTAAATAAATAGTCATTATTCATGGATTGATAAATATTGTGGAGGAATGGAAGACTGATTTTATAAGACTGATGATAAATACTACATATTGAATATTATTTGATAAATAATATATATTTTTTAAATTTATAATTTTAGAAAATTTCAATAAATAATAATAATAATATTATTATTATTGAAATTGGGTTCCGTGGAGATTAAATAAACAATAAAGGACACTTTTACAATTATTTATTTTTAAAACTAGTTGTAAATAAACCCAGTTATATTAATTTTCAAGTGAGGTGATTTTTTTTGTGAATAATGAAATCTTGATAATCCTCTCAAAGACCTAGAGAGATCTATTTTCTAATAACACTCCCAATAATGTAGAGTGATCTTCCCCGAACATCTACTATCATGTAAAGATAGATCATGAAGGATCATTTAGAAGTGATTATCAAGGCAATCAAATATAAATAATGCAAGTGTCAAGAGAATCCATGTGAGCACCCATAGATTGTTATGCTGATGTTCATATATTTTCACAACATGCATGGAGAAACACCAGAGGGATTCATCTTTTTATTCCTACAATGAAGATCCATTGTCAGATATATCAATGATGAATGAATTTCTCACAAGGTAATTCTTTATCTAAATAATTTAATTATAAATAATATGCGACAATACTATATTTTTTCTTCAACATTTTATCAATTGTATGTATTTTTTCATTCAATTTCATTGATCATGGAATTTATAATAGTGTAAATATTGGATTGATAATAAATCATGATAATAATAGATATTGGATATGACCCATATCATTATTACATTGAAAAAATAACATTTAATTGGTATCATAATGGGTCAAATTATTATTTATAATTATTTAAAGATAATCGATTGATTTATGCTTAAGTAATTGGTTTTCAATTCCAATTTAATCAATCTTTCATCTGAATTGTGAGATCTACTTCTTCCTATTTGTTTCTCATAAATATGATTGAACAGATTAATTATTTGAATGAAATAAAACTGAAAATATCATCCAAAAGTTCCAAGGAATATTTTTGGATAACATAAGAGTACATGTAGTGTAACCCATAAGTAAACATCATGTACTACTGTTCAACTTAGCATGTATTAATTTAGATTTAATTCAAGGCATGTGTATTCATTTGATGCAGTGCATTTAATTATCCACCCCATGTGGTTCAAGATTACCTAGCATATGGTCATACAGAATACATGCCATGTAACATCTATACATTGTGTATAGTCCTTTAATCACATATATACCATCTATCTTATTTCATGTCCTACTTAACCAGTGACAGTGTATGTCAGAGACCAGATGACGTGTAACCCATGTAAAAATGGTTACTAAAATTTTTATGTGGTACGATTACGTGTTGAGTCCTTAAGAATGTGTTACAAATAAATAGTGAAAAAAATATACTATAGAGACCTATTTTTTTCCTTGTAAAAATTTTATTATTTAAATATATATTCTAGATCTATGTGCAGATACACCGCACGATTAATATGCTTTGTGTTCTAAAAATTAATTTCATAAAAATATTAAGTTTATATTATATTACGTGAATGAAGCTTCATAAACAAAAAGAAATAAATCATAAACGGTTGATCATATCGGAAGCATTAGACCACACGTAAGTCCACAACATTTTTTTTACCCAAGGAAATACATATGATGAGTCAGTGTAGGATGTTCGGACCCCTCGCTCCATGGTGGTACGTTTAAGTGGATTAATTAATTATTAAATAAAATAGTTAATTCCTTTAAAAACTAAATGATATATTATAAATATATCATGATAGAAAATTATCCAGGGATAACCTCATTATTCAAAAATCTTTGCTGAGAGATATCTCCTTACTTCCATTGTGTGATTATGACTAACGATGATGGAACTCTGGATTTGATCAGATAAGGATTCAATGAATGTGATAAATCCTCTCAAACTATTTCTAAATGTGTTCTCCATCAACAATTTAACTGAATTTTAGGCAAGACCCATTAATTGGGGTATTCAAGTATTTTATTAAATTCATTTATTAGATGTCTCTTGTTTCTTCGATCAACGCCCCTTTCCAGCCTCTGAACATTCCCATATAAAAATATAGTAAATTTTTATCACTTTCTTTCTAATATGGAATCACTATTATTGGGTTTTTGTCAATAATCCTTGGAAAAATCGTTTTAAACTTTTTTTATTATCCTTTTCCCCTATTTTCTATAAATGTTTCACTAGAGAGATCCCCACTGCCCCTATTCTACATTTTCGGGTGGTACTGAGTCCGATCAGACCCCTGTATTCATATAAAATTCAAGAATAAGGAACAGTTTAAGGGTATAACCAGAGATAAGGTATTTATTTGAGGAAATTATGACTTATTTATGGATTAAACATCAAGGGATTTAATAATGGAGGTTCAACGATGTGAAGAACAAATGATAAAAACCATAACAACCTCTAGTGTAATTCTTTCAACAAACGATGGCTGAGATCTATGATCTACAAGAAGATCCACCTATTTCAGGCTATGATGGAACCATATTTTAATTGGCATTAATATATTCAACCCCAAACTTGAGATATTCTATTTATATCAAGATCCCAACTACATGCTATGTTAAAGGATTCAAAATGGCTTGTATACACTGTTAGTGGAAAAACTAGGGTTTGGGAATTGTGAATAATGACACGACGTGTAGTCCAAAATTACATATTGTGTAACCTATCCCAATTTGGTAACCCATGTGTTAGATCAAATATGTGGAAATATATGTAGAAGTACACGGGAACGAATTGACCACACTGGAGGAATCCTCTATGAATCCACATGTCATATATCAAAGTACACATACACTAGGTCTGGTAAATAGACACTGTCAGACTGTGAACTAGGTACACACACTATGATAGTCCCGTCACATGAAATGCACCTCTTGTTTCCTTTATAGTAATCTTCTTCCTTTACTATCTCAATTATTTGTACTCATCTTTTAGCCCATGGGTTTCCCATCCTAACCATTTTTCTGTATAGAACATGATAGTACCATAGATTGTGCTTTTGTATATAATATTTGAACTGTTACACGAATGACACCTTTAATGGTGACACACGATGATAGTTGAGGTCATGGTGGATCACCAGATGGAGAATCCTGAGTGAAACCCTGTAGCTGGGATGTGTATGGATCCTCGATGACTTCTAGAGTGTAACCTTCTAGCCGGGCTGGGCATGAGTCATATACTGACTTCTTAGTGGAACACTCAACTAATTTGGGCATGGATACTCGATGAATTTTTAATTGGAACATTCCATCTAGGTTGGGAATGGTTATTATATATGATTTTAGAGTTGAAAACTCCCACCGACATAGGGCATGAGTCCTTTAGAGTCTTCTAGAGTGGAACCCTCCAACGAGGATTGGTATGGGTCCTCTACCATCATAATGGAACTCTCTTTCTGGGTAGGGAATGTGTCCTATAGCATTAAATTTTATCCCCTCGACTGTGTGTCATTGTGATGATACATGGTTTCATGTAGCTTTGGAATCATGATAAATGGGAACACATTCTCCACCAAGACACATTTATGTGGTGTGACCAAAACCGTGCAGGTGAGTTAGTGCCTCCCAAAGAGGATATAAACAAGTTCTGGATAATGATTTATATAGACTTGTTAATTCAACAAAGATTAAAGGGATGATGGGAATCATTGATGGAATTTTGGAAATATTGGTTAATCTTCTTCTTGTGATGAGGCGTGAGACGAAGATCCCCACACTATCTTAGTTTGGTATTCAATAACTGAGAATATAAATCTACCATTCTTCCATATCCACACAATAGATTTGGATAGTCTCTTTCTAGGAGAGGTGAAGATGCATGGGGTATGCTACATGCTTTATTGGTTTAGCTTCTCATGGTTAGATGAGTCTAATTTTCTACTATGGGTGGAGCTGATTCGATTTGTAATTCACATACTCACCATGTTTATCCCATTGTATTTAGATGACCTTACATTCCCCCTTTTATGAGTTGAGTTGTTCTCTTTTACTATACCTTGTTCTACATAATATCTTTCCATCCCTCTTGTATATCGTACTATGGTGTTCTTATAGTAATGTATATAAAGAACCTTCATGGAGTTTTCTTATACGTTTCATTTCGTATAAAGATGACTAAAAGGTTGATTGTTACTACATAGGACCTTAGAGATACTGGGTGATTATATTGTGTATGGTTTTCATAGCTTATGATTTAGGATTTGGGCTCTATTTCAAATATTTACTTACCAGTTGTTTTAGGTTGGGCCATATTTCTGGTGGGGCTTGTATTTTCCCCTTTACATTTCAGTATATAGTACCATACATTTGTAATATCTATATGTTCATGCATTCTTGGTATAATTCAAAGTAGTGTTCCATTTTTATTCATTTACACTTTTGCATTGTTCTAGTTGTGTGTGTGTGCACAAGTATTCATAAAATGGTCTCCCTATGTTAGTTATTCCTTTGACACTTGTCACCACTCCTAGACTATAAAGGTTGTCTTAGGGTAGTTGTGGCTCGAGCGCAGACTTGGCGTGTTCGGAGGTTCCTCCAATTGTGGTGGAATAGCAGGTTCCTATGAAGGTCGGGGAGATACCTGTGGTGAGATTATCATCTCGGGAGCTTCAGGAGGCAGATGCCTTACATAAGCTCACTCTTGTGGCTCGTTTTGGCCGCTCCATGACATCCCTTGGTTTCTTCTGGGACTTTGTTGATTGCTGGGGGTTGTCTCTCTTGGTGGCAGTTTCCAACCTGTCGATGATAGCTTTCTGTGTTCATCTTGCGTCTAGGGGGGACTTTGTGAAAGCGTGGTCGAGGGAAGATATAAGGGGTGGCTCTTAGGGTTACTCACTGTCCATATGGTCTTGGGACTGCCATCGTGGTCGCGAATCCTCCTCAGATGCGGTGTGGTTGTCTTTACCAGGCCTCCCTCTCCCTTTTCAGAACCCGATGATTTTGAAGGAAGTTGGGAATTATTTTGGCTCCTTTTTATGTGCGGATGACAATACTAATGTTCTCAAGGCGGCGGCAAACCCTCGAATCTGTGTTGAAATAGACTTAGCTTTGAAGAGACCTTCCATGGTGCAGCATGAATCCGAGGATGGTTTTTGGTGGAAAAAAAAGTTGTTTATCGAAAGTTCCCTCGTTTCTGTGTGGTATGTGGCTTTCATGGCCATGATTCGAAGGGTTTCCATAGATGGAGGGAGGTGGAGGAGCCCCCTGGTTGAGATTTGGTTGGGGAATCGGGTCAGGACCCATAGGCTTCGGGTGGGTGTGGGGAAGCAGATACGGCCGTTTTTCCTCGGGAAGTTTCAAATTTGAATTTGTCCAGCGGGGTCTGTGAGTTGGGACAAACATATGGGGAAACTAAGGAAACAACTTCTGACAATTCCGGACAATTGTCGGATTTTCCCTCTCAGAATATGGATCTCATCTCTTGGTCCCTGGGTCCAGTTCCGCAGAGAACGTCTTCTTTTAGTGGGGGAAAGCACATGCCTCAGAAAGAGGTGGAGGATCACATGTCTTTCTCACTAGGGAGCCCGGCCAGACCGTTGTCTCCCCCTGCTTCTCCCATCGTGTTTTCTTCGCAACTTTCACTCGGGGTTATTCAAAACTGTCTAGTGAGAAATTTCTTGGCTTCCTCTGATAAGTGTATTGAGATGGTTAACTTGAATAGGGGAATGTAGACGGAGGTTAAGTCTTTGCGTTGGTCCCCCCAGAGAATAATTATGTTATCTTTGTTCTAGGGAGAGTTTGGAGCGGAGTCTCTCCCTTGTGTCCTGTTAGGGAAGAAACCTCAGTTGGAAGAGTTAGATGTTCTGAGTAATGATGGTCTTTTATCAGCAAAATAGAATAGTGGAAAGGATGGATTTTTCGGGGCCAATCACTCGTTCTAAAGCCATGGGGAAGGGTGTGTTTGTGCACCCCATTCAAGCTCTTCCATTGGGATAGAAATCCCATAAGGTTTTATACGGATGTTCTCCATTATTATTTGGAATTCACGTGGTATGGGTTCTCAAGCTAAGCGTGATTTTTTACCTCTAGAAGGTATTAAGGCCAATGTTTCCTGGGTTGTGATTTTAGAACCAAAACAGGATGCATTTAAGCTTCCTTAGTTAGCAAAGAAAATGGGCTTTTCAAACTATTTTAATGGTGGACCTAAAAATTCACAGATCTAGGGTGGATGGAAGAATGATATATCAGTAGAGACTGTAGGTATGATGCCTCAATGTTTTGACACGAATATTGAAGTGGGTGGTTTCCATCTTCTCTTTTCGTTTGTATACGTGAGCAATAAGGTGGTGGAAAGGAGGGAGCTCTGGACACACCTAAATTCTGTTCGAACTAATTCTATGGCGTGGTTCATGGGAGGAGATTTTAACTCAATTGTGTATGCCTTAGAGAAGCATGGAAGAATGGGGTTAAACTGGGAAGTTATGGTGGATTTCAAGGAGTTATTATTGCAAGACGGTCTGCTGAACTTAGGCATCAGAGGGGCGAAGTTTACATGGTGTAATAATCGTAAAGGCCAGAATGGTATATGTAGCCAGCTAGATAGGTGGCTTACCAACTTGCAAGGGCTGGACCTTTTCTCAAAAACTTCGGTTACTCATCTTACTCGTATTCTCTTAGAACATGCTAAACTTTTACTAGACATTAAACATGAAGCAGTGGTTGGCAAGAGCTAACATTACTCGAGTGAATGGCATAAGGATACTGGTTTCATGCAGGTTGTGAGGAAGTCTTGTTTGGATGAGGAAAGGGAGAAATCTTGGGGAGGGTTGGTGAATCATCTTAAAAGGCTCAAACAAGAGATTAGAAAAAGGCTGGTGGTGCCACCAGACTTGAATAATGGGGTGACCTGTTTACAGGAAGAGGTTGAAAGATTGGAGGAGTCTCTCCAGGTATCTTGGGATGAGAATAATTTTTATACTCTATGTGATAAAAGAGTGGTCCTGGATGAGAAGTTGTTAGAGATTGAGAGGGTCTTCATACAACATTCATGAGTGAGATGTCTTAGGGAGGGGGACCGCAAAAACGCATTCTTTCAGGCATGCATCGAAGAGGGGAGGAACATGAAGATTAATATAAAGGGGGAGGATGGATCTTATACATCAGACGTGAATGTGGGCGGCAAGCTTTCATTGGAGCACATTGAGGGTTTGTTGGCAAGGGAGAATACTTCTGGTTTCGATAGAGAATCTTTAGAGGGTTGTAATTTCTTGAACTGTTTACCTTGGATGATAACTCAAACTGAGAATGATCACATCTCCACTATCCCACAATAGAGGGAGGTTAGAGAGGCGCCGGGAAGTATGCCACATGAGAGTGCACCTGGTCTGGATGGATTTCCAGCCTCCTTCTACAGTGTTGCGTGGGAGTTTGTTAGGCCATGTGTGGTGGAGGCTATTCAAGACATCTTTAGGGGGGCCCCTTGATTAAGGGGTTATCTTCCTCAAGGGTGGTTCTTGTGCTGAATATCAAAGACCCCTTTCTTATAAACAAATTTAGACCGATATTCCTTTGCAATGTTTCATACAAAATTATTGCAACAGTTATTGGCAGGAGACTAGCCAATGTTATACCCAGGATTATATCTGAGGAACAACATGGTTTTATTCAAGGTAAGAGCATTCAAGGAGCAGTGGGAATCATGAGTGAGATGGTTCATGATATGAATAAATAGACTGTTGGATCCAATATCATCTTGAAAGTGGATATGAATAAGGCCTATGATAATTTGGAGTGGAGCTTCATATTACAGGTCATGAGGAGTTTTGGGTTTCATGAGAAGTTTTGTGATCTCTGTTTCAGGTTCTTTGCATCTCCATGGATCTCTATTTCTTTATTAGGGTAATATTTTGGTTTTTTCAAATCTGTGAGAGTTAGACAGGGGACCCACTTTCTCCTATCATCTTTGTCCTCACTCAAGATGCTTTGTCTAGAAATCTGAAGAAGAGTATGGAAGATGGTAGATTGAGGCCTTTCCATGGCAGAAGGAATTCAGGGAGTATATCCCACTTAATGTTTGCCAATGATATATTATTATTTTTGAATGGATGGTGTAGAACATTAAAAGCTCTTAAGGACATTATGGCCGCATATGGGAAGCTGAGTGGGCAATTGATCAATCCTTCGAAGAGTCACTTGTTCATATCCATCAAATGCACAGGAGGAAGGTACATGATTATCCAAGATATTCTCGGTTGTGGACAAAGATAACTCCTTATTCATTATCTGGGAGTTCCATTATCCAGTGGATGGATTCTGAAGAATCATTTTAATGGGATTGTGGACCATATCTTGGGAAGGATTTTCAACTGGAAGAACAAGGTGCTTTCATTTGGAGGTCGAATCATGCTTATCAATAGTGTTCTATTATCTATACTTATGCTTATTTTTTCCATCATCAACCCCCCGAAGGGCACTATGGATAGGATTGAACACATTCTCCGTCTTTTTTGTGGGACATGAAGAGAGAAGGGAGACGCCATTGGGCCTCTTGGAAGAGGTTTGCCCGACCAGTGGAGGAGGGAGGGGTTAGACTTTACGATATTCAAGAATCCATTCTGGGGATGCAATCCAGACTAGCTTGGGAGGTGATTGTTGTTAAGTCTCTGTGGGCTATATTTTTCAAATCACGGTATGGTTGGCATGGGGAGTTTTTCATGTGTGGAGTGACGCGTCTCGCCAAGTGCATGTTTTCTCAACTGGAGGTGCTGCATGGTCACACCAAATGGGTGATTGGTCATGGGGAGATTAACTTTTGGGAGGATAAATGGACGGAGGAGAGGCTTCTGTTTGAAGACTGCCCTCGACCTGACATCTCTTTTAAGTAGGCATGTGGAAGGTATGAGTTTATACATGAAAACTGTAACCCTTCACAACTGAACCTTTTTAGCAGCGTTGTTATGAGTGATGATCCAGACAAATGATGTTTTACAGAGGTTAGCTCGGGGCGTTTTAATATGAATGTTTATAGGAGGATTATTCATAGGGGCGATACGGTGGTGGTAGGGGATAAGGTTACATGGTGTAATGTGATCCCATCGAGATTGAACTTTATGGTGTAGAGGATCCAAAACCAAGCCTTGCCCACTGAGGAAAATATTCACAGAAGAGGGGTTTCCATGGCATCGAGATGCTACTGTTGTGAGAGTCTGTGTTTGGAGTAAACATTGCATTTATTTTTATAGGGACGATGGGATGGTTTCCTCTGATCTTAAAAATCTCAATACAGGTTTCCATATAGGGAGTGTCATTCGGTTCGGGATTATCTTCTGCTATGGTTTTCTGGTTTTGGTTGTAGGACACCGGAGAGAACAACCCATATTATCATTCTGGTCCCCATCTGTTGGACAATATGGGAGGCTCGAAATCAGGTGAGGTTGGGTTGCAGGAGGTCATTGTTAACTGTCCAGGCCCAGATGAGATCTATCATTGTTGAACTATCCTCTATTTTCAAGACTGGAGTTCATTCAGTTACGCTGGGAATCCTCAGTCACAGACGCATACATAATTTGGATAGAGGGCGGTGGGTAAGGTGGCAACCTCCAGCTATTGGGTTGAAGCTGAATGTGGATGGTTCATGCTTGGGAAGAATCATGAGGGGTGGTGGTTTTATTCAGGATTCCTGGGGTTTAGTTCTTATTTCTTTCATTGCATATTATGGACCTGGTAACTCTATGGGTGCGGAGTCTAGAGCTCTTCTTTCAGGTCTGATTGTTTGCAGGAGGAAAGGCCTTCCGGTGATGGAAGTGGAATCAGATTCAGAGGTTCTGGTCATATATCTACAGGGAAATCACGACATCTCTTGGGATTTGGTGTATTTTTATCGTAGGTGAAAAGTGGAGAATAATCAGGGAAGGATGGTTTATCATAGTTTAAGGGAGTCCAACTTTGCGGCTGACGCGTTGGCTCATTGGGGCAGACCAGAGGAGACACTGGTGGTTTATGATAGTCTCAATTCACTTCCCATTGAGTGTGTTAATGTGGTTCGGAAGGATTCACTTGGCCTTCATTATTTTCGTCCTCTGTGACATGTAACCCTAGTTTTTAAGGTAATAATAAAAAATAACTTTCAGTCAGTCATATAATGCATGAGTCATATTATAGTTACTACTCCACATTCATTGAAGCATAATGCAAGAAAAAAAAATCATGTAATCTGAGTAATCATTATGTTGATAGTACACATCATGAATTTAAAAGATAAGTCACGTATTCCAAAAGTCGCAAGAGTAAACGGTATACACATTTAATAAATGTTGGCCAGTTCAGAAGGGTACCTGTCATTTTTCCTCCAAGGTAAATTTTATTATACATAATTAACTTTAAATAAATTTACTTATGTTTTTTTAAAATTATGATGAAAGAGAGTCTCAAATAATTTCAAATGAAAATTAATATAAATTAATTGATTAATTAAGGATGATAATAAATTTATTTAATCATGATTTATATTATATTAGATCTATTATAATTGAATTATAATTTTAATATAAATATAATTTTTTCTTGGATGTGGATGATCATGAGCTTAGACAAGACCTTTGTAGGTGGTTCATGTTTGGATCCCAGGTGAATCCAATCCGAGAGAGATACATAGGTGGAATGTGGAAACATGAACTATAATAGATTCCAAGTATTCTCCCCCTCGGTTGATGGTTAGTTTATCTTCCTCTATATAAAACAACTATTATAAAATATCATGATCATGTCACTTTATTATTTTATTTTTCTCAATTTTCATGGTCACTTCATTATGTATTTTCTTATCACGATCACATGAATTAATGAAATTTACAAGAATGCAAGATATAACTAAAATCAATTCTCTTATGCATAAAATATTTTATAATACAAATTTAATATCTTAATTAAATCCACTAAATATTAATAAGAATAGAATAAATATAATAATTATAAATTTACACATAAAATTAAAAATCCATCAACTATATATTATGTCGGTATCACCTTCAACTACTTCAATTAAAATCAAACAATAGTTTATTGTTTTTCACCAACTATTTTTGCGGTTATTTAAATTATTATGTAATTATAACATGTTGTTTTGGGATGAATTAATATAGTTCACATCAAAAGATGAATGTTAAAGCATGACTTATTGTAACTGAGAAGAAATGGAGGAGGAAATCCAATTTAGAGATTTCATGATTGGGGAATACACTCAATATTTCAAGGAACTAAAAGTTAATGTAGTTGGTATTTGGAATGTGTAAATTAAAACTTTCAAATTTCTTGACCAAGCAAATATGGGGAAATGAAAAATGGGCATATGGATTATTTCTACTACAATGTACAAGAAACATGATATTTAAAAGTCAATGGTGAGGAGTATTGGGATTGGATAAAATATAGGGGGAATAATAAATATAAATTTCTTTTTTTGAATAAATTTTCTTAGTTAATGTAATAAATATATTCTCATATTATTTTTAGAAAAAATAAATAAAAATAATTCAAACACATCACTATGATCCATACTTTAGAATGATAAACCTTTGGACAACAAAAATTCCCAAGAGTGGAAAAATCTCTTGTGTGTTATCATATACAATGAAAGGGTATTATATGTGATGGAATAACCTATTCTATATGGGCCTAGTAATTAGGCATGCGAGGAAGTTTTATATTACCAGGACCCCACCCAAACTAGTGATCAAGCCATAACTATCCAAAGCTCACGACCATAGGCTGGATCTAGAAACTAGTTCCAAAGGCATAATGAACACATGGAGGAATTTTCCAATGAAATTGAATGCAGACACACAACCATCATGATCATGAATTATAGATGGATTAAAATTTAATGAAATATAATGGTAAGGGAACAACCATTCATGAAAAACATATAGATAGAATAATAGTATTGTAGTGTAAACATAAAAGTACTAGAGGAAATACATGACCAACTTGAAATATGCCTCAACCTAAAAATACTATAAAATTATACTATAGAGAGAGCCCAACTCATGCATCCCATGCTATGACCACTATACATGGTCCAAAGTACTAGGTATCCCAAAGATCTTATGAAGTCACCACTGACCATCCCATTATCTGCATAAGGCACAACACATGCGGGAAAATCCCATGGTTGGGTGAGTATACACATACCTAGTTGAATGCCTTGAATGTTTAAGGGAGTGTAGTAAGGGATACAATAGGAAATAAGGACTATAGATAGTACACTGTATTCAACATAAAAAGAAAGCAAGCAGGTCAACCCAATCCAAGAGTGAAAGTAACCATGTCTGAACACAAGGGAATCAACACAGTAAGAAAGAGAAACACACTTCGAGTCTACGAAAACTATAGAAGAAGAGTATACTCATCCATCCAAGAGAATCAAGGAACATAAGAAACATTGAATTCCATAAACATATTATCCAATACTAGAAGGAGAGAAACCAAATCCAAGGGTATGGATACAAAAGAATATATATATACTTAGTCAAAAGAATCTCAAACAAGAGAGAAAATGGATATCTATCTCACATCTTATCCCAATAATAAGTGTATCCAGTAGTTCTAAAAGTCCATCAAGGATTCCTAGCATCTCATGTGTCTTCCTAGAACTAACCATGCAAGTCAAGACATGCCTCCTCATTGTTCCACATAGTTGAGGGTGCATAAAATTGAAGTAGAGGGCCCAAAGATGAGTACGTTAGGGGCTTCCACTCTTTATTTATCCATAGTTAACTAACATCGATGCTTATGGGGGGGCTCCACTATAGTGTTATGAGGATATGTTCCCTATTCTAATAGGGTTTTCCACTTGGTAAGAAAGAGGAACCACATCCAGGATTATGGGAGGTTCCAATCTATAGGTTGAGAATCCTTTATTTAGTGTGATAGGGATTTAACTCTGTTCATCAAGGAACCACACCCTATCAGATATAGGATTTTATTAGGATGTTGATCACCCAAACCCTGGTTCATCAAGGGGTTAGACTCTAATAACCTAGGGCCCACACTCTGGTGCATTAGTGGGGTTCCCACATGGAAGGTAGTTGTAGAGGACATACACCGATGATTATGGGGGTTTCACTCTAGTCATCAAGAAATTTTTCCCTATCCCATCATGAGATCCACTTAGAATAAGTCTTTGGCAATCCTTCCTCATCATTTCCATGACCATGTGTCTCCTTAATAAGTGGTGGTCTTGAAAAAATTTACATCATATCTCAAAATCCACAATAGTGGGAACCATCACCTTCTACATGGTAAAAGAGTCAAGATAGGTTAGTCATGGTCCAAAATTCAAGTCCAAACAAAGGTGATATAGAACATTTATGTTTATTCAAAATATGTAAAGGGATAGATGGAATATGAGGGGACCCGGACAGAGTTTGGTCCAACTCCCCCACATGGCCGTTTACCCATATGACACACAGATCCCAACCACATCGTAGTAAATTCCATGTAGGTAGGCTAAACGACATTTCAACGAAACCTAAGACAATTCTATGTCATTGTTGATATGTATGTGTACTAGAACCCATGACTGAATACTGACCCCTTTCTAGAGTACTCATTACATGGTGGGTTTCATCACACAATGTCCGCCCATGTGACTTAGCCGTGTATGTGTACTCAAGTACATTTCCATGTACCATGATGTGTACCGAACAGTGTAATTACACATGGAATCCTATCCATGTGATCCACCACATGGTTTTCTAATTAGGGTAAGGTTTAAATGATGTGTAAGAGGTGCACGTTATCTTCCATCCATATCATTTCCCAAAACCCAATAACTCTCACTAAAGGGGATACAATTCATGTTTCCAATACTATCAACTTTTAATCTCTCTTTAGTTTCACTTGAGAATACAGGATCTATACTGCATCTATTTTTTTTGTCCTCCGTTCCCTGGAAAAACAAATTCTGTTGGTCTTCGAGGGTTTAATCGTTCATCCATTCAGGAACCAAAAACTCTACCATTTATTTATTGATATCAAATAATTGATAAGTTTCTCATAGGATAGAAATGATCTCATATTTGGGATTATTTCATATATCCCCTCCTCAAACTTGATTCCATAATGATTCCGGGCGTCCAATAGAGATTAGTACAACCCATCAATGTCAAACTAGGACTACACAGTCCTACTAGTGACCAATGAGACGGTGATTTTGGGGAGAGGAACTATAATAATGGTTCCACCATCATAGTACAAGAATTATTGGCCAAAAATCAGGACTGATTATACCAAGGTTAGATAAAAAATTAAAAATCAATTTAATCTAGTACGTAGGCTCATTTTGAGGCAATAATTTGAAAAAATCCATGAACATGGATCGATATGCTCAAACTATTTAATAAAAAGGGAATAAAAAAACCAATTTATGAGTCCTACATGAAGTGTGGGTCATTTTTTGTTGATGAACACATCTTTTCATGATTGAGAAGAGTTATTGTGTTTTCTGCGATTTGATCTGCTTTGATTTGGCGTTTTGTCATCCTCCGAGGTGATTTTCCAACAGAGGAGGATAAAGGAGTACTAGAATTCTCCTATGGATTATAAGGTTAACACTATTGAATGTTCAACAGAATTATAAATATATAATTTATTTGTGATCAAAATGAATGACTGACTGAATGAATTTATTAATTATTTAAATGAATGAATTTATCACCAATGAGAGATGAGTCCGAATGCCTCATGCCGACCCATTTTACGTCTCACCTTGGGTATAAACCATGTTTTGGACTCAATAATGGACTCATATTTTAGATCCATGATATCTTTAATAGTTATAACATTATCTTTATGAAATGGTGTGCTTAAAATATAAAATATATTTACTATTTTTATAAAATTATTTCTGGGCCCATCGGGCTTCATAATTTCACACAGTCTTATCGCCTAGATCTAGAAATATATAAAGATATACATAAAAGTCGTAAAATAAAAAATGGGCCTTTACATCATTCTATCCTTCAATTTTTTATTCCCTGAAAATAAAGGCTAAAAAATATGGATAATTATACGGTACATGGTACCACCACTCCTAGGAACTCTCATGCACATTCCGGTACTGCAACACCATACTGACAAAGGGGATAGGTTGTCCACATAGGATCCTCACATATAGATCCTTGATCTCAATCATGTGATCCATAAATGAGGCTAAATCCTCAATGTCCTTCTCTCGCCAGTCAATTATGTGCATCGGGCCATGGGCATATCTCCTCACCTATAACACGTAGAAGACACTGTCCACTTGCTTTGACTGTGGGGGTAAAGAGGGGAGTTAATCAAGCTCTACAACCATTTGCATGATCTTTAATGGCTCAATGAACCACTGGGATATATTTTATCCCCAACCGAACCATAAAAATACTTGATGTGGGGAATATCTCAATAAAATGAGGTCTCCCTTATCAAACCCCAAGGTCCTATGATGATGATATGTGTATGATTTTGTCTACCCTGGGCCATCCTGATCTTCTCACAAATGACCTAGATGTCCTCCATTGTCACCTTAACCATATAAAATCCCACAATAGGTATATATCCAATATCTTTCTAGTATAATGGTTACCTATATGTTCTACTGTAAAGGGATTGATATGATTCAATACTGATGATAGTGTGGTAGTTTTAGTTTTAGGCACACTATACCAAGTGAAAGTGATCCTCCCAGCTCCGGCTGTACTCTGACATGAAATTCCACAACATATTCACTAACACCTGGATATTTCTCTCGGTGTCTGAATCAATTTAAAGGTGAATGTATGTATTTATACTCATTTTGGTCCTGAAATCCTCCTGTAAGAATGTCCAAAATCACGAAGTAAACTCTATGTCATGATCAGAGAAAATCATTTAGGGAACCCCATGAAGGTGTGAAATCTCCCTCACATTCAACTACCCCCATTCACTCCACCGAACTCTACTCCTTGATGGGAAAAAGTGAGATGACATTATGAGTTGGTCAATTATCACCCACATGGAATCATGACTCTTCTCTATGTGTGGTATACCTATCACCATGTCCAGGGATATTCCATTACATTTCCCACTATGGTATATAAAGGGGACGCAACCTACCTGATGGAACATAGTGATTAGCCTTCACTTACTGACATGTGTGGAACTAGGAGACAAAATCAACTACACTTCATCACATTACAGAACACCAAAACTATCACTGATAGTTTGTAACGACCCGAAATTTTGAATAAATATTGTTTCCTAATTTTGTGTGTTATTTTATTTTATTTTTTATACTCAAAAAAAATGTTTCATTTGATAACATGATTATAATTAAAATGAGACCATTGGGCTTTGACTGTTATATGAACATTGGTCAATATGACCACTGGAAACTAAACGTTTTGATTATTTACCCTAAATACAAGTAATCTTGGTTAATTATTATAGAAAGAAGATTCGATGGCCTCACCCAGTAGTCTAGGACCAATCGAAGCCCATCTAACAGAACTTGGGAAGGAGGTAGCACCACTGGGCTTTTCTCAGGACCAAACCCAAGCCGAACTTCATCGTGTGAAGATAGAACGGAATCGCCTTTGCGAGAAGTTCAAACTAATATAAATTACTACTCGTGCGATGTTAGTCAAGCCTCCCTCATATTCTCTCACCTTAGCACACCTTACACTTAGGTCTTATGCTGGTGTGATAAGGGGATATGTAAGGAGAACGTAACTGCCTTGTGTAATCCTTTGTTTTAAATAAAAATTGGGATTTCTTCTTGTGATGAAGTTTATGAATTTCCAAATGACCAGATAAATATAGTATGCATATTTTTGATGAATTTTAGAAAAAGGATATTTTAAAAATGGTTGTGTAAACCTTAAATAATTAAAAATGTGTAATGATTTTCGAAAAATGGTCTTCTACAATTATGTTCAGTACGAAATTTAAAGTCTAATAAGATCAACATAATTTTTGTTGAATAGTAAATTATGAATAGTGATTTTATGATTATGATTAGTAATATGTTCAAATGGATTAGTAATCTCACTTAAAGAAAGTATTAATATAATCTAGGCACCTTGATTAAGTAATGTGATTCAATAAAATGGTTAAATAACGGTTTCATAAATTATTATTCACGTATTAGTTTTTTTCAGGTGAATAGTGTTTTTTAATTAAAAATTTAATTACAAATATTTATAAAACGGATTTCATTTTTGAACTCAGAGCACTGATATTATGCTATGCTAATTTTTGGGGTTTTTTCTGAAAAAATGAATTTTCGGTGAATAGTGTTTTTATTTAAAAATTGAATTAAAAATATTTAGAAAATTATTTTTATAAAATGGAGTTCATATTTGTAATCAGAGCGTTGATATTTGGTTATGGTGAAATTTTTGGATTATTCTGAGAAAGTTGAATTTTCGATGAATAGTGAAAATACAGTTTTTAAGTTACGGGTGTCTAATGACATCATTAAATGATATATTAAGTATGTAATCAATATGGTCGACTTATAAATAGTAAGATAAGGTATGAGGTGTCCCAAGTGGCCAATACCATGGGCAAATACCATGGGAAAGCCCATGGTTTTTCCAAAACCACAAATGAGGTGTCCCTTGGCCATTAATGCCTTGTCCCCTATCATTCCCTATAAATACCAAGCCATCCTCTCATCCATTCGACTCCCCACTCTCCCCCAAGTGGCCAATACCATGGGCAAATACCATGGGCAAGCCCATGATCTCTCTCTTTCTTTTCCAGAAATATCTTTTATGCCATTTCATTTATGATCCATGTTCATATGTTAAAGGATGTTCTTTTATACTCGTCTTACTGCCCTTTTCATGTTCACATAATGAGAGATCCCCTCTTACTCTCATTATTTCGTTTTATGATGTTTTATGTGGCGTCGTTCGGCTGCCGAAATTTTTGTAACAGATTCTTTCTCTCTTCTCATTTTTCAAGATCTATTTTCATGTAATGTATTTCAAGTTCCTTTTTATTATTTTGGGGTATTATCTCTAAATTTATCATACTGATCTTTTATGATCATATGAAGAATTACCCCATTTGATCTCTTCAATTTAGTATTTTGAAGTTTTAAGTGGCGCAGTTAGGCTGCCAAATTTTTAAGTGGTTCTTCATCCTTCTCGTTTTGAAATTCTACTTTCATGTCAATTCTTTCAAGTTACTTATTGTTATGATGGGGTATGATCTCTATATCTATCATACTGATCTTTTATGACCATATGTTTAGAGACCCCATTTTATCTCTTCAATTCAGTATTTTGATGTTTTAAGTGGCATCGTTAGACTGCCGAATTTGTAAGTGGTTCTTCACCCTTCTCATTTTGAAGTTCTACTTTCATTTCAATTATTTCAAGTAACTTTTTGTTATGTTGGGGTATGATATCTATATCTATCATACTGATTTTTTATTACCATATGATGAGAGACCCCATTTTATCTCTTCAATTCAGTATTTTGATGTTTAAGTTGCGTCGTTAGGCTGCTAAATTTTTAAGTGGTCCTTGCACCTTTCTCCCTTTTCAAAGTTCTAATTCCATGTCAAGTCTTGCAAGTTACTTTTTATTATGTTGGGGTATGATCTCTATCTCTATCATACTGATATTTTATGTTAATATGATGAGATAACCTATTTGATCTCATCAATTCATTTTTTGTTGAAGTTTATGTAACGCTGTTAGGCTGCCAAATTTTCATAAGAGAAATCTTATTTTTGTCTTCCTTTCATGTTCATCATTTCATATGGTATATTTTCAAATTTAATTACCATGTTCTTAAATCCATTATATTCTTCCACTCTACTGTTTTTTGGGTCATTTATGAATGTTTGACCCATGTTACCTCTCTTTTCAATGTTTTTTAAAAACCTTGTAACATAGCCGTTATGCTGCAGAATTTTTGTCTCAAAATGTCTCTCTTTTCTCAAAATTATTTTCTGTTATAAAGTGAATACTCAAAGATCTTATTTCTATAGGTGTATTCATATATATATCAAAATTTTCTATTTTAAATTCTGGGATTTACATACTTGAGACCCGCTCTCCCCTTTCGTGGGTTTAAAATGACGTAAAGATCATGTCTTTAAAGCAGTTTTTAAAAAGTTATGATTATGAAATGAAACCCATTTATTTTATGATATATGGGTTATTTATGAATTGTTTGATGATGATAAATGTGGCTCACATTATGATAAAGTAAAATTTAAGGGTGCGCCCCGATAGTGTTCCAATGCATTGGGTAATGATGTAACCACTAGAGATTACAATTTTCACGATACCTTGGTGAATAACCTTGGTAATTTTCAAATGAGACCTTGGGGATGGACCTTGGTGATATGTTCATGATTGTCTATGTTAAATGATGTAGCAACATCTTCATGTTATGAAAATGTTATTTTTATTATGATATGCCTCATGATTTCATTCTCATGCCTAAAAGTTCTTTTAATGACCTTATTGAAGTATCTCAAGTTCACATGTAAAATGTTTCTCTTGTTTCCCTTACTGCGCTTTTTGCTCACCCTTTCTTTTGATGTATGTCCCCAGGTTATGTGATGCAGTAATGAACCTAGTATGAACATGAGGAGAAGCCATTCAAGTGTTTTAGAAGAATGTTTTATGTTTTCATGTTTAAAGTTCCTGGTTTCCCAGACAATAAACCTTAAAGATCCTCGGTTTTGTAAAATGTAATGAAATTTTATGTGGTAAAAAGGGCGGGATGCTATAGTTGGTATGAAAGGATGGTTTAGTTATTTGTGGAAATTAGGATATGAAAACTCTAGGAAGAACACTATAGAAAAGTTAAAGAAATAGGAAATCTTCCTGGTATTTTGGTGAGTATTGAGTAAGGGGTTTCCAAGCAAATATATCCCTATCTGGATACGAGCAGGTAGAGGTGGCTCTGGTACAAATATACATAGGGGTAAATCCTGAAAACATCGCTTTGAGCTAGAATCGAACGGGAACTAGTACACGACAACGGGCCTTGCTGCACTCTTGGTTACGACACTCCCGAGGGATATGCTTTGGTAAATTCATAAGCTTAGTATGAACCATTGTTAAAGGAACAAAGATAAAATAAAATAAAGATACACATATGAATATATGATCAGGGATAACCTATATGGGAACCTAGGGGATCACAAGTTAGGGTATACTTTTCTTCTACAAGTTATCCTTATATGATTTTAGTTCCTTTTCATGATTATTGGCTATGTACTTAAGCCCCTAATTATGCTTTGTCTTATTAGTTAATGGTGGGAAATGGAAGAACATGTCCAAACAACCAATGTGATAGGAAATGCGACGATTGTCGTATTGATATGACAGGGATGATTATGGGATTAAAATATGATTATTATTTTGGAAGATGTTCACTATTTTGGGGACCCTATATGATCGAGGTAAATAGATTACTACGGTATTTTAATTGAAGAGTAAGGTTGACTTATATTTTGAAGAATCGATGAATTTAAGGTGGAATTATAGTAATTTAGGTTACTTATGGGAATGATTAACCTATCTTGGGTAAAATATGTTTAGGTTAGGTACTTTTGTTATAAGATGTTAGGAGTGGTTGATGTTGTTTAGAGATGAACAATGAAGTTTATTTTGGAAGACTATGTTATCAAATCCTTCATGTATTTGGGTTTCAATCTTAGTTTGGTTTATTTTGTGGAATTTTAAGGACCATTATTTATTGAATAGACTATGATAAACTTTGGGTAGTACCATGGAACTTTGAATATTTAAAAGTAGTTTCCATTCCTATGGGGTTATTTCTTTTTGAAGAGTTGTTTTACCTTACACTTTCTGTTTTTGGGATAATGTTTAAAGATAGAAGAAATAGATAGTTAATCTTTTGTGGATTATGAAGATGATTCTTGTGTTTTGATGAGACCAAGTAGTTTTGAATGCTCATAGTTTGGAGAAAAGATTAGTTTTGGGTAGAAACTTATTAAAGGATGAAACTCTACATGATGATAGGTATATTTTCTTATGTTTTTGTTTTATGTTGCAAATGAATTCCTAAAAATAATGAAAAGGAACGTAAAATAAAAACGTTGTTGGTTTACATTTCCTACTTGGTAATCAAGGACCGTTTACACACATCATAAGTTTGGGATTTTCTTATGGTTAATGTTCTCCTAATCATGTTCTCTATCACTCTCCCCCAGAAATTGACCCTTTTTTTTCTTCCATGTCCATGTTTTCCTCCATGGAATCCTAGTATGGGTTAACTCGGGTGACCTTTGTACTTCCCTTTCTTTATTTTAAAGTAATAGTTTTTCTGACTCCTTTTCTGATGTGGGACTTTCAATGAAATTTCAAAACCCGATTTTTTTTTTAAAAAAAATTGCGAGGATGCAATTTCTCAAGGGGGGAAGACTGTAACGACCCGAAATTTTGAATAAATATTGTTTCCTAATTTTGTGTGTTATTTTATTTTATTTTTTATACTCAACAAAAATGTTTCATTTGATAACATGAGTATAATTAAAATGAGACCATTGGGCTTTGACTGTTATATGACCATTGGTCAATATGACCACTGGAAACTAAACGTTTTGATTATTGCCCCTAAATACAAGTAATCTTGGTTAATTATTATAGAAAGAAGATTCGATGGCCTCACCTAGTAGTCTTGGACCGATCGAAGCCCATCTAACAGAACTTGGGAATGAGGTAGCACCACTGGGCTTTGCTCTAGACCAAACCCAAGCCGAACTTCATCGTGTGAAGCTAGAACAGAATCGCCTTTGCGAGAAGTTCAAACTAATAGAAATTACTACTCGTGCGATGTTAGCCAAGCCTCCCTCATATTCTCTCACCTTAGCACACCTTACAATTAGGTCCTATGCTGGTGTGATAATGGGATATGTAAGGAGACCGTAACTGCCTTGTGTAATTCTTTGTTTTAAATATAAATTGGGATTTCTTCTTATGATGAATTTTATCAATTTTCAAATGACCGGATAAATATAGTATGCATATTTTTGATTAATTTTAGAGAAAGGATATTTTAAAAATGGTTGTGTAAACCTTAAATAATTAAAAATGTGTAATTATTTTTGAAAAATGGTCTTCTACAATTATGTTCAGTACGAAATTTAGAGTCTAATAAGACCAACTTAATTTTTGATGAATAGTAAATTATGAATAGTGATTTTATGATTAGGATTAGTAATGTGTCCAAATGGATTAGTCATATCACTTAAAGAAAGTATTAATATAATCTAGGCACCTTGATTAAGTAATGTGATTCAAAAAAATGGATAAATAACGGTTTCATAAATTATTATTCAAGTATTAGTTTTTTTTCGGTTGAATAGTGTTTTTAATTAAAAATTTAATTAAAAATATTTAGAAAATTATTTTTATAAAACGGATTTCATTTTTGAACTCAGAGCACCGATATTATGCTATGGTAATTTTTGGGGTTTTTTCTGAAAAAATGAATTTTCGGTGAATAGTGTTTTTATTTAAAAATTAAATTAAAAATATTTAGAAAATTATTTTTATAAAATGGATTTCATATTTGTAATCAGAGCGTTGATATTTGGTTAAGGTGAAATTTTGGGATTATTCTGAGAAAGTTGAATTTTCATTGAATAGTGAAAATACAGTTTTTAAGTTACGGGTGTCTAATGACATCATTAAATGATGTATTAAGTATGTAATCAATATGTTCGGCTTATGAATAGTAATATAAGGTATGAGGTGTCCCAAGTGGACAATACCATGGGAAAATACCATAGAAAAGCCCATGGTTTTGCCAAAACCACTAATGAGGTGTCCCTTGGCCATTAATGCCTTGTCCCCTAACTTTCCCTATAAATACCAAGCCATCCTCTCATCCATTCGACTCCCCACTCTCCCCCAACAAAGTTCTGGTCTCATTACCTCACAAGGAGTCCTCCCATGGTGCCCCCAAGCCCTCAAGGTCCCAACCTTTGAGTTTTAAGAGTTATGTTTTAAGGTAAGGGATCCGACCTCTCTCTTTCTTTTCAAGAAATCTCTTTTATGAAATTTCTTTTATGCTCCATGTTATTATGTTAAAGGATGTTCTTTTATACTCTTATTACTTCCCTTTTCATGTTAACATAATGAGATATCCCCTCTTACTCTGATTATTTCGTTTTATGATGTTTTAAGTGGCGCCGTTGGGCTGCCGAAATTTTTGTAACAGATTCTTTCTCTCTTCTCATTTTTCAAGATCTATTTTCATGTAAAGTATTTCAAGTTCTTTTTTATTATGTTGGGGTATGATATCTAAATTTATCATACTGATCTTTTATGAACATATGATGCGAGTCCCCATTTGATCTCTTCAATTCAGTATTTTGATGTTTTAACTGGCACCGTTAGGCTGCCGAATTTTTATGTGGTTCTTCACCCTTCTCGTTTTAAAGTTCTACTTTCATGTCAATTCTTTCAAGTTACTTTTTTTATGATGGGGTATGACTTATATATCTATCATACTGATCTTTTATGAGCATATGATTATAGACCCCATTTTATCTCTTCAATTCAGTATTTTGTATTTTTAAGTGGCGCCGTTAGGCTACATAATTTTTAAGTGGTTCTTCACCCTTCTCGTTTTGAAGTTCTACTTTCATGTCAATTATTTCAAGTTACTTTTTGTTATGTTGGCGTATGATCTCTATATCTATCATACAGATCTTTTATTAAAATATGATGAGAGACCCCATTTGATCTCTTCAATTCAGTAATTTGAAGTTTAAGTGGCGTCGTTAGGATGCTAAATTTTTAAGTGGTCCTTGCACCTTTCTCCCTTTTAAACGTTCTAATTCCATGTCAAGTCCTGAATGTTACTTTTTATTATGTTGGGGGTATGATCTATATATCTATCATACTGATCTTTTATGTTAATATGATGAGAGACCCTATTTGATCTCATCAATCCATTTTTTGTTGAAGTTTATGTAACGCTGTTAGGCTACCGAATTTTCATAAGAGAAATCTTATTTTTGTCTTCCTTTCATGTTCTTCATTTCATATGGTATATTTTCAAATTTCATTACCATGTTCTTAAATCCCTTATATTCTGCCCCTATACTGTTTTATGGGTCATTTATGAATGTTTGACCCATGTTCCCTCTCTTTTCAATGTTTTCTAAAAACCTTGTAACATAGCCGTTATTTCTGCATAATTTTCGTCTCAAAATGTCTCTCTCTTTTCTCAAAATTATTTTATGTTATAAAGTGAATACTCAAAGATCTTATTTCTATAGGTGTATTCACATATATATCAAAATGTTCTATTTTAAATCTTGGGATTAACATACATGAGACCCGCTCTCCCCTTTCGTGGGTTTAAATTGATGTAAAGATCATGTCTTTAAAGCAGTTTTTAAAAAGTTATGATCATGAAATGAAACCCATTTATTTTATGCTATATGGGTTATTTATGAAATGTTTGATGATGATATATGTGGCTCACATTATGATAAAGGAAAATTTAAGGGTGCTCCCTGATAGCGCTCCAATTCATTGGGTAATGATGTAACCACTAGAGATTACAATTTTCACGATACCTTGGTGAATAACCTTGGTAATTTTCAAATGACACCTTGGGGATGGACCTTGGTGATAGGTTCATGATTGTCTATGTTAAATGATGTAGCCACATCTTCAAGTTATGAAAATGTTATTTTTATTATGATATGCCTCATGATTTCATTCTCATGCCTTAAAGTTCTTTTCATGACCTTATTGAAGTATCTCAAGTTCACATGTAAAATGTTTCTCTTGTTTCCCTTACTGCGCTTTTTGCTCACCCTTTCTTTTGATGTATGTTCCCAGGTTATGTGATGCAGTAATGAACCTAGTATGAACATGAGGAGAATCCATTCAACTGTTTTAGAAGAATGTTTTATGTTTTCATGTTTAAAGTTCCTGGTTTCCAAGACACAAAACCTTAAAGATCCTCGGTTTTCTAAAATGTAATGAAAGTTTATGTGGTAAAAAGGGCGGAATGCTATATAGTTGATGTGAATCTTCATCACACTAGGATTTACAACTAGGGGAGAAGTGTGAAAATCATGGACCAAATTCTCTAGCATCATGACTGGGACCATCATCCAACCCAGTAAAAGTGTGACATGATTCCATCCATTAGAATATCTAGTTGGTAGTTCCCTATATGGGTAAATGGTATCCCAGGACCTTACATTATATGTCTTCCTGATAGGAATCTATCACATTAAAAAGAAGTGTAGGAGTCAACAATGTCAACTTATGAAAATTTGTACCTTCTTGCTCCACCTGGGTCAACTATAAAGAGGCTAACTATTCCAAAGCCTCTGACACCAAACAATCCAATGAATTCATACTATGAGAATCTTCTACTATGTTTACATTCAATATATTATATACTATCTCAAAGTCATTGTCCTATAGGAACTCCAACAAGCTTCATTGTCTCAGCTTCAAGTCTCTCTGTTTGAAGTTTCACCAAAGACTCCAATGGTTTGAGTAAACCACAAAGGGATCCTCGAGACGATAGTGCCTACACATCCTTAGAGAGAAGACCAACATGTCTATATCTATGTTTTGAGTCATGTAGTTCTTCTTATAGGGTCTCAAATACCTCAAAACATATGCAATAACTACATCCCACTACATCAACATGCATGCGAGACCGTATCCAATGGAATCCCAATACATGATGTACTCCACACCCTCCTCTGGTAGTCTCAACACTGAAGAACTCAATAGCCTATACCCTAGCTCCTCGAAATCCCCCTAGCACTACTCAAACCAATCTAACAACTTCCCTTTCTGTGTTAGGCTGGTCATATGGGTAAACATTATAGAGAAATCTACCACAAACATCCTATAGTACACCACAATGAAATGAAATCTCCAAACCTATAGCATGCTCTTGGGTGGATCCTAAGAAAACACTACTTAATTGATTGTTATGTCCATGGATAAACTAGGTTCAGAAATGGCTTTCCCAAAAATGTGAACCTCATGAATCCAAAAATATCTCTTCAAATGTTTCCCATAATGATGGTGCTCCTAAAGAAAATCAAGGACCATTCTCAAGTTCTCTGAATGCTGATTCTCTAATGTAGAGTATATGTGTATGTCATTAATGAAGACAATAAACAACTATCCATGTATAGATGGAAAACCTGGTTCATAAAATCCATAAACATGGCTGGGGAGTTAGTTACAAAAAATGTAAATACTAGGAACTCCAAATTACTATAGCGACATAAGAATTCCAAATGTGTAATATAATCCTCAAAAACAATAAAATGCTGGTAACTAGACCTGAGATAAATATTGGAGGACCATAAAACATTTCAATTGGCCAATGAGTTCATCAATACTTAGGAATGGTTAATTTCTATTTATTGTGTTGTGGTTCTGGAGTTGATAATCCACACAATGCCAGAAGTTCCCTTCTTCCTTTTTCGCGAAAAACGCTATAGCTGCTCGGGGGGACATATGGGGTCCGATGGAACCTTTACCTTGAAGGTCCTATAACTAAAATAACGGCTCTAAAAACATGGTAGGGTATATATGATATTCCACATAATAAATCATAGAAGTCCCTAGATGTATGTCGATGAAAAAATCCATATCCAACTTCAGTGGTTGTCTCCAAAAATTTTCATGGAATACATCAATATAATCCTCCCAAACTGACGGAATCTAGATGCCAAAGGAGACCTATACAACGAGGGATACACATTAAAATGATTGATGATGGGCTGATGCCTCTTGGTCAATGAACCCGCTCATCTGACAATGATATCTCTCTCTCCATAAAAGGAGAATCTCATCCCATTAATGTTATGGTATCTGAACTATATGTGGTGATAATAAATCTAGGATTGGACCATGGTAAAACAATAAACACCCAATATGAAGTCATTTTGATCCATTATGATGACCAAAAGGGTCCATCTCGAATCTATTTCCACCAAGTGATATCTTGCACTACTGGTATAAAAATATACAGAAGAAGCATTCCCTATAGGATCCTAATGACAAAAATTTTAGGATTACACCTCAAATTAGAGCTATAACATTCAAACCAGAAGTATAAGGAGTAAGGAATAAATATAAATTGTTTCTACTAATACAAAAATAAGAGTGGGATAAATACATATCATACCATTAATCATCTCATGCACTGCAGGATCATAGACCTCTGAAGCCTGGAGATATCAATGATATTGATGAATAGCTTCCCAAGCCTAATTTTGGAAACATGATAGTGGTGGTGGACGGACATCATAGAGTAATACACAAACCATTTCTCGGTATTATTCTCTTCTAGTACCACCTACATGGGTTGAACCCTTTCCACGCCTAGGACACACATAATCATGTTGCTTACTCTGTCATGGTGGTCTATCATCTATCTTCCTACGCTGCTAAACACATCCTCTCAAGCAGTCTTGCAATATTTTACCACATTCATCTTATGTGATGAACTACCCCTATTAGTGATTACATGTACCTAAAATATTTCCCATACTAAGTTCCCGATTCTAATCATGAGGAGGTCTCTAACATCGAGATAAAAGAATCTGGCATGTGGAAGCCATTAAAGACTAATAAGCACTCTGACTTCCACTACAACCTCTAGTGGTCTGGAATCCTTTTGAAATAAATATATATATCACAAGTTCCAACTCATTCACCCTAAAATATTTTAGGATGCATATGGTAACAAAACTGTCTCAGATATCTCTATGGATTCCCTAGTCAATCATTTGTGCTCAGGATTACCCATCTGAGGTCCTTTCAAGAGAGTACATCTTAATGTTTGTGAACCTAACCACATACTCATCCACCAAAACCCCTCAGTTTTGCTGGTCCATAAGATCCTATATCTAAACTGAGCACAAAGTAAAGGAAATACTCCTCACTGAACCGATGATGGATTTCAGTCCTTGGGAGATTCAGATCATCATGTGTCTATGTAACATAGCTCCACCAACAACCATCATCTCAATGGACAAGGATAGATTCCAGTGAATCCACCTAATCCATAGGTGTCCGTATGATCATGAAAACATAGACCACTAACTCTATCCAATCCTCTACATCCTACGGATCTGGCCTGATGTGAAACCTTAGTGGACTATAGTGCTATAAATCCTAGAGCGTTCTACTCTTATACACATCCTAAGCCCCCTATATTAGAATGATATACTACTCTATAGATGGAGGTGTCTATATTCCCACCTAGAGGAATAGGGTCATAGGATGAACCTTTAACTGAGACCTCACCACTCATTAGATCATCTTCAAAATCCAGAGCTGGTATCCCAGTAGGATTTCATCATAGAGGCATCCAGAGCTTTATCAAGATATACCACAATCGGATGAGTATATATATATATATATCCATAAATAATAGAGAGATTAATGAAGAAGGATATTAAATTTTTTAATCCTATATTATGAACGTAACATTGATCTTTGTAACAAATTTACGAGTATACTGAGTGAACACGCAGGTAATTAGGGCCCTCCTAAATTGATACGTAGGCCGCTAGTACTATCACTGGACTTCCTGGACTGAGAGCCACACTCAAGACACTTTGAAACTGTTCCCCTAAACCCAACCAAAATCCTTGTAATGGGACTAGTCTAAAGAAAATCCCAACGATTTATCCTCCCTTTGATAATAATATTTTATGTCTTGATCCAAACTCGAACTCGAGCAACAATTACCCAAAGCTCAAATCCTCATGCAAGGGGATAACTAGCGGCACTAAAGGCAAAATGAAGATGGGGAGGTTTTTTTAAGTATATTTACACACACACAAATGAATTTTAATGAAAAATTTCATAGGGAGTAAAAGTAAAATAAATAACAATCTAAGGGAACAACAGTGCATGGAAAACCTCTAAAAAGTAAAGGAGTACGGTATAGAAAACTAAATAGTAAATTGAAAAAATATATACCCAACTAGAAATATGTACCAAACTAAAAAAACTATAAAATTAAACTACATAGAGAGAAAAAATATTGAATCCCAAGCTATGGCCATCATAAATAGTCCAAAGTAATAGGTATTCCTAAGCTCCTCTAAAGTCACCACTGGCCTATCCATCATCTGCATAAGACACGACATGTGCAAGGAAATCCCATGAAGGGGTGAGTATATAGATACCCATTTGGATGACCTAAAACATGAATGGGGATTATTAAGATATACAACAGTAAATAATGATATTAGATAATACACATGATGCAAGATACAATTAAAGAGAAAAGTTCAACCCAAAACAAGAGTGAAACTAACCTCGTCCGAACATAAAGGGATTGAAACAATGTGTATGTGAACTACACTTAGAATTTTCACCACCCATAGTTGGAGATTATACTCATCCAACCATGAGTATCTAGGCATGTAAATCACAAGGTGTACCCCAAGCATCTTTGCCTATCCTCGAAGGAGAGTTACCAAATCCCAATGTTTGGATATAGAAGATTATATATATACTCATTCAAAATAATCCCAAATGAGAGAGTATAGTGATATCCATATCATATATAATCATAATAAGAATAGTAGACAATGGTTCCAAATTTCTATGAATGACGCCCAACATCTACACGTCTTCCCCTAAATAACCGTGCAAGTCGAGCCATGACTCATCATAATGATGTACAATCGAGAAGGAACAAACATGAAGTATATGAATCATGGCCTAGTACGTTAGGGGGGGTTTCACTCTATATATATCCATAGAGGGCCAACACCTAGGCCTATAGGGGGTTCAACTCTAGTGTCATGAGGACCCTCGCCCTATGCTGATAAGGTGTTCTACTCGGTATGGTAGAGGGATACACCCATGCCGATGGGGGGTTTCTCTCTACAAGTCAAGAACATGCACCATTTTCTGATAGGGGTTTCCACTCTCTTTAACAAGGACAAATTCCCTATCTAGTAGGGGATTTAACCTATAATTCAAGGACTCATGCATTAGTGGCACATGTGGGTTCTAATCTAGTAATTGAGGACCCAATCCCGGGTGCATCCGGGGAGATCTTCTAGGAAGGTAGCATAGAGGACCCATGACCATTCTAATGGGCGATTCCACTCTTTTCTCTTATGATATGTTACCTATCATACAGGTGGTTCCACTCATAAAAAGCCTCTCATTATCCATCCTAATCACCATCGTCACCACTCATTTATCTAATATGAACCACGATGGTAAAATTGCACATAGTATCTTGAAATCCACAACCAAGGGAAACATATTAATCTATGAATAAAAAAACATTGGATAGGCTAATCATATTCCAAAATACGAGTCTAAATGAATGAGATATGGGACCTTTAATTTTCCTTAAAAGAGGTCAAGGGATACATGATGTGTGAGAGGACCCACACAATGTGCGGTCCCACTCAACCACTTGGTCATGTCCTTGGCCAAAACATGGATCCTATATGTCTAAGAGTATATTTATTTTAGGTGGACTAAACGACATGTCCAAGCTACCTGAGACTGGGATTTGTCCTTCTGGCCATTTCAATGTACTGGAACCCATGTCTTTGTACTGACCCAGTGTCCATGTACTCTGTACATGATGTTTTTCTTGACATAGGTTTCCACCCATGTGACTTGGTCATGTTTTTGTACTCGGGTACATGGTCATGTACCTAGCCATGTACTTCCACAATAAATCCCATCCATATGATCAACCACATGGGTTACTCAACTGAGGAAGTGGTACATGATGTGTAAGAGGTCTACACACCATGTCATCCTTATGTTTTTTCCAAAACTATATCCACCACAATCAAGGGGATACACACCATGTGTTAATCCCTATACATGGCGTGTCGTCAGGGTTTTCATTGATCTTTGGATATGATATCCACTCCTTGATTACAGATTCATTGCTTCGAATATGACTTATGTTTCCCTCAAGAATAGTCGATCTGGATTAGATCCACTTTTTCGGCTTTTTTTCCAAGAAAAAATAGAATTTTGTGGTCCATGGGGGTTTCGTTGTTCATCTTTTATGTCGTGGGACACCCAACCATTGATTTATTGATCTAAAATTATTTAAATTATCATCCAAGCCATGCAATGATATCAGATCATTCCCAATTTCATCTTTCCTACCCTCACATGAGATTATATCAGGATTATAAGGGGCTGATTAGGATCGGTACCACCCAACAATGTCAAACTAGGACCGCAAAGTCCTACCGGTGATGAACAAGAAGAATATATTGGAGAAAGGTTCCATAAAAAACGTTTAAACATAATTTTTAAATAATTATTCTCCAATGATCACGAATGATGATTCCATGGTTACATAACAAATCAAAAACCAATTTAATCTATTATGTACGAATGTGCTTAAGTCCCAATTAGTAGAGATCCAAGAATAGGGATCTATCTGCTTAAAATATTTAATCAAAAGGGTGTAAAACAATAATTGATTAGTCACACATGGATCTTAGATAATTATTTGTCAAATAAAACATCTTACAATGATTGGGAGGAGTCATTACATTTTCTTCATCCTTCACTGCTCTTATCTAGCATTTCATTGTCATTTGAGGTGATTCACCAACATAGGAGAAAGAAGGATCTTGAGAATTTACCTAGGGTATATATGACTAACGTTGGAAAAATTTAAATTGGAATATATATGTTGAAATTTCTTTGTAACAACTATAAAGAATGAATAAATATAAAATTTAATTAACTAACTGAACATAATGCCAATGAGCTAGGTGTCCAAACTCCCTATGCCGACCCATTTTAGGTCATGCCTTTGGTAAACACTAAATTCCAAACTCAACTATGGCCTAATATTTATGATATAAGATCACATTTTAGATTTATCCAATTTATTTAACAAATTGTGCATGCATGATATAAAATATATTTATTTTTTAAAAAAATTTAATTCTGGGAACACTCGACCTCAGAATAACACACAGTCTCTAACATCTATCTTTAGAAATATATATATAAATATTTCAAAGTCCTACAAGAAAAAAATGGGACTCATAATAACTCTTCATGAGAGAAATTTTAAAGATTTTAAAAACGATCAATGTTTCATGATATCATCTATCAACAAAGAGGTTTTCATGAAAAAATTTCACAATGATAAATATAACACGATGTTTAACCTTCATGTTCTCTATCAATATAAATAAATACATGTGAGATATGAGATATCCAATTAATTTTTTAAAACTAGTATTGGAGAGTTTTTTCTTATTTAGAATCATGTATTAATGTTTATTGTCTACATTGATAGCTTAGACATCATAAAAATTAAATTCACATATGAATTTTTAATAGGTCTCATACATTCCTCACTCTACAAGACCTTCCTTAGTTTTATTTCTAATTATAACTTGATAAATAATGAGAATATTCTTTCATAACTTCTTACTTTGATTCAAAATGTGGATTAGGACATGAGGAATGGATAAACCATGATCCTTGTAGTGAATAAGGAAGGGAAGAAAAAGGATAAGTGGCTGGAGACTCATGAAAATTCTAAATCTCTTGAGCATTGTCCTTTGATGATGAAAATGATCCAGGGGTGGGAAAGGAAAAGGATGTTGTATTTTTTCATGTGGAAAACAAGGCCACTAAAAGAATAATTTCACCCAGAAGAAAGAGGAAGCTAAATGTGAATTTTCTATCGAGTTTAATGTTCCAATATATACAAATTGGTTGTTAGATATTTCTTTTGGTGCTCAAATCTGTATCCAAATACAGGAACAAAATAGATTCTGAATTCTTTCTAGAGGATAGGTGGATTTTCAAGCTTCCAATGAAATGAGGTTGGATTCCCTAGACATTTTGAATACCAGAATTAATTACAGACATGAACTATATTGGGTTTAAGGGAGGACTATTATGTACATACTATTCCAAAGAACATAATTTCTATGAAATGTCTTGATGCATTTGGTTTTATTTTCATTATTGGGAAAAATAATTGTTTCTTTTATAAAGACAACATATTTTATTGTATGGGAAATTTTATTAATGGTATTTATGTGTCCAATTTCAGGAAAGAAATAATAGAAATAGATAAAAATCACATTCACATGACTCGTATAACACCCAACTATGGAATCCCAATCTTAGTCATATAAATGATATGTTTTTGAAAAATATCTATCAAGATGGGTTTTTAGACTCTTTTTATGCTAAATACACTCTATATATGTCATTCTTGTTTATAATGAAAAATGACTAAACCACAATTCGGGGGACAATGTGAAAGGGCCAAATAGATTCTAGGATTGGTACACGCTAATGTGTGTAGACAATTTATAATGGAATCTATAGGTGGGAATTCTTATGACATAACTTTTAATGCTTACTTGATTAGATATGACAATTTCTACTTGATAAGGTCTATGTCTGAGTACTTTAATAAATTCAAAGAATTCAATAATGAATTAGGGAATCAAATTGGAAAGAAGATAAATAATCATCCATTGGATTGTTGTGGTGAATATCTTATCCTATAGTTACAAAAACGTATAAGATTTATGAATTATATAGCAGCTCACTCCACCATACAAATTATAATGGAATGGTGTTATTGAATTGATGCACCATACCTTTTTAGAAATTATACTTTTTTTAATGAGTCATATAAATCTTCCATTTTTCTTTTGGGGGTATTCATTAAAAACTACAATTCATACATTAAATAGACAATAAACTAGAAAATAAAAATGTAATTCCCCTCTAGTTATAGAGTGGAATGAAACTTGTTTTGTCACATACACTTTTATGGGGTTCTGAGTTAGATTTATGGCCATATCAGGTAACAATAAAGTTACATGGGGAAAAAAAGTGTATCATTATAATGTATCTTAAGGAAAAAAATGGATACTACCTATACAACACCTCATACAAGAAAATTTATGACTTTAGAAATTCCAAATTTATTGATTGGGTTCCCAACCTCAAAATGAATAGTGGGAGAAAGATTGACTTCAATGAAGTTGATACACAAGATAAACAATAGTTTGTACATGAATAGATTCCACAGGTCCCTATGGAACAAGTAGTCTCTAAAATACAAGTACTACGTAGGTGAACTAGAGAGGTAAGAGAACCTGTGAGATATGGTTTTCTAGTCACCAATGACGGTGACTCATTATTTATTAACAATAATGAACCTATATCCTTCTAATAAGTAGTATAGAGATCAAGATAATAAATATGGAATGAATCCTTGAATTATGAAATAAATTCCATGTATCAGAACCATGTCTGTGTTCTGGTTGATGTGCTAGTTTATATAATTCCCATGGTGTGAAAATGGGTATTCATGAGAAAATTCGACATGAGTGTAATGTAAATACATTTTGATTAATTATTGTGGATAAAGGGTTTCATCAACATCAAGTAATTGACTATGATGAATCCTTTTAACAAGTTGGAATGTTTAAATCCATCAATAATTTT
Source organism: Viscum album (assembly GCA_963277665.1). Lineage (NCBI taxonomy): Eukaryota > Viridiplantae > Streptophyta > Magnoliopsida > Santalales > Viscaceae > Viscum > Viscum album. The sequence continues at coordinate 911,673,792 of OY728140.1, forward strand.
AATTGATGAAGCTTCTTATTATGAATAAGAAATTTGGAAGACAGACATCAAAACTATTTTCCTTAATGGTATCCTATAGGATGATTTCTACATGGCATAACCAGAAGGTTTTGTGACTCCCAATGAAAAACATATTTTCAAGTTTCATAGAACCATTTTTGTATTGAAACAAGCATCCAAGTCATGGAACATTATATTTGATGAATCTATAAAATAATTTGATTTCATTAATAAATAATGAGATCCATGTGTTTAAAAGTTGTTTAGGGGAAATTTGGTTTTAATCCTAGTGGTATATATTGATAACATATTATTTATTATAAATTAGTTAACAGTCTTACAATCTATTAAGGATTGGTTGAACATGCATTTTTCCATGACATAATTAGGTGAAAAAACCTATATTTCAGGGATAATATCATTAATGATGGATTTAATAGGCATCTAAGACTATGTAAAAGTATATACATTCACAAAATAATATCGATATTTAGTATGGAACAATGCAAGAGGGTATTAGTTCCAATGGAACATGGTATACATAATTCATAGAAAACGTTCCCTTAGAAAAAACAAGAGAAAATGATAGAGAGTATTATCCCATAAGATTCAGTTTTAGGGTCAATCAAAAATGCCATTTTATTTTCTAGACTTGATGTTTCCAATGCATTGATAACGGAAGGAGGATATCTAGAAGATCCCAGAGAACAAAATTTGTTAGTTGTTTAGGATAACATGATTTATTTGATAAGAAAAATGGATATGTTCCAAGTGTGTATAGTAGACATGGAGTCGATAATCAAGGGTTATATTGATGCCATTTTACAATTATATTTTAATTATCCAAAGTCACACTCATGATATGTTTTCTTTCCCAATAGAGGTGGTGTGGGATAGAAGAGATCAAAGAATCATGTTGTTACAAATTATAAAATAGTTTCCAATTATATATTGATGTTTGATGCAATCAATGAATCAATTTGGATAAAAATATTTTTCTTGGATCTTGAGGTGGTACCTAGTAGTAAATACCCAATAAAATTATATTCTAATAATACTACCGTGATGGCTCTTACAAAAGATCCAAGGTCACACCAATAGACAAAGCATATACTCTAAATGTATCACCAATTGATGGATTTTTATAAAAGGGGTGAATTTTTAGTAAGAATATTTACCACATAACAAAACATGGTGGACCCATTAACGAAAGTAATTTACCATCAGAAGTTTGACTATTATCTCATAGATAGAAGACTAAAGGTTGTTCTCCATTAGCTCTACTGAAAGTGGGAGTCTATTGGAGTTAGTTCCCTAGAAACAAATTTTGACTACTTTATGATAATATGTATTCATATTTTTGAATATTAGTAAACTCATAATTACATTATTATTTTTATTATACTTGTCATAGATTTTTGATAATTTCAAAAGCGTAAATGTCTCACTGAAAGGTCATAAAATTTTATTGCTATGATGAGAGTGTTGAAGTTCCATGAAATTATTATAAAATATATATTATATATCTAGATAATATAATTTTAGGCACATAAATTATCCAATCTATTAATGAGTGGAGACTCATAGTGCATTTAGTCACATTCTCATGGTGTACAACCTTGGAAATATATTGTGTAAGATATTATGGGAACAATATCTGTTAGTTGAAAAATAACATTTATATATGTACATTGATGTTCATATATGGGGAAATGTGTATTTTTATTTAGACTAAAATATTATTATTAATGAGTATTATAAGTCACACACACTTCAATAATTATGAAAATTGTGATGTCATACATTTGAAATAATGTAGAATATGCTGGGTGGATCACAAGAAATGTTGAATTAATGAATAATGATGGAAATGATTTATCTCTTTCATTCTATAACTAAATTTGATATCTCAAGACCATTTATTAAAATGATATATCCAAAATAAATCCCCATACATGGTGATTTATAGTCATGTTTGATTTCTGAGAATTCAATGGAAGAGAGATAGAGAACATTGGTTGATGGAATGCTCATATAACCTATACGATTAGAGATATAATGATAAAGGTATTATATTAAAAATTAAGCATTTGTATGAGGTATTATGTTTTTGTAGCATTAAAATATTTCTTTATGGTTTCGTGGTGTGTTTCTAGATAAAAAATATTGAAATTTAGGAAGCTTCAACTAAAGTCACCAAGAAAGAGTCCTAGAGGGTCACACTCACAATGAATATCCAAAATCTCAATTAAATAATATATTGTTATATATTATTTAGAGAATTGATCTTGGGAGATCCCTAAGGTTTTTCCTCTGGCACGAACTGAAGGTGGGGACGATGTAGGGTCTCCGCGAGGAAAATTCATCACATGATGGTCAGATTCGATGGTATAGTGTTCATAAACATTTCTACCTTCTTCTAATCATGGAAGGTCTAAGGTGACTCCATCTATAGAGTCTAGATCGAGCAGCTTCGGTCTTCATATATGGTTCTATTTTCTGCACAGAGGATTTGTTTCTTGACTCAGAAAGGGCCTTCAGGAAACGTCATCACTCAGTAGTGACATGGGGGTTTCTAGGCTCAGTTGTCAGTTTTCAGTGGAGGTGGTGATGGGTTATCAGCTTCCGGCCTTTTTTCGTGATGTGAGAGGAGCCTTTGAGTCAAAATATGGGGGAGACGATGGAAGTTATGGAGGCCATGTTTAAGGATGGTGTTGATTTAGGGAGTATTCCTATTCAGTAAGTTTCTAATAATTTGTGATGTAGTGGAAAGGGTATTATGGATGATGATGCATAGGAGAGGACTACAATTTTCAAGCACAAGAAGGATGAACATATAGAAAAATAATTTTTTTTCACTTTTTTTTTCTTGGTTTATACCAATTTAGAGCTTGAGGAAGACTTCATTTTATATCCATTTTGGTCTCTCATTGAGTTTCTGATTCTATTTTTAGGGGTGGTGGGTTCGTTACTTCACCACATAGAATATCTCTTATTCATCTTTATAGTTGGTTCAGATCTCATCTATTCTTCATCTTCACTATTGGTTTAGATCAGTTTTCCTTTTACTTGGTTCGCGTTTTTTTGTTCTAGATGCGATCATGGATTTTTTCAGCTTTGAGGGTTATAGTTTTGAGATGACAGCCATCCCCAGATTCAATCATCGACAGTGTTTTATCTATATTGATGTGTTATTGTCTTTTCGGCCTACATTGGTTCACAAATAAGGTTTTGGTTTTTCCTACATTGTTTTTTGATCCACCGGAATGAACTGGAGAAGTTCGTGTCTATGGGATAAATATAATTTTCTTCCTATAGTTGATTTTTATTCGGGCCATCTCATCACTGACATTTCTTCCTGCTTATGTTTTCTTGGTTATCTTCTCCGGTTCCATGATTCCACTATTATCTTCAATGTAGAGTAGTGTGGTGGTATTCTTGGAACTTTGGAACGTGAGTTCAAGTGAATAGTTTAGGGAAATCAATGGCGACGATTGATTCGACGATTTTCTGGTAATTTTTGAATTTTATAATTTGTTTATTATAAATGTCAGCTTTTTTTGAAATCTAAAATATGTGGTATATGAGGAACTTTTTTGTTATGTTTTATGCTGAATTTTGATGGTGGAATCAACCAATACTGTACAGGTATCAATCGTAGATTAGGTTATAGAGCAGGAAGCATCCATCTGTGCATGTTCATTTGGATTTGGATGAATGAGAGGGAATGGATTTGAAATCTGTACAAGGCCCGCAAAACCTTGTATGGGGATGTTTTCCATGTGGTTATGTGAGTTGGAGGCTTAACATAATTTTTTAGTTGCTGGGGAGGGGAAATTATTTGAGTCTTGATCTAGAAAATTTCTTTTATCGGGTTTCCCACTTTTTCCTCAAAAGTTCTTTTGAAAAAAAATTTATGTTTTAGTCAGTCTGTTATATATTATTTTACAAGTTGAATAAATATTATTCGCACAAGTGGTATAACAATTATACATAATTTCATTATCACATAAAAACATTCACCATTAATTCGAGAGAATATTTTGTGACAGGAATATTAAAAAAAATATTATATTTTATGAATATAATATTTATTTACTGTTTGGAGAATAAAAAAATGATATTTACTTATTAAATAAATAGTATTATTCAAGGACTGATAAATATTATGGAGTAATATAAGAACTAGTTTTTTTCTGGTGATAAACAATATTTTTTGAGTATTATTTAATTAAATAATATTTAATTTAAATTCACGAGTTTATAACACATCAATAAATAATAATAATATGAAATTATTATTGAAATGTGGGTTCCACAAGGTTTAAATAAATAAAAAGGTGCACTTTGTAAATTTTTTATTTCTAACCCTTGTTGAATATATACCTAATTTTATTAAATTTCAAGTGATCCCATTCATTTTTTATGAACAATGGAATCCAGAGAATCCTTTTGAAGACCTAGAGAGATCCCTTCTCAAACAACACACCCAATAATGGAGAGTGATCTTCCTCTACATAACACTCTCAACTCAAAAGTGATCCTGAAGAATCATTTGAAAGAGATTAATTAAATGATTAGAGAATAATTACATAAGTGTTAAGATCTTATATGCCAACACCCAAATATTCTTACATCAACATTAGATGATTTGTTAAAAATGTTTGGACCACAATTAAAGAGAATATTACCTTGATTCATATAACACAATGATGGTTCAATGAAGATCCATTGTCATATCCATAAATGAAAAATGAATTTCTCACAAAGTAATTATTTATTTGATTGTATTAATTATAAAGAATATTTGGTGATACTGCATTTTTGTTTTGGTGTATTATCCATTTATTTAATTGTTGGATTCAATTACATTGTTCACCATGATTATCATCATGTTAATCATCGGTTGACCATCAATTATAACAAATATAAATGTTGGGAATGACCCATCATATGATTCTTCTGTGCTTATAACATTCAATAACATGAAACATGTGGATGAATTATCACTTGTTACCCAAAAAATAGATCATTTTAAATCACGTGACATAATTTTGTGCATGATACATTGAATAATTATTGGGAGACATGAAAATATGAGTTTCAAGGTTATACCGTACTCAATGTACTATCACGACTATTCTCTTGGGTAGTATGATTCTAAAGGAATCCATAACACTCAAAGGACATAACTTCTCATATTGAGAGGTAAACTTTGTAAATCATCCATACTCTCTTCTGGTGGTGTGTGTCTACATGTGTGAATAAAAATTATGACATGTTATCTAATAAGTGTAAAGGGTTGTTTCAATGGAAATTAAATTTTTTTATTTAACATATATTCACCACAACTAAGTGATATTTGATATATCCTAGAGAGATTTTATATATCATAATTAAATATACTAACGAATCAAATGACATATTGAAATATGGAATGACAAAAAGTCTTTTAGAAAAGTATAAATATATGCAAATATAGAATGAAAAGAATCTATAAAATTATTTTGCATTGGAAAAAATGTTATATAAAAAATATCACAATAAGGATCAATGATATCTACTCATTTAAGGGATAATAAATGAATAAGATATAAACCCATCCAAACATTGAATTTTTATCAAAAGATATTATTTTAGTTGGTACTAAAGGTATTGTGGTATTTTAGGTCACATGATATTCAACTATCTCCACAATATGTATCTACCTCTATAGAGAATAAAGCAAGAATCAATGTGTTGTTACAAACCCTATAATGAAAACCTATCCAATTCCTTGACACCTTAGGAACAAAGTTGAAATCATTTTTTGAATAATTTTAAGAGGTGTGTGGAAGGTCTGAGAAAGAATTAAAAACTATAGAAGTGGGTCTTGGTTTTATTCTAACACATTTAATTATTTTTTAAATGATTGGAAATGAGAAATATTGATGTAATATTACGAAACACGATAACATAGTTTATGATCCATTTAAAACATTTAAATATAAAAATCCTTCAATCATGGACAATGGATACTCATTTAACATGATAGGTGATCTAGACAACATATTGAATATTTATATGTATGATAGGGAATTTGTAACATTTTTTAATGATATATCATTGGTAATAAAAGGGATTTTAACAAAAAATATTGGGAAAAAATCAAATATTCCTAGATATATTTTTGTATTTTGACTGATTAAAGCACATTCTATTTAGTGCATCATAGGGTTTTTAACTCTATAATTGAGTTTATATTCTTGAAAATTGGATTTGTTTTCAAAAAAATAAAATTTGTGGTTTTTGTAATAAGGTGTTCAAGGAAGCTATGGAATTTGTATCAAATTGGAGAAATAAGTGTATGTTGTTACATAGTAAAACAAGAAAAAAAATAATTTATTTCACAAAAGACTTGTTGACCATAGAAAAAATAATATTAATAAGTTGGTCAAACGAGATGAGAGTAATATATAAATTTTGTAATAGGATACGTAAATAACTTGTAAAACCTTCAAAAATGAATCAATTGTGAATACAACACATAAGGGAGGGGGGATTAAGAAATCAAAACCTCTTGAATTTTGTATGGACCTATTCCAAAGAAATCAACATGTCTATAATGATAATTTATAACATTAGTTATAAATCCACATGAATAATAAGAATCATGTTAATTTCAATAAATCATAGGCCTTCCAGAGATTCAAAAGCATTAAAACCCCATAAAAAATAAAATTTGATTTTGCATGAATATATTAAGATCAGATAATGGAAATTAATATGTTAAAAATAGTTCATAAAATATATTAATAATCATGGAAATATATATTAAATTAATTAACCATACAAATCATGAAAACATATATTGACTGAAAAGAAGAATATTTGTTTGGTTGATATGGCTATAAAAATTCTCTAAGTGTAATAAACCTCAATGTATTAATAGATATAGGCTATCAAAACTACTATAATGAACTGAAATAGTTGTTACTTGAGTCCAAATTATGACATGACTCTATATGATATGTTATTTTTTAAAAAATAAATTTTTTAAATATTTCATCGTATTTGGTGGTCTATGTGTATGAAAGAAAAAGATCACAATTGGAGGAATGTTTGATGAAAATTATAAAGATTCAATTTTATTAGGCTACACACCAAACTGAATTAACTAATGTTATTATAATTTTAAATATGAACATATTCTAGAATGTGTGGATGTAGTAGTTTTTCAAAATGAATAATGAATAATGAATTATATTATTTCTAATAAAGAGGATAATATCATCTGTTTTAAACATATTGAATAAAATACAAAAAACAAATTTATTCAAGATGAAGTTGTAGATTTTGGGTTCGTCAGTGACAAAGATGATGAATAAAAAATTAAATGAAAAAATACAAGCATATTTAAAAAATTTGATTAAATAAATATTATTAGGATTTAAAATCATGTTTTATAGACCACAATTAAGATAATGGAAACTAGGTATATCGATATAATAAAAGAAGATTAACCTTATATAGTTGGGAAAGCATTTGAAAATAATAAATTAGTATAATATATAAATTGATAACTATTAAGATTAAAAATAATCAAACATGAGAGATTGTTGAAAGACCTAAGTAGAATAATGACATTAGGGAATTTTTTTTGAAAATAAATTGTATGAAAATGGTTATTAAGTTATAAATATGAAAACAATTTTCTATAAAGGGTATTAAAAAATTGATGATGATGAGTTTATGAAAAATTTGATTAAATCTTGAGACTTCCTTCCATTAGAATACTCTCCATCATATCAGCTACGAGAATATTTAAAATCATTTTGATAGATGTTAAATAAACCATATCAAATGGTGAAATTAATGAGGAAGTGTACATGGAATAGCCTACAATCTTTAATCATGAAACTAATGCTAGAATTTTTTATTAGTTGAATAATATGATTTCTAGATCGAAATAGGTTTCATGAGATTGGTATTTTAAAATTCATGAATATATGAACACCATAATGTTCAAGAAAGGGAATGTGGAGTGAAAATTTTATGTGAATAAAAAAACACAAAAATACTCTTTTTGATTGTTTTTATTGATTAAATAATTTTTTTACCAATTAATAATATCTGTGTGAAGAGATATCATGTCACATGAATGAAATATTAGAGAATTCCATGATTGGATGAATCAAATTTTTATTAGGTCTAAAGGTTACCCATGGTGTTGGATAAATACTTATTTCATAAGAAATATTTTCTAGAGAGATATATAATAATTTTGACAAGAAAGAATCTATTGGTGTGTCCAATCAAATTAATGTGGGAAAAACTATGTAACAATGATATTTTATAATTTTATAATTTTAATTTTTAAATATTCATAATTGGAAGTATTATATATTTTACAACCACCAGATCAGATATAGAATAGGTTTTTAATCCTTATTCCATGCTACAATTTGTTTCTATAGAATGGAATATATTTGAAGAAAAGAGGATCATTAGTTACATCTCAAATACATTTAATTGTTTTATAATGTAGAAGAATAAAGATAAACTGAATTTAGAAGGATTTAATGTTTTTTATTAGGCAAGAGCTGTTGGTGATATGATGTCCACATAGTGTGAAGAATTTTTTTTCGAAGAAGTTACGTGTCATAGAATGTAATAAACAATCATAAGGTAATTTTAGTACAACAAAAGATGTCTATGTGGTTGTATCATTTGTAACTACATAGAAAATGTGTACTAAGACACACCAACCAGATTTAAATTTTGAAACTGAGTTACCTTTGGTTTTCAGTTGCGATAATCAAGGTTCAATTAATCTATTGAAAAATAATGCCAAAAAGTTCTTAGAAAAAACAAATTTATATCAAGTATATTTTCCTAAAATAGAAGGCTTACAAAGTTAGCCTAAAATTGTATTTTTGCCATTAAATTAATAGTATTTTGAAATTATTACAAACAACCCTTACAGATGAAAATTTATATACACCTAGTCTTCATTTGGGAGTTTCGTAGACTCTAAATCATTTAGTAATAAATGTTTTGAGTACCACCTCTTATTTTTTATTTCTTAAAATCTTGTAGATATATTTTCTGTGGAATAATAAAATTTATCTCCATGTTTGGGAGATATTTTTAATTGTGTTTTAAGATATGTAAGAAAGAATATTTTAATGATTTATATCTTTTATTATGGTGTATACACAAAGAAATCATGTATTTGAAATGATTTGTTTTTCTAGAAAACATTGAGGTCTATTCTAAAAACACTTTTTTTTCTACCCAATGGTAACTTACATAGAGTTATAGATTATTATTTCATGGATATATTATTTGAGTAAGTGGGAGTTTTCATATATCTTATATTCTATTTGGTTTTATTTTAAAAACATGTGACAATGATTAAAAATGATGAATGTTTCCCAAATATAAAAAGGGTAGATTTTAAATCATTTTTCTGATGAGGGTGCATTTGTTAGCAATAGTAGTTTCGATGTAATGGTTGATTTGTGAATTTTTAATGAATCATAGACATTTAATGATTCCTATTAAACTACAAATACCAATTTTATTTGATTAATAAGACACCAGATAGTGTTTGAGAAGGCCTTAAGCTGAGTTTTGAGGGACTTGAAGTCACTTGAGTGAACTCTGGAATATACAAACTATTTTTGAAATTTCACAAAGGACTAATAGTGAAATAGTCATCAATCGTAACCTATTTATGATTAAGGATCTATTTGTGTGTCATTGATAGTATGTGTATATTTTATTTCAATCATTTATATTTTTCACTAATTCCATATTATGATTGTTTCTTCCATTTATTTGTGTGATCAAGAGCACAAATTTTTTCATCTAAGAGTTCTTTACGTATATTTGAATCCATCGTATGACTATTTTTTTTATCAATGTAAATGTATTCAAGATCACTATTTGTTTCAACCAAGAGTATTGTATGTGTCAAAAACTCTTCATGGTTGTCATTTACTTTTATAACTTCTGAGAAAACATCATAGTTAGGGAGTTTAAAACTTAGTGAAAATGTGAGTAAAATTCAGAATAATTACTTTCCCTAAAATGAGAGAAAAATTGAATTATGATGATGATTTTTTTGATAAAAACTATATAACATGATAAATAAAATTTTCTTGATACAATCCTTGTCAAAATGAGTCTTATAAGAGGTTGAATTTGGAGTTGATATGAGTTCCACACCGAAAGAAGATATGTTGAGTCTCTATGTGTCAATCCATACATTCATGGATAATGTGTTTACTAAATTTACAGATTTATATTTTTTATAGGAAATAATAATTGATATTTTCTAAATAATGAGTAATATGATTCATCGGGAATATCAAGATAAAGTGAAGATTAATAGTGGTTCTAGATTCAATTCAAATGAGTTTTAATGATTGTTTTCTCTAATATAAAAGAATGATGTTTTTATTATCTGAAAGGGACATATTATTCATGGAAATATTATGTGAAAATAAAAAGGAAATAGTGATAAAAAATGATAACCTATATTTTAGAGATTTACCGAGAATTGTGAATCGACAGAGAAGTAAATTTTGAAGAGAATAGGAATAATCATCTATTGGGTCCATGTGGAGGCTTGAAGCTTCGTTAGTATCATTATTGAAGGAGATAATTTTAGTTACAATTAATACAATTTTATAAGTATTTGAATCTCTCCATTGTAATGAGTACATATTCATACACTTTCTTGATTTTCATTTGTTAATAAAAAAGGACCTTTGTGAGTGGGATATTAACCATGACACACCAAGAACATAGTAATATTTTAAAGAGGAAGACATTATTATAAAATGTGTTGGGTAAATATTATTTTCCTCATTAGTGATTATCTTGAGATAATGTTATTGATTATGAATTAGAGATATTAAGTGGTCTAAAAATCAATACACAGTGATTCACCCCCTCAAGTCTTAGAGTGTATAACCCATTGTGTGATCCAATAGTTTGAAATGCCATTTTTCTTTAAAAGGAGTTTTCTGTTATATTTTATGTTTCCATTAAAATGTTTAATTTCTAAATTTTATATATTGAAAATAAATCTTAGAATCATCACATTAATGATTTATTTTGGTGAATAGTTTTGTTTTTTTACGAATAAGTTGATTTTTTAGTTAATGATAAAAAATACAGTTTTTATAAATATCATATGTTTTGTAAATCATAAATATATAAATAAGAATAAAAAAATTATAAAACCTTTTGAAAGACTAAAAATGTATTTAGGGATTATAATAATATCATTAAATATAATATTTTTCAAAAAATATGTTTGAAATTTTGGAACCTATGTTATCATTTATTTTAGTAAAAAAACAATTTGGTTCTTTTCCTTTCATTAAGAATACAAATTATTTTATTTGGTTTTGGGTTTCAATTAATTTCTAATAACCCTCCTTTCATAAATCATAAACCAAAAAATATTTTGGTTATCAATAATATTTTTCATATTTATGTATAAATCCATTTTTATTCTTAAAAATACAATTTTCAAAAATTATATTTTTATTTCATTATTAATAATTCTCTTAAATTTTTTTATCACAATTAAAAAATCAAATTCAAAAATTTTTGTTTTCCAAATTTGAAACAAAATATTAAAATTAGTTAGTAATAAGATTTACATTTTTAATCATAAAAATAAGTCACCTATGTAAAAGTTAGTAACCACGATAAAGTCTAAAATGAGGTAAAACTATAAAATCAAGAGATAAATTCATAAAATATCACCATAAATTATCCATAAAGGGGTGTATGATGGTATGTTTTCCTTAAAATATCTTATCATAACTAATTTTCAATTTCGGATCAAATTTCCTTGAAAATGGAATTCCGTTTATGTTATAAAATTAATTTATATAACACTTTTACCCCTCACTAATAAAAGGATTTTTATAACACCCTTTAAAATACAAAAGAAAAATTATAATTCACTCCTATAATATACCATATTTCTCACCAAATGTTTCTACTATGTTTGGTAGCTTCTCGTTTCCTGTGAAAACTCTAATTCCTTTAACACAAAGAAGTCATCATATAAGAGATATGTTTTCTTATTTTTAACTAATGACTCCCCGACCTTAATTTCCATTTCTATTATTATATTAAATCTTATTTATTATTATTTATAGAATTAATAATAACTAAAAAATATAAGTATACTTATTTAATAATTATATTTAATCAAATCCTTAAATCTTACTCAACTATTGACTATAACATTTTCATGGTTGGGTTAGTTTGACCAACTATTTGGATGATGATATAATTTTTTATCATGGATGGTGTTGAAAACAAAATTAATATTATTATATGATATTAATAAATAATTGTTGTTTTATAATTCTATATTGGTAATACTAATTTTTGATTGATTGTTAATATACTATATTCTATTCATAATAAATTATCAAAACGTAAAATTTATGGATTCAATTTTCGAGAACCATACAAGAAACTCCTAGGGAATGAGCCTAATTTTTTTATAACTCATTATGAAACCTTTATTATAGTAAAATAACTATTATAGATAATATGAAACCATAAACAAGTAATGATGAAAAAAATTATGAAAAATAAAACAAGGGATGGTTGAATCTAATTAAAATCAATCATAAATATTAATAGGAAAAGAAGTAACAGATATGTAACCATTGATTTTAAAACATTATATTAAATTTTTAGTATAGATTATTTGGGTTATTAAATAAATTATCAATTGGTATCGGCTTATTTTACAATAAGAAGAGTATTTCGAGAAATTAGGAATCCATGATATGGGTTCTTTTCCATGATTTCTATTCCAAAAATATTTATTGACAATATGATGAAATTTTTCATTATAATGGTGCACTTAATGCCCCGTGAATGTAAAAATCCACCCTCAAAATTAAAAAAATCACTAATAGGGATGGGAAGGCAGAAACAATGATTAAAAATTTCTTTTATATTTTAAATTTTGAAAAACCTTTGTTATCGATTAGAGTAAAAGGACTTCACTATTAAATAAACCCAAATGCACACATATAAAATGTATAAATTGTTTTACATGTTTTATAACTCCATAAGGCTATTTATTCCATTATATTTTGTAGTAACACCAATGATCACAGAGTCTGCTATAAATAATCCTTTTGATTACAAAAAAATGTGATAACCATGCACTTGAGATACACCATATTATTTAGATAGTGTATATATATACTACACATGAATTATAGTATAGACATATTTACAACAAAAAGAAATCATCTACTAGTAACATACACCAAGGATGTTCTTACTTTGATTAACAATTTTCCCCTACTAGTACTGGAGAAAGTATTGTTTTCTCCATCGTCAGTCACATACATAGTAATGAGAAAGAACAACTTATTTTTCTTCCTTCCCACTAAAACACCCTAATAATTTACAATAAGTCTACCATTTAAAAAATTAATTTCCCCAATAGATCTTTCCATGTGAAATACATAACTAAAAGGAGATACAAAATATTAAATATATCTTTCCAAGAAAGTTAAAATAATAAAAAATCCCATAGTAAATAGAAATATATTAACCAATTCAAAATGCACATGTTTAGAGGATATAAAACTAATATGATTTAATTTATAAAATGAGTGTTCATTTTCAAATTACTATATATATTATTAAAAAAAATCCAAAAATAAATGATTATTATGATAATATATAATCTTTAAATACTAAGATTATTTAAATTAAAAATTATTATGAAATAATAGATAGATCATATACTATTTTTGAAGGTTATTTTTTAATAAAATCATATTTTATATATATTTTGAATTTTCATTTGAAAAATATAAATATATATTTTTGAATTTTTATTTTGAAAAGTGAATAAGATTTTTTAATTCAAAATATCAATATTATCAAAATATTTATATTAGATATTTTCCTGTAAAATTTTATTTTTAGTTGAATAGGGAATAAGGTTTAATTAAAATCATTGTGTTTATGTATATATTAAGAAATATGTATAAATTAAAAAATTATAAAAAAAATTTATGATGAAATAATTTTTCATTGTGTAAAAGTATAAATTTAAAAATTCTATTCTGAATTTATTAAAACAATTTTTAACAACATAAGTATTATTTTCCTATGAAAACTATTTTTTGCCTTTTCATTTGGTTATATTTTATTTTAGTAAACTTATTTTTTTGATTGATTTGAAATCATTATAATAGTATGCTGTTTATAATAATTTTTTTATCATGAGTGTGTAACTAATTTATAATATTATTTAATACATAATTTTAATATTAAAAATTTACCTTTTCTAAATAAAATGTTTTTCCCTATTACAAGAACTAAGGATAAAATTATTTTTCATTACCCATAGAAATTTTATTTGATAAAATTATTTTCATGTTTTAAATCATTGTGTTTAAATTATGTAATTTGGGACAATTTTAGACATAAAGGACAAATTAATTAGGAAAAAACTAGTAATAATGGTAAAATTTAAATTTTTATAAGTAATAAATCGGGGGGTATATGGTTATAACATGTTAAAAATAAGACAATAATTGATGTTTTAAAGGATTTTAAATATTATACTTTCCCTAAATATATTATTTCTCATATTTTATTCCTTTGTCCTGGAATATTGTAATTAAATTATTATAAAAACATGTTCTTATAAGAAAATAATCCATTATTATCCCTCAAAAAGAGAAACTTCCACTACCCCTTCATAGAAATACAAAATTTTAGTTTCCTCTTAAAACCATGCCGTTTTAATTCTCTTATAATCCTCCTTTACATTAATTAGTATATATTCACAAATAATTATCCTAAGACCTTTTTTGTGGAATCATTCAAGGATAATTTAATGTTCTCAATGTAAGTACTCATTTCCCACTATGTTTTCCTCATTTTTAAAATATAACATTCTCTTTTCAATATGGTGGAATTAGTATTTTTTATATTGTTTATTTTATTATGATAATGGAATGATCAATATTCTTATTTGTTCCGTTATCTTAATTAAAAATTAAAATTTCAATTTTGTGTATATGTGGCCTAACACCTCCATGATGGAACAAGTTTCATTTTAATTACTGAATTTTTTAGATAGATATAGGTATGGGTTTAAAAAATTAAATTATTTTTATTAAATGAATATGGTTTTGTTATTTTATATTGGGAGTCATATTAACAATATGAACAACAAACTATTGTTACAATCTGATCCATCTAAAACAAGCATACTAAGAGGAAAAGATCTATTAATTTTATATAATATAATTATATAAATCATACTATTCTATTAATTTGTCACAATTATGATATGTCAAACAAATAAACATTAAAATTAGATTATTTTTCTCATATTATAAGGATATTATTAATAAACCATTTTGTAACATTCCATTATATATTGGTATGTTCTTGGTGAGTCAGTTTGATCACCCACATGAACAATGATATAAAATAAAATCATAGAAGGCTATGGGAACATCAAAATTGTTAATATATGATATAGATAAGTCAATTACGTTTTAATTTTGGTTTTGGAATTATAACATTAATATTAAACTAATTAATTAAAATACAATATTCATTTTCTTAATCATTGAAACAATATTTTTCAGTATGTTCATATTCAAGGATTATATGAAAAACATCAATATAATGAAATAATATATATATATATAATTAAAAATAATAAATTCTATTACCATTAATTGTACTGGAATGATAAATTTTTGGAGAATAATAATGAAAATTGTTTCTATTATGAAAAAAGTTCAAATTAACAAAGATTAACCATAAATGATATTGAAAATTTATAATAATTAATTAATATGCATGTAAAGAATAGTTATAATTTTTTTATAAATTGTTATAAATATAAATAAGTCACTATAATATTATATTACGATATTTATATTTATTATATAGGATTATAGAGTGTGTTTATGTAAGAAAAAAATACTAGGTAAGGGTTTTCTCTCTCAAATTAAGTATGTAGAGACACATATCATATTATAGAATAAGTTTTTTAGAATAATTGATTATATATCCCTTTAATATTTTATAATAACATAATATCATTATTCATGATATTTATGGTTTATTTTGAAATTATTCCCCACAAGGTGTTTTTATTTGAAATCTTCTAAGGTCGTAGGTGTTTCATCGAAGCATTTCCCAATAAATTAGTTCATAGTGATTATTACTTGAATATAATATTAAATATTTATTGAATAATAGTATTCATATAATTGATGTGGTATTTTTGTTTTTCAATTTTTAAAATACTTATCAACATTAATAAAAACTTATTCGGTAAATTGTTTCTGAAATAAAAGTATAACATTAGTAAGAATAACTGATATCCTTACATATGGATCATTTATTTCAAATCAATAATTTACTTCCCACAAAATTTATCAAATCATATTGGGATATCTAATATATATTATTTTCTATTATTGACATTATTTTATTTAATATTTTTCAAAATTAAAATTTAATTATCTTTTTAAGATGTAGGATTTCAAATAATAGTGTTTCAAAATATTAACAAAATATTTTCCATCCTTTAATAATCAAATGCATTATATTCTATACAATATTTAATTGGATAATATTTTTGAATTTTCAAGGACATATTTTTTATGATTCTTTTTCAAAATTTTATTCTTTCTATATTCTTGACATTAGTTTTTTTAAAATAACATTTAAAAGTGACCCAAAACGTAACCATCTTTCTAATATGTTGAAAATGTATTCGAAAATCACTTTTTAAAATTATCCATGTGAAAAAATATTTCAAAAATATATTAAATTTTATATAAATCATTATCAATATGTATTCAATATTTATGAACGAAATTATTTTTATCCTAGTTTAATTAAATAACTCATTTAAAATACTTTAAAAAGATCATGGATATTTATTATTTTCAAACATGTTTATATAAAACTCATAAAAAGTGTTATTATTCTAATTTATCATCCTTTGATGTATATTTTTCTTTATCAAGGATATTATTCTACTGATACCATCTACCTTTTTCCTTCATAAGACTTAGGAAACGTTATTTTCTATCAAAGAAATGATCCACCACTACCTTTGTATTGTTTACTCATTGAATGTCATAAACCTAGTGTTTTTATGATACATTTCATTCATCAATACATTGTTTTCCATTCCATTGATTAAATGGTATTCCTAGAGATCCCGTACATCAATTTATTAGATTAATTATTATCTCCAACTCATACCTTTTAAATATATGTTTTAAATACCATATTTTTTATCTTGAATAAATAATATATACCTTGAAGGTTAACTGATGTCATTGTCTACCCATTTATTATTTATGAGTTTATCATGTTATGGTTATTTATATATTTATGAATAATCCCTTATGTTTTTACATTTTAGAAAGGATATGAATCCAATTTTTATTCCATGGGTTTGTTATGAAATAATGAATAAATAGTTTAATTTGGCACTCATATATATGTATAAATGAAGGGTGTGGTCATATATTATGCTACAATGCACCGATTAATGTTTAATTTCTCATGAGATAATGTGTCATGGGTCTTCATGGATATGTATAAAAACTTATGGGTGGTACTTCTTGGATATTCGCACAATATGAAGGATGAACATTCTTTGATATGATCAAAACATAAAAGGTCATCCTTCTTAGATATGATCATAAACAAAATGGTGACCCTGCATAGACATGCTCAAAAAAAATCAGGGGACTTATTGGATATGATCACATTATACTGATACCATATTCTTATGTTTTCTTCATATTCATACGCTCATATTTATGACTCTATTATGCACTTATGTATCGTATTTATTGACTCATGTTTCCAAATTCTCTTGATTCATTTATCATGTTATTCCATGGCCTATGGAATAAATCATGTTATACGATCTAATATTTATTTGGTGTGATTTTCCTATATATATTTTTATGTCCATATTCTCTTCTTATTCATAATTATGATCTTTAGTTGTTATCACTTATATTTACCCATACTATGCATCCGATCTCACTCGTTTATTCTAATTCCATTTCACCAGGTTATGAAGAAAATTTATACATATGATGTGTATTGAAGATTATGTTGTGTAGAGATTTTATTGTAAATGTTGTATACATATTATGGGAAAATAAATTCCTAATAAAGTAGGGGAAAATAATTTGGTTGAAGAATACATGAGTATTGATAGTTAATTTATTTTTCTTAATTATTTTAAACTCTAAAACTAAATGGTCTTGGGAATATAATATAATAAAATACTTGTTTTATGTTATGTAGTTGACAAAACCATATCCATTCAGGTTTTTATAATGAATATTATTTCTTATTTAATTAAACTAAATATTCCCTAGGTTTCAAAAGTACAAGGAATACAATTATTTTAATTATCTTGGAAATATATTTCCATGGAAGAATATCAAAAATATTATTTCCCTAATTTTTATATACTAATTATTGACTGCTTTTAGTGATAAATCATTCCCTTTAGACTTATTTTACCTTCTTTAAAACCAGTCAAGAAATCCATTTAAATCTATTTTACACCCATCCTTTTAATTCACATTTAATATTTACAAACTAATGACCAAATAATCTCCATAATTATGGGCTTGTATTATCTCAACAATAATCTATAATCTATTATGATCTTGATGCTCACAAATAACCTTGTTTGTTTTAATAATGATCTTAATTTAAGTGTATTTTGGAGAATTAATATTCTTCATATTATTTATTATGAAATAATATTTAATATTTTAATTGAAAAAGTATATTTTTTAATGTTTTTGGGACATGTTTTTATACATTATGGAAAAAATATTCATACCCTACATGGATAATCATAACTTAAGAAATAAATCCTACAATTTTTACAATGTTTATGGATCATGAACATTATGATTTTATTAATCATTACAATGAAAAAAAGTATGGTTTCTTAACCATACATTTAGAAAAATACATATTGTTAATAAAATGTATGTTATTAGATAAGTATTGTTCAAGAACCCTAATTTCGAGAGGATGCTTATGTTTGTCAGGAGAAGAAATTATGATTAATGAACCCCATATAAGTAATGAAACTTACATTTTAGAGAGAAATGTATGGAGCAAAAACGTGACTTTTATGATAAACCTTATGTGTTCAACCGTATGTTTTATAGATGAACACTAAGTAGTTGAACCCTATATTGGGTATTTTGTGGATTTTTGAAAGAACCCTATATTTTAATTTTCAACATCATATATTTAACCCAAGATATGTTCTGTGATTTATACAGTGGTCTTGAATGTATTTCAAAAAAAATCAATGATCATTTATAACTAATTTAATGATCTTTATATTTGATACATAGAATCATATTCAATGGTAACAGTCACTCTTATTCTTAATGGAAGTTACGACTCCTTTTTATGGTTTGAATTTCATTTTCTACCATTTATCAAGCATCTTTTGTGATTCTAGAATTCTAATGTAGGATATTTACTATATATATTGTACCGGTGTATTGTTTTTTTAATAATGGTATATTTGAAAGGAACATATCTTCATATCCAATCATACTCTAGTGAAAATATTTTGATAGTTCTATAAAGAACGAAAAACTCTGATAAATGACTACACATTGGAGATATACATATTATATCTCATTCTTCTATAAGATTATTGATGCTCTATTTTTTTATACATTCAATTTGAATATCTTTCTGCAACTGGGATCGATTCAGGCTCATTGTCTATTGAAGACAATTATTTATGAAGAAGAAGATTCATCTACTATCAATTTCTACTTATTTAATTTTAAAGTTCAACCTATTTTCATGAAAAAAAATCATTTGATTTATTGGAGTTTCATCTTCTCGTACTGAGAATTGGTGGAGTGTCATATTCTCGATCCAAGACGTAGATTTTCAGTTCTCTATTAAGGAACCAGAAGGATTTTTTTGTTTATCCTTATTTTAAAGGTGTCAACTTTCTGCACTCAATTGTGGAATTTCAGTGTTATGATAAGAGGACCATACTAGTGAAATTCACCAAGATCACAGAGACATCATTTGTCACAATGGATTAGGGGAACTTTATATCTATAACTACTATAAATATATTTGTTATTTATTTCTATTTATCCACAGATTATATTTCATATAGAATAAAACTGTACATATCCACACATATTGCATAGGGCGTCAAATTTCAGAATTATGGATGATTTTTGAAAAAAAAGACTTCACCCCCAATTGTGCTACTTTTTAATATTCTGACAAAAAAGATTGTATTATAGGATAGATTTTGGATAAAGATATATCAATCTAAAAGTATAAGATATATATAAAAATGGAAATGGATGATCCTAGAGAAGCAATGACTATGGTATGTTCTCCATATATTATTGGTAACAAATATTGGTTCCAGAAATCAAGGATTATCATATATATAATGAATTTTGGATTCAGAGTCTATTAAAAAACTATTACTCTTTATAATATTCCTGAAAAACCAGAAACTTGGGATGTAACAATAGATACCAAATATGATATGAATTCCAAGGAATTGAATTCAATTATTTTCCAACATGGACTTAATGAATTTAATCATGTATCAAAATTTCCTACTGCCAATGAGATGTGGGAAACCATTACCGTTTCCAATGAAAGAACAAAAAAATTTATATTGATGAGGTATGATATTTATAAATTAAAATTTGTCTCCTTTAGAATATTTGATGCAGAAAGGATTACATAGATGAATGGGTGGCTTACCGAAATTTTCAACAATATTATAGACTTAGGAGAACCCATGAAAATTCTAACCAAGATTTGATAGTACTTATAGTTCTACCTTATAGATGGAATGGAAAATCTACTGCTATTCACCATTCATCACCTGTCAAGGATTTTAAAATAAAAGAGCTAATTAGGACACTAATGATGCATGAAATATAAATGGAATATGAAGTTGAAAATAATAAAATTGTAGCGTAAAATGAAAAATAATTCTCTCAAAGTGAAATCATAGAATCCTAGTATAAAAACAAATCAAGAAGAAAAAATGATAAAAATTCATATTCCACATATTCTAAAATAAAATAGTCTATGTTATCCAGAAAATTTAGAATGTTCTACAAAAAGAAAAGCAGTTTCAAAAAATCCATCAAGAGATATGAAAAATATCCAAGAGGATATCGATTCAATGAATGTAATAAATTGTGTCATATTAAACTAGATTGTCCTTGGATAAAATTTGAAAATAAATGGCAATAAAATAATTATCAAAAGAATAAATTTTTTGAGAATGGAATAAAAAAGAGAAATTCAAGATACTTGGAGTGTATATGAAGACTCCCACAGCTCATCAATGTCTGATTCAGAAAAAGAGCAATAAAAAAAGAAATACAACATGTGATTTATGGACAAGGAATAAAAATAAAAGGTACAAACTTATTACTATTTTGATTATGATTCTAGTAGTTTCTCAAATAACAAATTAGCTAACTAGTCCCCAATGCATGAAAAAATATTATTAATTATTAAAGAATAATAAGTCATTAAAAAATAGTCCTAATTCTTTTTATTATAAATAAATTCCATGGTAAAAAACATCACAAGATAGTTGAAAAATTCAAGTCATCTATAAAAAACAATATTGATCATGAAAAAAGAATTAAATAATTATAGGATAAGTAAAATCTTATCAAAGTGTTGTAATTACTTTTACAAAAATGGGAAAAGTACTGAATGAGATTCTAGGAAATAATTTAATTAATAAAGAAATATTTGGAATAGGAAGTAAGGATGATAAATCTAAATTGTATACTTTTTTCCCCAATTCAAAAAAGTATATTTGTTATTACTTTTAAATAAAAGGGAATATCAATAATATCTATAATTTGAGAGTACCTCTAATTAGGTGTATTAAAAGATATATTATTTGAAAAAAAAATTATACATAAAGTGATATAAGTTGTGGAAAAGAAAGAAAACCTCGATTCCAAGATCATCGATTTCTAATAGTACAGTAACCAAGAAATTGTTGGTAAAAAACAAATATTGGTTTAATTAATTTTCCAGGTAACATTCCTATGGAAGAAGAATTCTATATGGCATATATATAATGTCTATTCAAGAAATATGAGTGTAGATCCATCAAACATTCATATACTAACTCAAATCAATGGAGGTCATGTCACTTTTGGTTATAATTCCAATGAAAAAATAGTTTTATTTGAAACTATTAGAGATCCAAAGAACATATCCATCAATAAATTAATATATGTACTAGGGATAAATCAAAATCTGATAAGTATTTCTCAACATTGTGATTATTGTTTTATATCGATTTTTCTAAACATTCTTTCTCATTTTCCAAGTATAAATTTATTAAATTTAGAGCACCTATAACTGAAAACATTTATAATCTGGACTTAAATTCCTTCTATAAACAAAAGGTTAATTATTTAAATGAAATGAAAAATGAGTCATGGATCTATCATAGAAGACTTGGTCATTGTAATCTATATGTTTTAAGTCAATTTTATATGAATAATTTATTTTCTTATTTTCTTAGTCTTATATTTGATAATGAGAGATTCTCTAATTCATGCCAAATTAGCAAAAAACAAAATCTTCGTTCAATTTTACTAACAAAATTGTTACGTATAAACCATTAGAACATATCCATATGGAATTTTTTGGACCATTAAGTGTAGAATGGTCATCTGGTAAACTATATGTCTATTTTTTAGTTTATTATTATCCTAGATTTACCTGGTATTGTTTTCTAAAATTTAAAATTTATGTTTTCACTCTTTTTGAATGATTTTGTAAAATTGTTCAAAATGAAAAAGGTTTTAAAATATTTTCATTAAGTGAATGTGGTGTAGAATTTGAGAATCAAGAATTTTATTCCTTTTTTCTCAAATCTGGGTATTAAACATAACTTACCTACACTAAAAAAACCACAAAAAAATTTGTTTGTTGAATGGAGAAATCATAATATATAATAAATGGAATGGACTATACTAAATGAATATAGTCTTTAAACCTATTTTAGGGAGAATTTGTAAGCATATCTGGCTATATCATGAATAAAGATTTAATTCGGTGTATTTTAAAAAAGAAACCCTATGAACTATGGAATAATAGAAATCCAAAAGTAATGTACTTGAAATCTTTAGGACACAAGGTCTATATTTTCAGAAATATGGACAATTTTAGAAAGTTTGTTAAAAAATATGATGAGTAATTTTTGTAGGATATTCTTTCACTACTAAATCTTATAGTGTTTACTAAAAATTCAATGATTGTTGAGGAATTAGTTCATGTGAATTTTGATAAAACTGATTCTTTTATTAAAGAAAAATATCAAACAGATGAAGTAACTAATTCGTTTTACAACATGAGACTTGAAATACATAAAGATGATTTTCAAAATGACATTAATAAAATTCAGTCTTTTTCAGAAGAACACGATATAGAAGAGCATAACAGTGTCCTACCTAGACAGTCTAGAACCAGAAATAACTATCCTTTATAAACTATTATAGGAGTCCTAGAGACCGGTTTTAGAACTAAAAGAAATGCAGGAAACATAGATGGTGAGAGTTGGATGCTAGCTATGAAAGAAGATCTAAATCCATTAAATAGGAATGAATTTTGGGAACTAATAGATATACCAACCAATTAGCCACTTGTAGGAACCAATTCGGTCTTTAGAAATAAATAGAATGATCAAGGGTTCATTACTAGAAATAGATCCTGATTAATACCTAAAGGTTATAATTGGGAGGAAGGTATAGATTATGATGAGATCTTTTCTTTTGTAGGTAGATTAGATGCCATAATAATCCTTTTAACCTATGTAACTCATATTAATTTTAAATTAAACCAAATTTATGTTAAATATACCTTTTTAAATAGTTATTTAATGGAGGAAGTCTATGTTGAACAACCTATTGGTTTTGAAAATCCCCTTAAACAAAATTCATTTTTTAGAATTACTAAATCTCTATATGGCCTAAAAAAGTACTGATGGCTTGGTATGAAAGATTGAGTTCTTATCGTTCCAAAAATAGATTTACTATAGGTTTAGAATACCCTACACTTTTTAAGAAAACTATTTGTTCTGATATTTTATTACATTAAATTTATATTGATGATATAATTTTTGGTTCATCAAATTAAATTATTTGTAATGATTTTCCAAAATTAACGCAAAATGAATTTGAAATGAGTATTATCGGATAAGGGATTTTTTTAGGATTTCAAAATTATCAAAAAGATTATGGAAATTTTTTTAATCAAAGAATGTATATTATTGATTTATTGAAAAAAATGCGGACTTGAGAATAGTTTGACATATAAAAATCCTATGTGTACCAACATAAAACATGATTTGGATGAAGCTGGAAAGATAATAGACCACATTTTATATAGAGGTATGATTGGTAGTATATTATATGTTACTACTAGAAGATCATATATAATGTTTTTCGTATGATTATGTACTATATTTAAATTAAAACCAAAACAATACCATCATAATGCAATTAAAATAATTTTTAGATATTTAAAATGAATTATTATTCAATCTATTATTTTCCCCCAAAACATCTGATTTTAACTTAAAATCATATCCAGATACTGATTTTGGATGTTGTAGGTTAGATATAAAACAACCACATGAAGCTGTCACTTTTTTTGAAAATATTTAGTATCATGGTATTGTATGAAACAATAATCAGTTTCCCTTTTAACAGCTATGGAAATATATGTATCTACTGGTAGTTCTTGTGAACAAGTATTGTGGATGAAAAACAGTCCACAAGACTTTGGATAATATTTAAATAGTATACATTTTCATGTGATAAAACTAGTGCTATAAATATTTGAAAAAATATAATAAGTCATTTTAGGACTATGAACATTAATATAAGGCATCATTTTCTAATAGATCATGTTCTTAAAAATGAATTATCATTCTAATTTGTTAATAATGAATATCAATTATCTGACATATTCACTAAACTGCTTCCCATTGCATGTTTTTTATTAAGTGTGATTTAGGTTTATTTAATTTTTGTTATTTTTTTGGTTCATCTAAATTTAATGAATTTTTTCGATCAAATTTATTTTCAATTTTCTATTTCATTTTTTGATGAAATACGTATTTTATTGTTCCCATGAATAAACTTTTCTCATTTTTAGAATCATGTTTTTTTAGAATTAATTATTACCCTACTTATCTTGCTTGGGAAACCAAGATGTGTCAATATCTGTCATAAACCGTTTAACTTACATTACATTTTTCAAAATATTTCACCTACCAAAATAACCGTCTACTCCCTAAACCCAAGAATCATAAAACCTTATAACATAAGCTTCATGGAAATAGAGATGAACAATAGAATAGATGAAGGAGAAACCAGTGACCCGATGCATCAGTGAGTTCCATAAAGAAATTCTTCAAGGAAAGGTCATAGATTTTGAGTGGATGAATGAGAAAATCCTTTTACTTAAGTAAGATCTAGATTTTTAAAGTTTAGAATTTTTATTTAGTGAGGAAAATATAGATTTTTTATGAGGTAGAACTGAAACTTTCTACATTGGTGTACACTTTATTTGTGGTGAAACAGAAGATACAGTATCTATGAGAATAGAAGACAAGGAGATTTCAACTTCATCTGTAGAAATATCTTAGATTGTAAAATTTCATCATGAACATGTATTTCACTTTGATCCCAGATCAATATCGAATCAATATCATAAGTCTACTGATTTAATCTTTTTTTGGATTGAAAAATATAAGAAAAAATTTTCTTTAGGATCCTGAGGTAGAGTATAAAGAATTAGTTAAGATTATTCAAACTGCAATTTCATTAAGAGTAGCTAAAATGGATAAAATTTTCTATCAAGAAATATACATCAAGTTTTTGTTAATCAGTGATATCATATTAATTTTTCATAGATAAATATTGAAATATCTAAATTATTTTTTCAAATAAGAAGCCCAAATGAATTTTTTTTATTATGTAAGGATACATTCTCTATTATTGTTCAGGAAGAACTTGATTCATCTTTTTGATTCAATAGTGAAATTTGAACATAGTAATTACATGAATGTTGGTGCTCTTAGGGTGTTTGGTTTTTAATGGAGTACTATGAAAGGAAAGATCATGGAACATGGTAAATATGACCAACATAAGTCTACATATTTTTCATAGGGATAGAAAGTAGCTACAAGTAATGATGGAATTAAAGAATCATGGACTAAAGGGGTCACTATGTTTTATAAGTGAAAATTAATATTTGATGGTGAAAAAATAAATAAGAAGGCAATGTTGTAGCGGAAATTGTTATGAAACTATGTAATAGAGAAGAACCACCACTTGAAGAGCTAGTGTTTGGATCGAGAGAAGCTACTCATTTGGTTCATTTGGAAGAACTAGTACATGAAGAGGATCAATAAATAGAAATTCAGGTTTGAGAGCTTTAGGATGTTCGCCAACCAATTGATCAGGTTTGAGAAGAATATATTCAAGAAGGGGTCCCCCAAGAAGAAAAAAATTCAATGATTGTTAACTAAGGCTATGGAATATTCTGATCATTAGGCTATTTTAGCCATTTGGATGTTTCTCATGCCTTGTCTATTTGTAATGGATGAGATGTACTCACTGTGGAATCCCTTTGAACCTTTATCAGGGTTCGTTGATTGGAACCCATTGTGATATATTTATTTTACGACATGATATTAGTCCTTGGGGAGACTCTGAGTGAGGCATGTTGTGAATTATTATTATATATATATTCTAATTGGATACTCATATGGAATCAATTGTCTCACCCTCATCATATAGACGAGACATAGGAACTTGGTATATTGATATAATTTTAGGAGAATTTTTTCTTCACTGGTAGGTCACGTAAAAACCAGTGGCCCATAGTTGGTGGATATACTGGGATTGTTGCTATGGTATTTTCCATCATTCTTCCCTGAGAAAGGGTGACCAAGCATGTTATGTGTTTTGATTTCATCATGTATGGAATGATACTGGGGATGAGGTCTCATGTAAGGTGTTTTTTGGATTATTCTTGATATCGTCAGTTCGCTTCTATTTGTTAGCTTTCAATTGATTCCCTTGATGATTTAGATACTCGTATGATTATTTCCATTGCCCTTATTATGTGATTAATGTATTTCCTTTTTTGTAGTGTTTTATTAGAATGTCATGTGTTGGTTTCAAAATGGTTTAAGATTTTTAAAAAAAATAAAGTTGTGTTTTATCCTCCTTTTTCCAAGATAAAAATATAAGCATCACATTCCCCCTTAAAAAGGGTTTGGTATTATTTATGGTTCGAGACCGATTTTTCAAATGAATAAGGGAAATTAGTTGTACATTATTTTTAAGTAAAACATGTAGAAAATAATACTTTAATATATTGTAGTTGAAGCATTAGAATTGATGTTTCTATTATTTTAATGTAAGTTCATTGGGATACAGATTATTGGTGTAACCTACTGAGTTTTAATACTCACACTTATAATTATTTTATTTTTTTATCCCTTTTGAAGTATAATATTGATTTTGATCACCTTGGGAAATGATTAATCCTTATGTCATAGAGTGATCCTCACGGTCACATAGAGAATGTGGGTCATTTGGTTCGGTTGGCCTTGTTGAGTAGTTTCATTTTAATTTTAGATTTTGTATAAATGATCTTCATTTCAGCTTTATTTTCATCGAATTATTTTACTCATATTTATAATGTTTAGTTATTTTGTTATTTATTTGGTAAAATCATTCCTTTGTTGTACTCTATTGATGCCCGAAACTACTTTCCAGCCCATGGGGATCGGAAATTCCCTTCAATCCTTACCACAGATTGGTTCGTGTGACTAATTTAGAGTATACCTGGGATGGTTCGTGACATTTCATGTTCATGATTAATACCATAGAATGTTGTTATGTTTTTTCTTTAACACAATTTGTTTTCATTTAGTTCTAATATTTCTTATTGAAGTCCATTATTCCTAGTTGGGCGTCATTCTACCCTATGGTTTAAATATTTTGTATTCCACCTTATATATGAGAATCCTCATTTCATTGAAATGAAATACTTTTTAAATGCTTCGTACTTCACAAATTCTTATTTCTATAATGGATTTACATTTCAATTTTATTTTCATTGAGATTAGTTCAATATTCACCACCTCATTTCATTATATGATGTATATATTTACTCCTTAATTCATTTTACCATATTTTTCATGTAATTCATGGGATTGATATAGTCATATCATCTTATTTCTTCTAATGTATTTTGATTCGAAATTTACCAAAATGGTATGGGTTTATTTTCCAATCACATATTTAAACAAGATCACCTTTGTTAAATTCACATTGGGGAAACTATAAATATTTTTCCCCAAAACCCCATCTATTTTTTTCTCTTATGGTTATTCTTGGGTTTTACATGTTCCACCCCTCATTGAATTATAATTCATGTTTTTCTAAGTCCATTAATGTTTTTATGATACATTAGGGATATTCACTATTGACATTATCCATATTCTTTATTTAGATGAATTATAAACATATATTAGAGAAATTCCCATAAAAATGAGTCCTTATGTGTTAATTATATTGTGATTAAATGGTGTATATTTTCTATTAGATCACATATATATTGTTTTTCGTTATATCTTATGAGATGAAAATGGATTGAGGAGTAAACCCAATCTAATATTGGACTAGGTCCACTTTTTTCTGATGGTATTGAAAGTGTTACATACGATATGAAATGACTTTATATTCCTAATTGTATGAAATATTCTAAAAACTATATTATTATTTAATGGAACATGATTTTTGAATCATTTTTCCTCACTCTTTTTAATAATGTTTTATGATATTCTCAAAACATTATGATATGATTCTTGATTTATGATCTATGTTTTATTGGGTATAACTTTCTCATGTTATGATTATGTATCCTGATTAAGTTAACATTCCCACATATTCATATTATTATCACCTATGATCTTCAATTATTATCAAATATTTTTATTATTAAGTATTTCAGATCACTATTTATTATGATTCCATCTCCTAGTTTAATGTGAAATAATATTATATATGATTTGTTAAGAAGTGTATCAAGTGTTGAAATTTTTATACAATACGGTAAATTATTATTATTATATATTATTATAGAGTTTTGACTTGGTTGAAAAATAATATCTTTTATTGGGAATATTTTGGGTTTTATAAAGAAATTTTTTCACAAATCATCCCAAATTGTAAAGAAAAATGGTCATGGGAATATAAGTGTTGAAATATATGATATAAATCATGTCGTTATGGGTTTTTTACTTTCACCTGTTATATCTATGGTGGTGGATAATAAAAATTAAAATAAAATTATTAATATATAGTGCACAATAATTCATAGGGAAACAATTATGCCTATGATTAAATATATAGCTAACATCATGCATGAAAAAACTAGTTTTCAATGATAATGATAATGAAACCAACACTTTTCTAGTAAAAAACGGCATGGTTTAATATTGTAACCAATAATTCATTAGTAATTTTAAATAATCCCATTTTACATTATGGATTGATATTTACATATGTAATCTATAGATAAGGTTCTCTTATTCCACATTATATTTAGAATTTCTAAACTAATTCTATTTTAAATTCATTCTGAAATCCATGGTTTCAACTCATTAAACCTATTTATATTCCACAACATTCAGCAATTATTATCTTGAAGTGTTTAATAATATAAATTTTTTTCATAATTAAATGATTATGAACCATCCTTCCATTGATTATTTCGTCAATATGTTACCATTCCATAATTTTGGGTATTAAAATATAAATATACACACTTCAAAGAATTATATACATAAATAAAAAAGGTAAGAAATGAAAAGTAATTTCCATAAAAAATGAAAAAGTAAAAATAGATAAAATGAATAAGGATCCCAATACGATCCAACCAGCCCAACATCATCCCTAACAACATTCTACACAATCACACCATCAACCACATTAAATCACTACCACAACAATATCACAACAGATCCTACCTCACATTATCAACTGACTTTACCATATTCTATTTAAATCAGAAAAGGGAACTATAATTAAATAATATATATAGAAAAAATAATTATATAAATAATAATCTTAAACAAATATTACCCTAAGATTCTCTAAAGGAGAAAATGTGTAGAGGAAGAAATATCAGGATTATATAGACATAAACAATAGCTCAAACCATCATCACATTCCTATAACATTTGATTATATCAAATTTAATTAAACATAATGTAATAGTAATAAGAGAAACAACAATCATCCAAATATTTCTCTCCAGGTAACGTTTAATAATTTTATGAATTTCTATGTAATAATAAAAACCTAAATGAATATCTAGTTCATAAAAATTATTTTATTTAAATTATTATGTTTTAACTATTTTATCCATTCCAAATTGGAAAGTAAGAATAAATTAACATAAAACTTCATTTTTATAGTATTTAGTAAATATCGTAAGATGACAATATAAATAATAGTGTGTAAAGCTACAAAATCATCTTTTAATGCTTTATTTACTGAATATTGTCTTCTTTAGGTGAATCTCATCAATTTACCAATTTTAAACTGAAGAATGACAATCACACATTAACCATAATTAAAGAGGATATCTCTTATATCCCTACCTCTATTCAAATATTCAATCATTAATTAACTAGAATGAGATGAATGGTTAAGAAATCCAATAAGAAAAGTAATGATGAACCCACAAACCCTAAAGATATCACAAATTTAGAAAACCTAGATTAGTATTCCCTAATAAATCCTCAAAAATCATGATGATATGACAATGAAGAATTAGAAACAATGAATTAGGAATAATAATGTGATGGAAGAGATAAATAGAGATAATGTCGATCAAAGATGTTATTTTATAATTAAATTACCCAAGGATCTATCAAAAAGTCCAAGGTTCATCAATCATTCTCCCAGAATTTCTTTATATAGGAGAGGAAACATAGTATGTATAATGAAATAAGTGGATCCCCTTATTTATATTCAATTATAAAAAATAATGCATCACATCATGAATGGAATTCATCGTACAAAAAATGTTCTATATCCAAATATCATGGCATGATATCCCCTCTGTCTTGTAGTAAATAACAATTTAATGGGTGATAAAAATAAGGTTTATGAAATGGATATATGTTTTATGTGGTATTTATCAACCCCTAATTGATCATCATGTGTTTAACAACCCACACCTACATCATTTTCTTGAGGAGGCAGTGAGGGTTACATGGCCTTAAACGACGTTCCCAAGGTGCCAATGGCTAGAAATAAATGTCGAGGGCTCTGAGAACAATTTGGGGAACAATTTTCCCATAGAACGAAAACAACAAAACAATCCACAACTATATGATGCATGTCAACAAAACAACCAAACTCATAAATTACCAAAAGTCATCCTGGTAATCCATAATGATCTCACATGCTATCTCATGCCAATACAACATCAAATTACTATGTGGAAGACCAAACAATGAAACACCATGAGCCATGACACCACCATAGCTCCACACCAAGCTCCAAGCTCCACCAAGATATCACAACACACCACTAAAGGAGGATGATTCCTTACCTTTTCCCACGTCATAGTACACAACATCTACAAAGACACCACAGTTCCAAAGTAAGGGGTGAGTACTAAAACATAGTAGTTTTTCCCCAAATGAGTTACGTACACATGCCACTGGGATAAATCCGTTAGCACATTTATATAAAACAATTTATATAAATTAAATCACAAATAAAACCATTTTCATAATCGAAACATGCCCTTACCAGGCCATCACACCAAAACCAAGAAACCACGGGAAATCCATCCAAACTAGCCCCAATCATCCCAACATTTACACATTTTCACAACAATTCAAACTTGCAAATAAATGCACCAAAAAACCATAACAAAAAAATAGTGGAGCTATTATCCAACACGTTCACCAATTCACACCTTAGTGGCACTTCCCCTCCCCTTCCCATTGATGGTGGACCTTCGGTCCACTATCCATCCCCTTTTTATAGTGGTACTTCTCACCACATCCAAACAACATTCTGATCAATCACAACCAAGCATGTTACCCATCAAGGTCACCACATCATGAAATCAACCAATTCAATTGCATATCAATCCATTTCAATAAATCACCCATTTATTGAAAATCATTTTCTATGACAAACATCTTTTCAATAAAAAACACTTTTATTGTAAATCATTCCATCATTCAATTTCACAAATCAACCATAGAATCCCATTTTAAAATCTCCATTTTAAAATCCACGACAATAGCATTTCAGCATAAAACCCACATTTCCCCAAAAAATCCACAAAACATCACCCAAAGAATTTATAACAAATTTCACACATTAACACAAAATTAATTTCAATCACAAAAAATTAATTTTATCAGAAACCAGTAGCTCTAACCAAGAGGAGTCGAGAGAGATGCATGCTACCTTTAGGGTTCCTGAGAAATCGACCCACAAGCCACCGCACCTCAAATATGGAGAATGCACCACCGAAATCTCTCTAGATCACCTTCCCTAACATTCACAAGCCTTAAAAACATCATCTAAGGAAACCAACCCCTAGATCTACAAACAAAAGTGTTGATCTAGAAAACCAAGAAAGAGGAAAGGGAAGATCTAGAGGAAAACACAAGAGAAACAAGAGAAGAGACTTACCCGGGGGAAACCACCTTCAAACAGCCTTGAAACCCCATTTAAATGCTTCCAAATCGAGTAGGAGAGCACCTTTAACCCCT
Source organism: Viscum album (assembly GCA_963277665.1). NCBI lineage: Eukaryota > Viridiplantae > Streptophyta > Magnoliopsida > Santalales > Viscaceae > Viscum > Viscum album. The sequence goes on from OY728140.1 coordinate 911,706,751, forward strand.
GAGAACCCAAAATACCAAGTGAGACTTGAGTGGGAGGAATATTGGAGTGAAATGAGGCAATCCCGAGTGAGATCGGGTTTTAAAACCCTATTTTTAAGCGGACGCATGGTTACCCCGCACGGTTTGGCAAACCGTGCGCTAACCGTGTGCACGCTACTGCCTCGGGAGTAAGGGTCAGCACAGTTTCCTCACACGGTTTGGAAAACAGTGCACCAACCATTCTAATCCTACTGTTTCCGTTGAACGGTTTCCTGGAGATCACGCACGGTTTCTACTAATCGAGCTCAAAACGTGCACCCCTTTAAAAGCCTCTAAACTCATAAAAACCCATTCCAAGGTCTCCCAACCTCTTCCCAACTCATCCAATTCACTTTAGACACATAAAAATTCATAAACAAAGGATACATACCTCAAACTAGGGGGGGGTGCTACATTCTCTCCACCTTTGGACTCTCCATCCTCAGAAAGTAGTGAACCCGCCATTTGCCGAAAGAGCTTGGGCCATTGCTCGACTATTTATTTCTCCCGATCCCAAGTCTCCTCTTGAATATGACCATGTTGCCACAAAACCAGAACTAAACCAATTCTTTTACCATGAAATAGTTTCTCTTTCCTATCCATAACTCGCACTGGCATGTGCACCAACAAATCATTTGGTACTAGCTCAACATTATCCCATCGAATGACATGGTCACGATCTGGCTGATAGTTTTTCAACTGCGACACATGAAACACATTGTGCACCACACTGAACAGATGTGGAAATGCCAAATGATAAGCCACTTCACTAACCAACTCAAAGATCTTAAATGGCCCAATATACCTCGGAGATAACTTTCCCCAATTCCCAAACCGACGATGTCCCAACCTAGAAGAGATCCTCAAGAAAACGTGATCACTCACCTGAAATGACAACGACCATCGACAATGATCTGCATACGATTTCTTGATGACTTTGAGTCATCTCCATTCTCTTTCTGATCAACTTGATCTTATCCATAGTCTATTGGACAAGGCTCGGTCCAACCATCGAGGACTCGCCCATTTCCACCCAACATAGTGGAGAACGACACAGCCGCCCATACAATGCTTCAAAAATAGCCATCTGTATAGATGCCTCATAACTATTATTGTAGTAAAACTCAACCAACAACAATTGTTACTCCCACGAGCCACCAAAATCCATAACATAAGCCCGCAACATATCCTCTAGATTTTGTATCATTCTCTCGGATTGAACACCCATCTGATGGTGATACGCGTACTCATCGTCAACTATGTCCCACGGGCTAGCTGCATGGATTTCCAGAAATGAGATGTAAACCTCGGATCTCTATCTGATACAATCGAAACTAGGAGACCATGCCTCGTACCACCTACCACATATAGATTTTGGATAGATCCTCCACCGTATGAGATTCACGAATCAGGATGAAATGGGACGACTTCGTTAGCCGATCAACTATCACCCTAAAGGATAATGATTTATGACCATTCTTAGGTGACCTGTGAAAAAATCCCCCGCTATCTACTCCCAATTCCAAACAGGGATTGGTAAAGACTGCAACATTCCTGCTGGCATTTGATGCTCTACGTTGACCTGCTGACAAGTCAAGCATCTTGAAACAAACTCAACCACACTTCTTTTCATGCCAGCCCACCAGAACTGGGCTTTCAACACTTTATACATTTTATGAATTCTAGGATGAACAACCCACTTGGAATGATGATATGCCTTGATAAGATCCTCCAAACTAATAACTGGTAAAACCATCCGATTCCAAAAACACACAACTGAATCTCCATTCAGTTGCCAACCCTCAATGGTCTCCCCACCATTGATTCTCAGCCCCATGCTCACACACTCATAATCGGATATCTATGCCTTTTTAACCAGTCCAACCAAGTCAGGAATAAAAAATATCAGAAATAAGACCGCTCTATCACCCTGGTCCTCACATTCCATCCGTATATCATCCATATCCGACATCAACTGCCATTGGTCTGATGCATGTTTCGCCACCTGAGCATATGCTTTTCTACTTAATTTATCCACCAAAAAATTTCCCTTACCCAGTGTGTACATTAAGTTAAAATCAAACATCTAGAGATATTCCATCCATATCCTTTTTCTCACGTTCAAATCCCTTTGTGAGAAAATTTGTTTCAAGCTATTATGATCTGTATGTACCATGAATTTCTCACTGAAGAGATAATGACGACATACTTTCAAAGCATGGACCACTGCTGCCAACTCTAAATAATGGGTTGGGTAGTTATTCTCATGAACTCTCAACTTCTGTGAGCCATATGCAACCACATGATTCCTTTCCATGAGAACACACCCCAACCCTGATCCCGATGCATCACAATACACCACGTACCCTTTTCTGGGATCTGGAAACACCACGATTGGTGCTGATGTAAGATGACCCTTTAGCTCTTCAAAAAATTAGTGAAATTATTCATTCCACTGGAATGGAACATTCTTTCCTGTCAAAGCTATCATTGGCGAAGCCAAACGTAAAAAATCACGAACAAAACACCGATAATACCCAGCTAGACTATGAAAACTTCGTATCTCAAACACATTCTTTGGGGGTTTCCATGAGATAATGACCTATATCTTTTCTAGATCCACTGAAACACCTCTTTCAGAAATTAGATGGCCAATAAAATGAACTTCCTGTATCCAAAAGTCACACTTTGACAATTTTGCATAAAACTGATGACCCCTCAAGATCCCTAGGACGGTCGCCTAGTGCTACTCATGCTCTACCCTTGTCTTTGAATACACAAGAATATCATCTATAAACACCACCACAAATCAGTCTAGATATCTATGAAATATCTGATTCATCAATGCCATAAACACCATTGGCGCATTCGTTAGAACAAAGAGCATAACTACATATTCATAATGGCCATATCTAATTCTGAAAGCTGTTTTAGGAATATCCACCTTCTTCACCCGCAATTGTTGATATCCCGAACTTAGGTCGATCTTGGAGAACCACTGGGCTCCCCTCAACTGGTCGAAAAAATCACCAATTCGTGTAAGTGGATATATATTCTTTATTGTAACGTGGTTAAGTCTATGATAATCAACACACAACCTCAAAGTTCTATCCTCCTTTTTCACAAACAACACTGACGCTGTCCACAGAGATGTATTAGGCTGAATAAACCCTTTTCTTTATTACTCTTCCAAATGGATTTTCAATTCCCACAATTCATAGGGTGCCATCCGATAAGATAGATGTGAGATAGGACTAGTCCCTGAAAGGAGATCAATCTTAAACTCCAATTCTCTTACGGGAGGTAACCCAATGAATTCTTCAGAAAAAACGTCCATGAACTGATTCACCACTTCCTAGAAAAATTTTTTCTCAACAACATCTACCGGTTCCAACGAAAAAACCGCCAACTGATATGATAACGTACCCACTATTGGTGCCAACAAACCCATTTCACCCTGCCTTTAACACTTCTCTCCTATAATGAGATTCCTAACACTATCGTGTATTGTAAAATCCATTGTTCACGCATTACAATCGATGTGGGCCTTAAAATCCACCATCCAATCCGTTCCCAGGATTACATCATACCCATTCATCTCAAGCATTGGGAAATTTCACACTATCTCAACCTTTCCCACAATGATACAACATTCTCTACACAAGAGGGCTCAACACCCTCTTTGACCCAGAAGAGTATGATGTTTCAAAACCGAGGGCATCATTTCTACCCTTAAACCCATAAAATCAACCACACGTGGATCAATAAAAGAGTGTGAAGCACCTTTATCAAAAAACACTTGCTTTATGGTAGAATTTAAAAGAATAGTACCTCGCACAGTGGATAGTCTTGACTGATCATCCACCACAACCTTCTCTACATCAACACATTTTTCTTGCCACACTCTGCCCATTATTTCTCTTCTGAGGTGTCGTGTTATTCCGAGAATCACCATGACCCACTTTAATTTGCTGATGAGGGATGTGATGCTATCCTAGTCTCGTCGAAGCATACAACGTATGCGATCCTTGAGGAGTGTCATGCGCACATGACCTTAGAGCATTCAGACACTAAAACTGCAGATGCCCCATCTACTTAAAATTATGACATGCTTGAGGTTGTGCCATACAATCCCATATGATGTGGCTCGTAGAACCACACTGAAAACATCCCAGCATGCTTTGGGTCTTCGGAGGAAGATTTACCGATCCTGGAGTAAGATTATATGTCATATTCCCACCCTATGAATAAGTGTCCCTCTTCCGCTTTAACTCAGCGATAGTGTTCCCACTATTACCCATGGGTACCACCATGCTTCCCCTGCCCGGTGCTCCCAACCGATCTCGCTCAGCCACATATGCTCTATTCACCATCTCTGGGTAATCATCTATAGAGAGTACAGCTATCTTTGAACAGATATCTTTCCATAATCCCGCTTCAAATATCCTTGCCTTCAACGACATGCTACCCGCCACCAAGTGTGAATACCAAAATTAGTTCATAAACATAGTTGCATACTCCGTCACAGACATAAGTTATTGCTTCAAACTGAAGAAATGAGTTTTACGATGATTTCGAAACATATGTGGGTAGAACTCTTTGTTAAAAAATCCGTCAAAGCCTTCCCACATCTTTGCATGTTTCGTCCAAGCATGGACTACCAACTCCCACCACTGAAGGGCAAGATATTCCAACATATATGTGGCCAACATAACCTTTAACTCTTCCAGAGTTCCCATGAACTCAAAGTTCTTGTTCATTTATTCAACCTTTCTTCTTCCCTCTCTGGCTCTGAATCAACCCTGAATATGGGTGGATTCTGCTTATGAAACTGAACAACATGATCCATATTCCTTGCTTCATTTACTTTAATCCCACTTTCCATCGCTTGGAAAGCTTTCACGATACATTGCACTAACTGTTGGATCACTTTGGGATCAAGTGTAACCACATTCTCATCATCCACATTTGGTTGGTCTCTACGACGCGTACCCAGTGCCATTTCTATAAAAAGAAAAAAAACAACCATGAGTCTCACTTCTGTAGACATCACGAAATCCCATTTCAAATCTCATTACACAACACTATCACAATAAGGATTTCCACCAGTTCTAATTTACCACATATTCCATGTTTCACCATTTTGAAAACCAAACCATTTTCAAAATACCCATTTATTCACAATACAATTTTACACATTCATATCACATCATAAATCATTATACCCCAACGAAATATGCATCTTAGTGGGAAGTAATTTCTAACATGAATTCCATGCTCATCTCATTGGCTACACCCACGACAATGAGATATCCAATGCCTATAAGTGTGTCTAAAAACATATGTACCTAACTCCATGGTAACATGAATTTTAGTATAAATGGGTTAGCTACATCCCTTTATGCTATACATTCCATGTTCCAACAATCCTACACCTTGCTACCATCCCGACTCAAGAAATCTATCACAATGAATGTCAACACCAAATCTGAGAATCAACTCCAATGGTCCGAACAAACTGATACCAATTGTAACACCCGCCCCTACCTCATTGTCTTGAGGATGGGGTGAGGGTTACATGGACTTAAGCGTTGTTCCCAAGGCGCCAAAGGATGGAAATAAATGTCGAGTGCTCCAAGAACAATTTGGGGAATTATTTTCCCATAGAACGAAAAAAACCAAACAATCCAAAACTATATGATGCATGTCAAAAAACAACCAAACTCATACATTAACAAAATACAACCAGATAATCCATAACAATATCACATTCCAAATCAACCCAATACAACATCATAGTACTATGAGGAAGACCAAACAAGGAAACACCACGAGCCTTGACACCACCATAGCTCCACACAAAGCTCCAAGCTCCACCAAGACATCACAACGCACCACTAAAAGACGATGATGCCTTACCGTTTCCAACATCATGGTACATAACATCTGTAAAGACACCATAGTTCCAAAGCAGGGGGTCAGTACTAAAACTCAGTAGGATTTCCTTAAATGACTTCCCTACACAAGTCACTTGGATAAAAACATTACCGCATTTATATAAAACAGTTTATATAAATTAAATCACAAGTGCAACCATTTTCATAATCCAAACATGCCCTTACCAGGTCAACACACCAAAACCAAGAAGCCAAGGGAAATCCAACCAAACAAGACAAAATCATCCAAACATTTACAAATTTGAACAAAAATTCCAACTTGCAAATAAATGCACCAAAACAACCATAACAACCAAACGGTGGAGCTACCATCCAACCCGTTCACCCATTCACACTTTAGTGGCACTTCCCAACCACATCCCAATAATGGTGGCCCTTCCATCCACTATCCATCTCCTTTTTATAGTGGTACCTCTAGTTACTTCCACACAACATTCTGATGAATCACAACAAACCTTGTAACCCACCAAGGTCACCACATCATGCAATCAACCAATTCCATTGCATATCAATCCACTTCAATAAATCAACCATTTATTGAAAATAAATTTCCATGGAAAATAAAATTTCAATAAAACAAAACTTTTATTTTAAACCATTCCATCAATCAATTTCAAAAATCAACCATAACATCCCAATTTAAAATCTCTATTTTAAAATCCAGGACAATAGCATTTCACTATAAAACCCCCATTTCCCCAAAAAATCCCCAAAACATCACCCAAGGAATTTATCACAAATTTGGCACATCAACACACAATTAATTTAAAGTGCAACAAATTAATTGTATCCAGAACCATTTTCTCTAACCAAGTGGAGTTGAGAGGGAAGCCACCTACCTTTAGGGTTGTCGGGAAATCGACCCACAAGCCACTGCACCTCAAATACGAAGAACGCACAACCGAAACCTCTCTAGATCCCCTTACTTAACATTTAAAAGAATTAAAAACATCATCAAAGGCAACCAAAACCCTATATCTACTCACAAAAAGTGTATATCTAAAAAAACAATAAATTGGAAAGAGTAGAGATAACGGAAAATACAAGAGAAACAAGAGGAGAGATTTACCCGGGAGAAACCACCTTCAAAAAGCCTTGAAACCCCTTTGAAATGCATACAAATCGAGTGGGAGAGCACCCTTAACCCTTGATAACACAAAATACTGAGTGAGGCTCGAGTGAGAGGAAGATTGGAGTGAAATGAGGCATTCCCAAGTGAGCCTGGGTTTTAAAACCCTATTTATAAGTGGTTGCACGGTTTGACCACACGGTTTGGAAAACAGTGCGCTAATTGTGTGCATGATACCACCTCAGAAGAAAGGGTCCACAAAGTTTCCTCACATGGTTTAACAAACAGGGCATCGGCCATGCGAAGTCCACTATTTCCCATACACGGTTTCTTGGAGAAACAACACAGTTTCCACTAACCGTGCTCAAACCTTGCACCCCCTTAAAGCCTCCAAACTCATCCAAAACAATTCCAAACTCTCCCAACCTCTTCCTAACTCATCCCATGAACTTTAACAACATAAAACTACATAGAAAAGTCCACATACCTCAAACTTGGGGAGCTACAATGTGTCTCACATCCTTCTTTACTCAACCTTATTAAAAGAATACTAATTTCATAATACTTCTTAAGAACCCTGGTTAAATGAAACTTAAATAGGTAAGATAATGTAACTACACCTCTAGGAATTCATGTATTGATAAGAATACATCGCACTATGAACTATATATGGAAAAAAAATATTTAAGCGTAATAAATCAATACAACTATTTATTATCATGATAGATGAGTTAGGAAAATCTTGATGTCCCTTGATTGTAGTCTAATAAATACATAATAGTCTTAAAATCTCATAATGTAATACCAATGTATGAGTCATATTTCCCAGAATATATGTTATTAAGGTTATTAATATGTTTCATTAGAAGTTTGTTTATTTGTAATTGAACAAAAGTGTACGTTTCATTCAATTCATTTTATGAGTGTTTGTTGAATAAGCATGTTAAAAAATGAGCATTCTATATGTCAACCATAAACTTGTACATCTCATTAAGTTCAATTTTTGAGTTTTTTTAACTTTCATAATTTTGATAAAGATTAATTTATGTTCCATCCAAGACCAGTAAATATTTCACAGACTCTACATGGATGTTATTTACTTTTCCAAATTATGTGTAAAAATAGATTGAAGGGAATTAAAAATTCTACGAAAATGTGAGGAAAATTTGTGATTATTTTTTTGAATAAAATGATATATAATTAAAATGACATTGATGGAATATTCACCATGAATTAAATAAAATGACCAGTCACATTGTCATGATCCAATCCATGTTTAGGTGAGAACTAGCTAAGGATGATATTTGAGCTGTGATGAGTTCCTCTCCTTAAGAGGATTTTCCCTGTTTTAGTGAATGAAGACATTAAAGCATGGATAAGTTTTTAATTATTTAAAAGGAATGAATTTTTTGGATGAAATAAGATCAATATATTTTCTAAATTTTAATGAATCATTGTACCTAAGAAGACCAAATATTAAAGAAGAATTAAGGGGAGATCTTGACTTGATTCAAATGAGTTTTAATAATAGTTTATCACAGATATAAAAAATGTTATTTTTTAATATATAAATTGGAAATAATATTCATGTAAATATTATATTAATATAAAAAGAAATATAATTAAAATCAAGATTTTGGATATTGACTGAGAACCAAGAAGAACCATTAAATTCCATTGTGAAGAGTAGTGGAAGAAGATCATCATCTGTGGAGTTCAAATGGTGAATAAAATCTTCCACAGGATAATTCTTCAAGAAGACGATTTCTAATTATATATATTTAATAGTATACCTAGTTTATTCTAGATATTTTGAGGACTTCATCATCAGACACTTTCTTGAGTTCCTTTTTTATAATAAGAAGTGATCTCTTCTTGTGGGATAAAAACCATGACACACCACTGTTGTAGGAATCTAAAAATGAGTAGAAATTTATTTAAAAATCTTATCTATCCATTTAATTTGGGTATTTGGGATTTTATTTTGATTAAGGTGTTGAATAAACATAATATTAAATAAGGGTATTAAAAATCTATACACACTAATTCACCATCCACCCCTTACTGTGTGTAACACTTTATGTGATCCAACAATTGGTATCAAATACAATGCCCACCCACTAGTACATCTCTTGAGGTCTTGATAAGGTTAAACATAATACTAGAAAAAATATTTAATACATGCATTTAATAGAATGGGGTTTCATTGTTGGAAAGAGATAATGATAAATAACATCATTTCTTGGCGACATAATGTTTTTGACTCTGTTCAATATGGATTCAATATTCTAAAAGAATCCACACCATGATCTCTATCTAAAAAATGAACATTGAAAATGTTTTAAAGTATTCGAATTATCTATTTTAATCTATATCGAAAAAATACATGACTAATTTTATATTCTGAAAAAAATACTAATTCTATTTTGAAATAGATTCATTTAATCTATGGTGGAAATAAAAATACAGAGGAAGAAAATCTAAAAAATAGTTACCAATAGTCTGATGAAATTTGAATGCGTGAAGATGAAACTATTAATGAGTTCTTTACTAGATTATATCTATTTTTATTACAATTATTGAGTTTTCAGAGACTACCGAAAACTCAATTGTTTAAATAATATATTCAGTAACCATCCATATAAATTTAATATATAGATATCAAATGTAGATGATATAGATCTTTAATAATTCACTATTGGTAAAATTCACAGTACTCTAATAAAATATAAAATTACAATAGGGCCTTAAATTAAAAGAAATGGAAAATATGAAAAGGATATTAAATTGAAATCCTTTAAAATTTTTAAATATGCAATGGATGAATTAAATCTTAGATAAAGGTGAAAAAAACATTCTAAGAAAAATATTTATCTTATGATAAAAAATTTCACATGATGATAAAGTGATATGTATAGATCGAAAACATTCAAATATTTTATTTATATAAAGGTTGGTTATTTATCTATAAACTATACCATGAAACTTGGAGGATAAAATGATGATGAATAACATACGAAGAGGGCCACATATACAAGAGATCTCGTGAATGTTTAATCAAAAGGGAAAAATAATATTTCACCTAGTTAATTTAGAAGGATATTCACGTCAATTTTGGAAGGGATTTTGTCTACCGAATAAGCTAGTGATGATGATTATAATTATCCTAGAGACTTCTCTCAAATATTTCACTTCTCATAATAGGAAGTAGAAATGAAACCATGTTAAGATAAGTCATAGTGTTGTTTCTAGAATGCTATATATGAAGAAAAGAGTTCTAAATAATATATTTGATAATTTAAATTAAAATTTGGTTAAAATAAATAATATGGGTAACAAAATATGAAAATATTCATAAAGGAGGTTCAAAAAAAATGGAAACTATAGCTTGAAACAGAATGTCAGTTTGGATCTTGATATTGTTTAAAAGGTAAAATATCATTGAAGGAAATACTTATACAATTTTTTATGGGGATAAATAAACTGATACACTAAGAAAATAATTTTTTTTTCAAATTGTGTTGATGGATGAAAAAATTAAACACAATAGAAATAAGGTTTTAAGAGAAAGTGGTGAATAATATAATAACCTAATATAAGAATCTATTATAAAAATGGTGAATGATATTAAAAGAGTGAGTATAAAAAATTTATAATGAATAAGTTGTTGAGCTAATGATTGGAAAATTATGGAAGATAAAATTGAATGGATACTCATGATATGTTTTATTTTTTTGAAAATTTAAAAATAATATTTTAACTCGGTCATTTCATAGTCATTATTTTTTGTTTATTAATAGTGAGATGATTTTTAGTGAATCAAAAGCATGTGTTTATGGTTGTAGAAAAACTGTATACATCATTTTTCATGATGGTTTATTAAACAGGTTATTGAGTGACGATAATGAGTTTGGTTAAGAGTATTTTGAATTCTTCAAAAGAAAATCATCTTTTCCAAAGAATATCGAGATCAATTTTTGTGATGTCTAACATTTTCATACTATTATAGGATAATCACTTAATATGGTCAATAAATTATACATGTGTTCAATCCATTAATATGGTCTACTTTCATATTGAGATGGATGATCTACAAGGTCAATAGATTATACATGTAGTAGATCCTCATAGTCGGTCAATTTTATATACTATCATTATATTGAGTTTATATTTTTATTATTATTAATAAAAATACTTTTAGTTAGTTAGTATATTTACATTTTACATTTTTTTGATCATCATGTATAATTTGTTGAGTTGAAAAATGTAATGTTGATTCCTGAAAATGTATATGTAACACTCTAAAATCAATGAAAAAGTGGTAGTATTTATAAGTGCTATGGTAATTCAAATAAAATACTTTCTATGTAAAGTGGGTTAATGATATATTCAAGGGTCATTAATTTCTGACAATCCAAAACTATAATGGCTATGTCATGGCATAAACATGTTGGAAATTTTTAGATGAATAGTAGATTGTGTTGTTCAAATCATGATAATGGGATAACAAATTTAGGGTTTATATATGTAAATAGTTTTTAAAATACTTCAATGTTTCATTCTATCATAGGGAGTAACATTCCATAGTAAATTCTATATGGGTTTTTTGGATGAGGCGTTGAACGTAAGCCTTCATATCTTAAACACATAGACACATATGAAATGGATTCTTTTAGTTGGGTAAGAATTATGAGTGTAATCCATTAGAAGACAAATGAAAGTATTCTGAGAAAAATAATATTAGCTTCACAATTTAATCCTTATATGTGGCATAAGTCATTTAGGCTTATCATTTTCTTCAATTATTTTTTGTTCAAAAATTCAAGTGATTGTAGAAGTTTTTTGGTATGAAAAAAGTCATGTTATTAATATTCTAGTTGTGATATTATTTAATTTAATGAAATATAATGATAATAATAATTATTATTCAGTTAACATATATACTATAAGAAGAACATTATTTTTCTTAGTAATTTATAATAAAAAAGAGGATGTTAAGACCATCGGGCTGTATGAAATAATATTTATTTATGATCAGATTAAATGAATGAATATTATTATAGGGAGAATAGGAAGGATTTCAATATTATATGTTAGATATTACATGTGGGTATTACATTTATTCTAAATTGATGATATGATAGTTTTGAAGATAAAAATCTGCGTCTTTAGAAAAATTCATATTTGGCTTTATGTAACATCATTATTACATGTGGGAGACGTAAAAATAAATAAGATCTTCCAGAATAATATTTATTTGATTTATCCTGAATAATTGTATTCATAAAATAGTATTAAATAAAAAGGAATGAATACTATGAAAAACATAATTGTTTATTTTGGATTGAAGTTCACGATAAATAGAGAGAAAGAATAATTCATTAATTCCATATACATTTTTTGAATAAATTTTTTTGTGAGGAAGATGTTTAAATTTGTATTTTGATTTAGTGTTGTGTAAGTGACATTAATTGGTGTCTTTATAATATTAAATAACATAATTATAAGAACAATAAGTATATAGATCAATTGGAAGCATGATAACAAAGTATAGTTGGAAGAAATATCAATTGTTATGTGTGTTTGAGACATAGAAGAATAGTTAGGATACATGTAAGAGGGAGTTTTTAGGTTATTCCCTGACAGATGTAGTCACAAGATTATTCTAGTGGGTAGTATGATCTTAAATTATTACATATCCCACAATGGATTATCAATCTCATATTGATAGGTGTACATTGTCAATCTATTTCATTATCATTTATTGGAGTGAAATTATATGCGATAAAAGTATTTATAAAGAGTATCCTACCTAGTGGTGAGGTTAGTTTCAAAAAAATCACGAAATTATAAATATAAATAATTCACAACCATCTAGGAGATTTTATATAGATCTTGTAGTAGATGTATAAGTGGTATCAATGTAACATTACAATCATTTTTTAATATATTTTTAAAGATTGTTATGTGAAGTCACTCTTAGAAAGAATAAGTTTTTTTAATTCCTTTTATCAATAATGGGCAATTTAAATTAAGTGAATAGAAGGTGAATACAAATATTTTGTGGGAAATTTTATCACATATTGAAGGATAGAAAGTTTCCATTTATGTTATCTATTAGTATAATGATTTAGGTGCTATAACAAATGGATTTTTACTATATGATGAAGGTGCTTCCATGAAGGTTGATGAAAATAGAAATATATAAAATAACGGTCATGAAATAAATACTTATTATTCATCTCTTTTAATGGTAACATTATGAAGTTTAATTAAATAAAAAGAGAAAAATGTATTTAGGATAAATTAGAAAATATATCTTAACTTAAAACCAAATTGAGGAGGGAAAAGTTATAATTATTATGATTTATTTATTGAGATTTAATGATGCATGATGATTATAATATAAATATATTCGTCATAAGGGTTAATGGTGTTTTATGAATGATCAGAGGATCCATTGAGAAATGCAAAGCTTCTAACATTCTTGAATTGTTTTTAACATACCAGATAATTTTAATGCTAAATTATTTTCTTTAAAAAAGAATAATCTTAGTTATATTCCATTAAATTATAGTCATGTAATTTTAATATCATATTAAATGAGAAAAGTAAATATTTTCATGAATAAGGTAAATTCTAAAAATGAAAAAACAATTCCATCCAAAAAGTTAGAGAAGTTGAAGAACGAGGTTTTTGATTAATAATATTTTATTTAAACATTTTTGAGGATATAGAAGAGAAGTTTTATGATGTACTTTACTTTATCTCAATAAAAAAGAGAAGATGTGAATGAATCTACCATGGAACTTTTTCCATAAACATATATAGGTTTAGATATATTATTAATTTCGGTACAAATTATCCTAAATCCAAAACTAAAGAATATAGTGACAGCGAATAAGATATTACTAGAATTCTCTAAAAAATAAATCCTTCTAATACAAAGGGTAATATAAAAGTGAAATTCCAGAATATATATGTATATTTAATAGGAGAAAATGTTTATCAAATGAATGTGAAGTCAGTGAAAATGAATATCAGTCATAACGATGGTGAAGATAATGAAAACAACTCATCTCTAAAGTAAACGATGAAATTATTACCAATTATGAAGGAAATTATGAAATTGAATAAGAAGTGGGTAGGATGTAGTTCATTCTGAATAATAAATTGAATGATTATTTATCAAATATTCTTATATATGATAAAATATGTCATAATGTTGATGAATGAAAATGATTCATCCAATTTAATTTAATTTCTTATAGAATGACCAGATTAATATCTTTATCTCATATAAATTAATTTTATTAGAATATTAAAAGGAAAGTATATCGAAAAAACATCCTTTCAAATGTTTTAATTATGTATAGGAATATTATTTATCTAAGAACTGTCCCACAAAATATGCAGGGTAAAATAAAAATGAATAAGTTACCTAGAGGTCCACAAATATGAGATATCTACCAAAAGTTCATTCCTTGATAAAAGAATATTTCACCAAGTTCTTCTAGAATGGTATTTATACTAATTATGGAAGGAATTTTTAATAGTGGAGAAGGTTGGGATAGTGATGGGAAATGTCAAAAAGGAGTATCTCATAGAGTTCTCAATGCAAAAGGAGAAAAATATGTGAACCCATTGAAATATAAGTCATAATACATTTGTTATTACATTGTAGGGGAATGAGAGTGTCCTGAAAAATACATTATGAGAAATGGAATAAAAATCTATTTAAATAAAAAATTAAGGCTATTAAAAAAAACAATTTACTTGAAATTTTTTCAAAATAACAATGGATAATACATGTTAAAAAATAAAGTATGTTCAATGAAATTGAAATTATGGATGTTGATATTGAAAAAAGGGAAAACCCATTGATGGCATTACTTACACCATTATACTTGGGGAAATGGAAATTAAAAAATCATGTAAGAAATTTTTTGATATTTTGTTGGAGGATGAAAACATTATACAAAAAGGACAATGTGTTTAATGAAAAAAGGAGAATACTCCAAGTAACCTAAAAATGTAACTATTGAAAATAAGATTCCTGATATGAAAATAGAGAGTATTAATATGTTTTAGTGAAGAATATAATGAGCTTGATATTATAAAATAAGTGAACAAAATATGAAATGCATATGTGTTATGTTTTCTTTTACAGAAAACATATAAATAATATTCAAATTATGGAATTTCAGGGTGATTAATTTGTGATGATTGTTGGTGGTCGGATCATCAATGAATAAAATACTAGTTTTGATAGGTGTAGAAAGTATTTTTTTATATATTTTCATGAAATTTAATAAAATAAGTGACTGGGGGATAATTAAGACTTTTTTAAGAGTGATTTTATTTATGATAATGTCTTTAGGTTTTCCCAAAAAGATCTAGATTGATCTGAGTTGTGTATAGAATTTCTAGATTAAGACAATATAGAAACTTTATATAGTTGAAAATTTATACATGTACTAAATCAGTTGATGTGGTCTAATATTTAATTCTTATGATAAATTTTGATTGACGATATAATATAAATGTGGTAAATCATCACAATCATTTTATTATTTAAGCAGTTCATATATTGATATTTCACATAAATATGATCTTTACGACCAATCCATTGATTTGAGATATGTATAGGTGATATCCAAAAACATTATGACTAAATCCAATTCATGTACTGATTTAATAGTATCATTGCAAGTAATGAGCAGTGCGAAGGATATTCAAGGTTCATTACCTATTTTTAATGGCGATTCAAGATCTTGTATGTTTCATGATGATATGAAAAATGAAAATTGGAACATTATTGGGTGTGGTGGTTTTATTCTAGAAATTTTGAGAAGAATATTCAAATGAGATGTTTTTTGAATATTGAATATAGGATCAACATGGAAGGGTGTATCCATGTTGGTAATTTTTAAAATAATATCAAGCTGTAGTCTAATAAATGGAGAAATATTTCATAGTAAATTATATGTGGGAGTTTTGGTTGAGGATTTGATAATATAAATTTTAATCATAAATCTTCAGATATTGTTTGGATTTGGTTGATTTTTTTAGTGTAATGATTCTAAGTGTAATATTTTGAATATTAGTGTATGGATTTTGAACATATGGATTTTATTTTTACAACATTATCCCACTAAGCCATATAATTATTATATGATTTGGAATTTTTTGATTAATATAATGTTTGAAAAATTAGGGTTTCTAGAAATGTTTTATTATGAAGAATATAAAATTTATAAGATTTCAATTGTTCCATACTTTAAGGAAAAATTAACATGATTTTTATTATTAAGATTCATACATGATTTATTAAGTAATAATGAAAACGTTTTCATGAGTGATTTACACTACAAAAGAGGAATCCATGACCGTAGGGGTTATATAAATGAATATATTTTTATGTTAAGATTGTATGAGTGAAAATTATTGAAGATATTAGAGTAATAATTACAATTTTATTTCATAGTTATTACATGTGGGTATTACATTGATTGTGAAGAGAAACAATGATATTATTTTATGAAAATATAAATTTTAGTCTTCTTGAAAATACAAATTTAGATTTCTATAACTCTATTATTATAAGTGGGAGACTTTAAAATAATTAAATTTTTTTAAATATTATTCACATGATATATCATGAATATATAAATTCATTAAAAAATAATAATTAAAATGTGGTGAATAATATGAAAAAAGGTACTTGGTGAGTCAACTGTGATGTTTTTAGAGAAAAGGGAAGAAGAAAAAGTCCATAATTCCTTATAAATTTTATAATGATATATTTTCATGATGAATATTAATTCATTATTACCATCATAAATCACTATGATTGTGATTTAAAGTGGTAACTTTTTTAGGTAAGAAAAAAATAAGAAAAAAATACATAGAACACCTGATAACATGATTACAATATACAAGAGGAAGACATATTAGTTTTCACCCAAACTACTGATCATTAAATATTTAGAGACAATATTTTGTTTATGATACCTTGATACATAGTCGCATGACATACAAGTGAGATTTTAATGGTTATTCCCTTATAGTTTTATTGAAATGATTATTCTATTGTTAGAGTGATCTCAATGAAATATAAATCACAATAAGGACTAGACTTATCAAATTTGGAGGTAAATCTCTTAAATATTATATATTTTCATATTTTGGTGTGTTTTTGTGTATGATGAAAAACATTATCCCAAGAACTCTAATAAGTGGTGATGTCTACATCAAAATAAATTTTATAAGTATATTGATCGCCAATTTACACCTTACTTAGTGATGATTTATAAATTTTGCATTGGTTCTCATATTGGAATCATATTCAGGTTGACTTAATTGATTATTTGTTTTTAGAATATTGGTATTTAAAGTGTCTTTTAGAAAGAATAATACTTTAGTGATTTATTTATCTATAATTGATGATTTAAAATTAGTGAATAAAAAGGAAATACCAACCTTTGATGAGAATGGATATTCCATATAGGAGGAAGATAAGTTTCCATTACCAATATCTATCAGTAAGAATGTTTTATAAGATGATAATAACTATGTTTTACAACATTATTAATGTTTTTACTTGAAATTGGATGATAACTAAAATATGGAAAATTATATTCCTGCTAGAAATTCTATTTTTTCATCACATTCAGAGTGTTAATTTCTGAAAGTTAAAATAATTGAAAGAGACAAAGGTTTTGGAATAAACAATAGAATACATATAATGGTAAAATCAAAATAAATTGGTATTAATTGAAATTTTTGTAACATAAATATGAAAAAATATAGATTTATGATGATTATACTATTGATATTTTCTTCATGAGAGTTATTGAAGTAGTGAGAGCGATCAGAGGATATTGGGAGAAGCATAAATATTATTATATTATTGAAAATTATATATATATATATATATAAATTACAAGACATGTTTGGTGGTAAAGTATTTCCATTTCAATAAAGGATCAAGGTGATATCCCCCTTGATGAAATTCATATTATTTTAATATTTTATGTTCTTATAATGGTAAATGTTGTCTTGAATAATGTTACAACTGAAATGGATAAATATTTTAATGACACAAATCAAGAGAAAATGATGAATAAGGATGTTTTTGAATAATAATCTTATTATTTATATTTTTATGAAGATATATAGAATATGTTTGATTAATTAAATTTCTTTATCTTATGAAAATTGAAAAAATGGAAAGGAACGTAAATTGGAAAATTTCCCGTAAAATGTTTTAGATGTAGAGCTAAAATAATTATTTCTAAAAATTATCCTGAATAAAAAATTGAATTTTATAGAGATATAGAATAATATAATAAAAGAATGTTCTCAAAAAATAAATCCAAAAAATTAAATGGATATTTAGAAGATAAGGATAATAATATATGAAAATTTAAAGGAGAGAATTTCTATAAAAGGAAAGAGATGGTAGTAAAAATAACTATGAATCATTATATGATTATGATTTTGAAAAAATTAAAATTAAGAAATTAAATAATTAAAATATTACTAATTTTGAATTTAATTCTATAAGTGAAGAATAAGGGTCTAGGATTTAATTCCTGATAAATAAATAATTAAATGATTATCTATCAAATATATCTAAATTATAAAAGTAATAATGATTAATAATAAAAATTCATCATCCAATGGAAATGAATTAATTTCCAAAAGGAAATATATAATTTTAATAAACTCCTAAACCTAATATCAAAGAAATTACAATTTTAAAAAGAAGATTTTGATATTATTCAATATATCGTGGTTCATCTGAAAAATATTTGAACCAATCTAGATCCAACATTAAATAATCAATTTCAAATGTTATATAATTTTCTAATAAGAATGAAATTTTTGAAGTTAAAAAACCTATTATAATAATGAAATATTTTTTAAAATGATGGAGAATAATCAAATAATAGTGCTCATTCTATGAAGAACAATTTTTTTGAAAAATATGGTGATAAACAATGATCTATAAAAACATATAAAACTTTCCATAGTTGAAAAATTCTACAACTAGTGACTCTAGAAAAGATTAAAAGAGATTTAGTATGAAGAAAAATATATCATGAAATCATAATATTGATTTTTGAAAAATGTATATAGGATTACTGACTCCAAGAAAGATGTTATAAAAGTAGAATATTTTAGATTTTATGTTATATAAAAAGTAAAATATGCATTTTATGGTTACCACCTATAAGCTGGAAGTTTTTACATGTATAAAAATTGATCTGATTTAACTTCCATCATTTTAAAATGGTTATGTTTTTTGAGTGGAATTAATTGAATGGGATTTAGACCATTCAAAAAAATATCCCAAAACAGATTGCAAATTCATAACAAAAATATAAAAACAAGTTTGATATTCTTAAAGAAGTCGATGGAATGTATGATTAGTCTGTTAAATAAAAAAATTAATGCATTTTAATTAAATTTAGGAAATAATTATCACTTTATTATCCAAAATACATATAATATGAACATAAAATTACAGGTTAACATTTTAGTTATTGATGTTTCTATCAAAACATCCAAAGGGGAAAACAATTAGAATTTGGAAAATAGACATTCTTCTCATATGATAGGAGATTTAAAACATTTTATTTATTTTGAATAGGAAATGTAGGTTTACTAACCTTTTTAAATGATGATTCTATAATGGTTATGAGATATGGATCAACTTTTATCAGAAAAATATGAAATCTAAAAACACTCATTATTTCGATTGATTAACACAAATTTTTTTAAATGTATCTAGGATGTATAACACATGAAATTAAGTGATAATTACGATGAATGGGTTAATGGGAATGAACATAAAATATTGTTTAATGGGGAAAATATTAAATTGGAGTAGAGGTAATTTTTGAAGTGGATAATGATATAAATCCATGTTATCTTAGTTTGAAATAAGAGTATGAATTATAGAATCAAAGGATTTTTTATCTTGAAATAATGAAGTTGATAATTATCACCACAAATAAAAACTTTCATTATTATTATGTTATAAAAATGGAATGATATTTCATGATATCTTCATTCAAAAAGGGGAATATTACTATCACTTTATACAAGAAGGTGAAGATTTGATCAAATCACTAAATTATTGAAATACAACGTGTATTTTCTATAAAAAAGATACATAAAAACAATGGAACATTGTTTATAAATGATAAATTTAAAGCTTATTTTGATAATCATGGAATCCAAATAATAATAATTTACATCACACATACAATAAAAACGATGTGTATGAATTGGAGAATAGATATTAGGTGGATATGGCTCATAAAAGCTTGACCGAGGATTATAATTCTTGATAAATTTTAATGAATGCTATTTCAATAGATGATCACATGAAAAGTCATTTTTATATAAATTTAATTATTATATATACCTTTTTGATTTATATTATATAAATAATCCAAGTATGAAGAATCTTCCTAAGATGGGAAACACTTTTGTTATCAAAGTAAACCGTGAAAGTTTTAGGAGTTCCAGAATTTGAAGAGTTTATTAGTTTTGAAAAGTATATCCTCAAAATTGAAGATATTAATAATTTTCAAACAAATAATGTTGAAGAATTATTGATATCACTTATGTGAATATATTTGACTATTTAAAGAAAGAAGTCTTATGCGATGAATCAATTTCCAAAAGAGATGATGATTGATTTGTTGTTAAATAGCTAGTATAAATTTTAGAGAGAGACAACATCTTTCTAAATAAAAATTTGGATATGGAGATTACACAATTTTTATTATTGACTAACAATATCATTCATCTCTACCAAATACAAGAAGTAAATTTCTTGTCTAAAACATCAATGTAAATCATGGAAAACATGTATATATAATAACTCTGAGGCCAACTTATCATATTTCACTATTCCTTGATGTTGAACCAAATTATGTTTAAAAGTACTGGGAGAATTATGAATGGGTTGATTTTGGGAATGTTAAATTGAACCAAACTAAGGATAATGAGACTTTTTAGTTAGTTCCCAAACATTGAGACAATAATGTGATGTGAAAATTGTTATTGGTTTCAATCAAATTGAATGAAAAGGGTGAGGTGGTGAGAAATAATGAAATATTGGTGTGAAATGGATATAAACATGTTTAAGAATTAGAATTTTATAAATCCATTAAACCCATTTCATGGATTGAATCTATTGTAATTTTTCTTTCTATTGATGTAAAACAAAAATACAAGATATTCCAAATGGATTTCGGGTGTTCCTTCCCTAGTAGTGAGTTAGAAGAGGAGGTATAAATGGAGAAACCAAGAAGGTTATTTCGTAAATATTATGAGAGATTTGTTTACAATTTAATGAAGGAATTATATGGGCTGAAATAATCCCTTATAGTTTGGTATTCTAATATAGACAATAACCCAATGATGTTGAATGCTAGATGGATAATAATGGACCAGAGTATCAATATCAAAGATGAAAAAGATGAATCTATTTTCCATATGTATATATATAAGACATAATATTTTCTAGAAACTATGAATAAATGTGTAAGATGATTTATTTGGATATAAATGCATTATTTGAAATTTACATTCATGGAGAGATGATATAAATTATTATATTACACATTTCAATATAGAAACATTTAATCTCTATTTATCAAGGGAAGTATGGTAGGGATATTTTAATTAGTTTATAATGGGGTTATTAAAATATGATTTCAATCTTATGTTTAGTGTGATTCATGATAGATGAATATTATAATGGATGTTTTGTTGATCCTAGAGAATTCATAACATTAATTACAATTTTTTACCTCAAATATTTAAAGATAGATTTAATTTTTTGTTCTCCAAAGATGTTCTTGGAATGATTGTGCACCTAATTAGTCCTATTTTATAAAATGAAAAATGTATTATTAGTTATATAAAGGGAAAAAGAATTTTGTGTTGAAATATGAAAAAATGAATTTAGATCTATTTGGTTGTGAAGATAGAGATTAGGGTGGATATTTTGGTAATATAAGATCCCCATCTGGTATATTTTTCATCCTTGGTGATATGTGTGTATGTTGGAACATTAATAAATAGAGTTCTGTGAATTTATGTATTGATAAGGAAGAATATATCATTTTAAATCAATAAAAATATTAGTTAATATGGGTGAATACACAATTGTAAAATATAAATGTTTATTTGAATATTCCACTTCTTCTAGGTTTTGATAATCAATGTTCCTTAAATTTGTTTAGGAATCTTCGTAAACATTAATAAAGAAATTGAAATGATATTAAATATAGCTTTATCATGTATATATGTATGTAAAGGAATGATTGGTGGAATAAGAATTTCTCTATGAAGGACATAGGTGTGGCACCCTATATTACAAGGATCATGAGCATTTGTGATAAATCCTAGAGGTTTCTTTGAATAAGTAAAAGTACATACATTGACAAGATACTTATGAAATTATTATGATGCAATCCAAGACAGGACTAGTTCTAGTGGAACACGGTGTACATCATTCAAAGAAAATGCTCCCTCATGACTAATAAGGGAAAGAGATAATGAGTATGATCCCATGTTCTTTAGTGAAAAGATTAATAATGCATGAGATGTTATATAATCGAATAGATTATGGCTATGAAATGGGAATGTAAGGAAGATGTCAAGAATATCTAGGAGAAAAACATTGGGTAATTGTTAAAGATATCATAATTTATCTGAGAAGAACAAAGGATATATTCATTTTGTGTAGAGGAGATGAGAAGATGCCTATCAGGGGTTATAAAAAGGATAATTTTCAAACATATTAGAATTATTTAAAGTCACAGTCAGGATATTGTCTCCATCCCAACAGAGGTTCTGTGAGCTGGAATAGTTCAAAGAAGCCTGTTATCACTGATTTTAAAATAGAGTTTGATTATATAATAGCATTTTATGAAGAAAAGGAACCCACTTTGATAAATTTTTTCCCAATATCATGATGTGGTACCTTGTAGTATGACCCTATCACACTGTATAATGATAATACTATAGTAGTGGATCTTTAAAAATATCCAAGGTCACACCAACATTAAATGAATATACTCTAGAAGTATCACCTATTGAGGTATTCTTTTCAAAGGGTTGAAGTTCTTGTAAGAATGTTTCTAATTGAGGAAAACATGGTGGACCCCACGACTAAAGGAAAATCGTTGCATAAGAATGATTATCATTTGAGATATAGGGGACTAAAGGGTGATATTTGTTGGATTTAGTGAATGTAGTAATCTAATGGAGATGGGACTCTAGAACCAAATTCTATTTTCTTTATGGTAACATGTGTTCATAGTTTTCAATAATAATAAACTATTAATCCCATCTTGATTTTTCATTAGTATGACATAGTGTGTGATAATGTCCAAAGATAAAATTTCACACTGAATGTCCATAAAATTTTCTCGCTATGATATAATCAGAGAACTACCATGAAAGTATTCTTAAATATATGCTATATAGTATGATGATATCGTTTTAGGGAAATAAATAATACAATCTATTAATGGTTGATTCTCATAGTACTTTGAGGCATCTTGTCATGGTGTACACCCTTAGTAACATCCATCGTAGGAAATTTTGAGAATGAGACATCCCGGTATAAAATCCATAATTATATAAGTCATTATATGGTCTTATCTGCAGACATATGTATTTATCCTTAACCTTTAATATTATTGTTAATGTGTTTTATAAGTTTGATACAATTATTTATTTATAAAAACCATGATAATATATGTTCATGACAAGGTAGAATATGTTGGTAGCGTCGTGAGTAATATTGAATTGATGAATAATTTGATAAATTATTTTCCATTCTATTCTTTAATTAATGTTTATATCTCATGAATTTGATGGAAATGATATATCCAAAATAAATTTATAGACATAGTTTTATATTATCATGTTTGATTTTTGAAAATTTAAAGAAAGAGTCATCGAGCACATAGGTTGATGGAACCAATATACAACATGTATGATTAGAGATATCATGATAACAGTATCATATTAAAAAGTAAACATCATTATGAGGTATTATGTTGTTACTGAAATAACCCCTTTCTCTATGGTTGTGTCAGAGTGTTTCTAGATTCCAACATTACACATTAGGTTTATTTACTTAATTCCACTGATAAAGATTCCTAGTGGGTTCCAAACTAAGTGTATAAAAAATTCAGTTAAATAATATATTATTATATATTATTTACCATGTTGAATAAATATTATCACCCCATGTGGTTTAATAATTATTAATGTTTTTTTTGATCACATATAAACCATTTTTATAAATTAGTCAAAATATTATGTGAAAATAATATTTAATGAATATTTATTTTCAATTTATTGAAAATAATATATATTTATTTATTGGATAATAATAAAATGGTATTTATTTATTAAATAAGTAGTTATTATTCATGTCTTGAGAAATATTGTGTCAGAATGGGGGACTGGGTGTATAATTTTCATGATAAATAATATATATTTAATTTTATTTGATTAAATAATATTTAAATTTAATTATGAGGTTTGACACACATTGTATATTATTATTATTATTATTATTATTATTTACAACGAGGTTACACATTGATTAAATAAATAAAAAGGAACAATTTTTCAATTATTTATTTCAAACACTTGAAATATATAAAAATAGTTTTATTATTTCTCATGTGATCCAACTCATTTTTTACACAATGGAATACGAAGAATCATCTCAAATCCCTAGAGATCTCCCTTCACCAACAATTCTCACAATAATGGACAGAGATCTTCCTCCACCTTCCACTCCAAAGACAAGATAGATAATTAAGAAACCTTTGTATGAGATTCTAATGTTTTTTATTGATTTGAAAGATATAATATTATTTTTTTTATAAAAATATATTTTAATCATGAAAATATAATTCATTTATAATTTTATTGACCAGATAAATTTTAAATTTATAAATGCAATTTTTCTAAAAATATAATGTTTAAAAATTAAATTAAATAATGTTAAAATTATTTTATCTTTTATATAAAAAATATATTTCATAGAAATATTTTCATATTTTTAGTAATTAGGTTTATATTATGTAATGAGGGACCTTATTTAGTAATACTTTATAAATTACTTAGTAAAAAACTAGTTACCATAGTAAAATATGTAATGGTAAAAGTAATAAATATCTATGTAAGGGGATTATAACATGTTATAAATATGATGAAATTTTTGTTTTGACGGGTTTTAAATAATATACCCTCACTCAATATATTATTTCTCATAATTAGAGCCTTTAGACTAAAATATTGTTATGAAATTTTTGTAATGAGGAAGTTGTTTAAAAAAACAATTCTCAACACTTAAAAAGGGGGCATCCAACACCCCTTCAAAGAAATAAATTTTTATGATTTTTTACTAAAAAAAGATGTTTTTTCTAATCCCAAAATCCCCCTTCACATCAATAAGATTTTGATTATATAGAAATATCATATGCTCTCCATTTTGGTGGAATCCTTCAAGGAAAATATAATGTTATCAAATTGAGAACTCATTCCCCCTAAAATCTCTTCCTTTTTAAATTATTACTTTTCGATACCAATATATTTACATTATTGTTTATATAGTTATTTTGTTAGAATGATCTATATGCTTGTTTATTCCACTCACTTATATAAAAATGTAAATGTCAATCATATGTATGTGGAGGCTACCACCTCTAAAATAGAACATGTTTCATTTTCATTACCAACATTTATAGATAGTTTTTCGAATGGGATAAATAGATTATATTATTTTTATGAAATACATATGTTTTTATGATATATTTGGAATCATATAGATAATATGAACTGCAAAAAATATTTATAATTTTAACCATCTAGAATAATCTATCAAAGAGTAAAAATATCTCTTTGTATTATGTAATATATTTATATAAGTCATATTATTATATTAATTCATTCCAATTATGATATATCAAAATAATAATAATAAAATTACAATAATATTCACCTCTTATACAGATATTATAACTAAACCTTTTTGGAACAATCCATTATATTAATTAAGGTGTGTTTTTGTTGAGTCAGTTTGAGCACCCACATGAACAATGCTACAAAATAATATCATTGAAGAATGTGAGAAAAAAAATCATAATATAATATATATATAAGGAAATTATATTTTAATTTTTTATGGATTTGTGACATCAATAATATACCCATTATTAAGAAATCCACCATTAGATTGTTAAAATTATTGGAACAAACCTATCACTATTTTCACATTGATGGATCGTATCTAAAAAAAAATTGAAAACAATAATATATATATTTATTTATTTTTTTACAAATAATAAGTTCTTTTATATTTACTTGTCTTGTAACTCTATAATTTTTTATAATAACATCAAACATTATTTCTATTACAAAACAAGTTTAAAATGATGAAGATTACTCCAATAAGATATTTAAAATTGGTATTAACTAATTATTATGATTGTAGAGAATAATTATAAATGAATCTTAAAAATGGTTATAAATGTTAATATAGTAATAAAATATGATATAATGATTGTTATGTTTTTTATAATGGATTTTTGAGCATGTTCATGTAAGATGGAATACAATGTATGGGTTTCCTATGTAAAATTTAATTTCATGAGACACATTTCTTATTATAAAACAAGTTTTTTAAAATAATTTATGAAATATACCATTAATATTTTGTTATAGTATTCTCTCCTTATTCATGATATTTAAGGTTTTTTTGAAATGATTCCCTTCAAAAAAAATTTAACTAAATGTTTCTAATGTCTTGGGTGTTTCATCAAATAAATTCCCAAAACTATATCCATTGTCTTAATTATTTAAATATAATTTAAATGATTTATTTATTCATAATATTCCTCTAATTTATGTGATATTTAATTTTTTTAGTTGGTAAATTACTTCAAATCATTAATAAAAACTTTTATGTAAATTTGTTTCGGAAATAAAAGATATAATATTGGTAAGAATAACTCATATTTTATCCTATATAAAATTTATTCTAGGATAATATATTTCAATCCCACAATGTTATCCACTTTTTTATGAAATATAATATAGATTATTTTATGTTATTATCATAATTGAATATACTCATTTTCAAAATGAAAATCAAATACTCATTTTAATATGTGGTATTTTAAATAGATAAATTTCAAAATATTTAAAAAATGTTTCCATCCATAAAAATATAATGTTTATCTTCTACACCATATTTATTTGGATATTTTTTATGGATTTTCAATGATATATTATATATGTTTTTTGAGAAGTAATTTTTTATTTTATTGACATCATTTTTTTGAAAATAACATTTGAATGTAACTGGTAACATCAAAATATTTTAAATATGTTGAAAATGTATTCTAAAATCTACGTTCAACATTATACTAGTGAATACATATTTCCACAACCATTTTCATTCAATATGAATAATTATCTATATAATTTAATGTTTTATAATTGAAATTGATTTTCTCACACTTTACTAAAATAATTCATTTAAAATACTTTCAAAAGATCAAGGATGTTTCTTATTTACAATAATGTTTTTATAAAACTTCAAAATGTTGTTTTTTGTATACTTCATCATCATTTGATGTAAATTATCAATTACAAAGGATATTATTCAACTGATACCATAAACCTCCTTCCCTTGGAAGACTTGTAAAATGTTATTTTCTATCATAGAAATGTAGCATCATTGCCATTTTCTTGCTCACTTGTTAAAGGCTATAAACCTACTATTTTTCCAATACCATTCACCCATGAATATATATATTTTATATTCCATTGATTAAATATGGCTCACCATGATTCCAAAAATAAATTGATTAGATAAATCATTTATGTACCCATATTTTCTTTATATTTTTATTTTAAATACAATATGATTTATCCACATTGAATGATATCTACCTTGAATGTTAACTAATTTCAAGGGATACCCATTTATTTTTATTGATTTTTCAAGTTATTTTTGTTGATATATTTATGAATATTCCCTTATTTTTATTCATTTTGGAAATTATATGAATGACCTTTTTATTTGATTGGTTGTTTATTATATAATAAATGATTGATTTCAAGTGGCACTCAAATGTATGGATAAATTAAAGGAGAAGTCATATATTAAACTCAAATGCATTGGTTAATGTTTTATATCACATGAGATAATGTATCACGGGTCTTCATTTATATGAAAAAAAACTAAAGAGTGGCCCTTCATTGATATGCTCAAAATATAAAGGATGGGACTTATTTGATATGCTAAAATAATAAAGGGGGATCCTTCTAATATATGATCAAAAACAAAAGGGTGTGCCCTCTTAGAAATACTCCGAAAAAATCAATGGCCTTCATGGATATGTTTAAATTATAATGATAACATATTCTTAAATTTAGTCCATAGTAATATTCTTATATTTAGAACTATATAATGTTCTTATGTATCATGTTTGTTGAATCATGTTTACAAACTCTCTTGATTCATTTATTTTGTTCTTACATGGATTAATCCATAAATCATGATATATGACATAATATATTCTCGGTATAATTTTCATAGGTATATTTAGTATACCCATATTCTCATCTTAGGATTAGATATGATCCATAGTTATTATCACTTATATTTCTTTGTTTTGAGAATTTGATCTCACTCCTTAATTATGTTTCCATTTCAAAAAGTTATTATGAAAAGTAATATGTAAAATTTGTGTAGAAGAGTATATTGGATGGATATTTAATGGGAACTATTTAAGACCTGTTATGGGTCAGTAAATTGTTTATAGGGTTAGATAAAATACATTGGTTGAAGAATACATTAGTTTTAATAGTTAATGTTTTATCCTATTTCTATATAACTCTAAACCTAAATTGTATTTTGAATATTTTATAATGAAATAATTGATTAATGTTATGTTTTTGAGACAACCACATCCTTTATGTGTGTTACACCAACTATTATTTCTTCTAAAATACATAACAAATATTCTCCAGGTTTTAAATAGTATTAAGAATACACTTATATTTATTCAACTGTAAATATATATCCATTTAATAATATCAAATATATTTTTCTCAAATTTTTTATAAACTCAACATGATTTTAAGTAATTAGAAATCCCCCATTTATACTTGTTTTAACATCTTTAATATTAGTCAACGAATCCATTTAAATCTATTTTACACCCATCCATTTAATTCCCATATAATTTTTACAAACCTACAACCAAATAATATTAATAAAATGTGAAGATTTATTTTTCTAAAAATATCTTTACATGCATGGATACATACAAATTTTCTACGTGTACTTCTTTCTTGTAGCACAATATCATAACCTTATTTTAATGTCATGAGAATATATAAATCAAGAAAAATATTTTTCCCCCTAGATATTCATTAATATGTATATGAGTCTATAACTGATAGTGAAGTAGACATGTTTAGATTGAACACATTTCTAAGTATGGATCGACTTCATGTCAAGATCATCTATGTGGATGGACCATATAAACAACCTTCATTTGACCATTTAAATAATAAATCAACCAAATAACAAACAATAAAATGAATTTGTGAGGAAGAAGTTAGTGGATCGACCATGAGTTACCATTATGCATTTTTTTATATGTGTCACGTCGACCATATGTAATAATTATCAACAATATGAAGTGATCAATTCTTATAGGCCTAATCTAATGCACAAAAAACTCTAATTGGATGCTAGAAAACATGGTTAGGTGATCAGAAACATTAGAATATTCAATAAACATTTTTAAATCATTTTTAGTAGATCTACTATAGTTACAAACATCAGAATGACCATACATAACTCAATTTTGAAATTCCATTCTTTATTTTGTATGAATCGTGACATCCTCAAATCATCTCCTTCCATGTTTAATATACTTGAAGTCTATTAAATGTTTTTGTAGACTTTGTATCTATTTACAAAAACACGTGACTAATTTTTATTTGAGGACCCTCACATTAAAAATCACAATAACCATTTCCTATTATTGAGGAATTGACAGAAAAGAAAAGAAAATATATCATATCCACATTATCCTTCTTTAAAAAGAACTATTTTCAAACCCGGGCTCGAAAAAAATTATTTATCATAAATAAATATGTTATTAATTTTATTTAAAAGGATACTTTTTTATCTTTCCATTTTCATTATTCACACAATACCTTGATTGTAATGGTTTTTATTTCTCAATTTTTATTCATTGTGTTCTAATGCTTCTTCATATTCTCTATTATTATTATTTTGATGCATTCTTCCCAATAGATTTATTATTTTGTATTTCATATTTTATTTTATGATTTATATTTCATTAAAACTAAATCCTTTTCAAATGTCTATTACTTCATAAATTATTATTATTTTAATGGTTTTACATTTTAGTTTTTATTTCATTTTGATATGTTCTATATTCACATCCTTATTTATTTATATGTGGTATATATTGTCTCGTCAATTTCATTTACCAGAATTTTCTTGAAATTCAGAAGATTGATAAGTCCATATAATGATATTTCATACAATTTATTTTTATACAAAAGTTATGAAAACAATATGGGTTTATTTTTTAATCTAATATTGAATCAAGATCACATGTGTTAAATTTATATTTGTAAAATTTCATGTCTTTTATCCCTAACACCCCATCTATTTTCTTATCTTATGGTTTGTCTAGGGTTTTAAATTTTTCATCTCTCTTTGGTTCTTAACTCATATACATCAATGAACCTTAAGGTGCCTTATGGTACATTATGGATATAAACAATTGATACCATCCATAATCTTTATTTTAGTGGGGAAGACCATATTTTATAGGACTTTTCAATAAAATCATTCCTTTCTCATAGATTAATTATCTGGTGATTAAATTGGGATCATTTTCACCAATAAAACATATGTATGGTTTTCATTATATCGTATGAGATAAAAATAGAATGAGTAGTAAACCAAATCCCCTATGGGACTCCTTCTACTATGTGATGATGGTCTTTTAAGAATTCATTTACATATTCAATGACTTCATATGCCTATTTGTATAAAAAAATTCCCAAAAATATTTTATTATATCATGGATCATGATCATTGACCCATGTATCCTCACTCTTTTGACTCATTTTTTATGATATTATAAAATCATAATGTCATGATTCTTAATTTATGATCCATGTGTTACATGGTATTATTTTCTCATGTTATGTTTATTAAACCTTATTATGTTATCATAACCACGTTTTCCTATTATTCTCTATTATTATCTCCAATTCTTACCACTTCTATTTTCCCTTATTAAAAATATTAGCACACTAATTCTTTTGTTTCCATTCCCTAGGTGAATTAGAGAGTATTATATATTTTATGTTTTTAGAATGGAATAATATGTGGGGGATTTTATAGGGCATGTTCATCTATTAATATATACCATTAAAGAGTTTTGGCTTAGTGGAAAAATAATTTCATTTATTAGGAAATGTTTGGGTTTTACTATGAAATGATTTACCTAATGATCATAAATTATAAAACAAAATGGTCTTGGGAATATAAGTGGCGAAATATTGCATAAAAATCATGTAGTTATGTGTGAATGACTTCGATCTATTATATATTAGGAGATTTTTTGTAAGAATGAAAAGAATATAATACACATACGGTGTGAAATAATTCTAAGGGAATCTATTGTAACTATGAGTTAATCGATAACTTACATCATACATGAAAATATATTTTTGAATGATGATGTCATGGAATCCAACACTTTTATAATAAAAAATATCAAGCCTTAATACTGTTACCAACCATTTATTGTTAATCAATAATAATCATTTATGTAATCCCATTGTCAATAATGAATTAATATTTACATATTTAATCAAAAAAATGTTATCTTATTAATTTTTTTTTCTAATATCTATACCAATTATATTTAAATGTATTTCCCAAATACATGGTTTCCACTTATTAAACATATTCACATTCCACTACATAATCATTATTCTAATTGATGTGTTTAATCATATACTATTTATTTTTATCATTAAATCATTAAGGAGAATCCTTCCATTGACTAATTCATAACATGGTTACCATTGCACAATTTTTTGAATTAAAACATAGCTATACATACATGAAAGAATGATATACTCAAAATATGATAAGTACAAAATAACAAGTAATAAGCATAAAATAATCAAACAATAAGAATAGTGAAAATGAACAAGGATCCTAGCCTAAATCAATATTCCAAACATCATCCCCAACACATTTCAAAACCATCCCACCATCAGCCACATTAAGCCACTACCACATCAACATCACAACAACTCATCGCTCACCAATCATCCAAGCATATTAGGTTACATTTATGAAAGTGACCTCTTTGATTCTGCAGTTGTTTTAATTAGTTGTGTAACTGATGCAGATTTATCTTTGAGATATTTTTAG
This sequence comes from Viscum album, assembly GCA_963277665.1. Lineage (NCBI taxonomy): Eukaryota > Viridiplantae > Streptophyta > Magnoliopsida > Santalales > Viscaceae > Viscum > Viscum album. The sequence continues at coordinate 911,739,362 of OY728140.1, forward strand.
TGTGCTTATTTAAAATGGATTTTTGGGTGTGCAAATGGTGGTTTTGGTGTGTGTAGGACTTTTTCTGGTTTGAGTATATTCTTATGACATGTGACATGAACTTGAAATTGGTTTGAGCACAAATGGGGAAGCCCAAGTAGCTAGGAGGGTGAACTAGACTAGTGGGCTAGTATTCCGGAGGTGACTCGACCCGGTTTCACTAGCAGGACTGACGATTGCAACACTAACTAAACAAATGCTATTCTGAGGGTCATGGTCTTCTAAGCCACATTTTCTGAGGGTCGTGGCCTTCTAAGCCACGTTTCACCAAGACATGAAGATCTAGGGGCCCGAGCTAGCTAACACCCACGCAACCTCTACCATATTAGTGCTCATTGGTTAATTTACGCTCATCAGTGTAACACTTGGGTTATTTTAAAAGTAAGTGTGTGTGTGTGTGTTTTAATTCAAATTGTTTCTTTTTTCAAACTACTTTCTCTAAACCTGTTTTCTCTAATGTTGTTCAAGCTTTTAGTTCTTTTCTTTAATTAAAATTTCAAATGTATTTTCCGTTTAATAATTGTGCGTGGAACCTTTTCTCGGTGGTATCTTACTTGGCTTTTAGCTCACACCCTACATACACCTTTCGGTGTATGTAGATTATGTTTCATTATTCTTTTCAGGTCGAGGCATTGGGCATAACGATGAAGGTTCGAGTTGCATTGGTTTCCCCATGCAGGTTGGCGGCGATGGCTTGGGGATGTGACTCCTCATGTCACACGGAGGTTTGTGTGGAGTTTTTAATTTTATTTTATTTTATTTTATTGATGTAGTTTCTTTTGAGTTTTTATTTCAAGATGTTAACTTTAAATTCGAACTTGGTATAAGGGTCTGTTTGGTTGTCAGTTTTTAGTTTCAATTTAATCATCTTGTTGTTTGTTTTATATTTATTCATCTGGGTAAATCGTTCCCATGTTTATTTTTGATACCCGTGCACTTGTGCCAGCCCGTGGGGATCGGGAACGCCCTTCAGGCCATGTCGCGGACCGGGTCAGGCGCCAGGTCGGATGGTGACCCGGCCTGGTTCATGACAAAATGGTATCAGAGGGGTTTTTGTTCTTGTTAATTGGGGTGTCAGGTAGATCGGAGATATGATTGTCGGTACTCGAGTTGTAGGTGCGGGAAGAGCATCGCAAACTCTTGCTCATTTCGATCCTCGAGTAACCAGGGGTAGTTCAGGATTTATGTTTTGGATTTGGTCTTTATGGATGGGGGATGAGAATAGGAGTAAACTTGTACTGCGCACGGTCTCACATGGAGTAGCGACCCATGTGATGCCTGAGATTATGGTTCCACACTCCTAGTGGTTGGTGCTTTCCTAGGGCATGGTCTGCTAAACCTTGTAGCCGGGTTAGACACGACCACTAGTCCTCCACCCAGGTGCTTTAATGTTTGTGATATCTTGCTTCAGTTTTGGGAATTGATGTGAAATTGTTTTCCATTAAAAAGGGAAGAGGACTTCGCTGCTGCTTTTATTTTATTTTGGGGTGCGTTTCTCTTGGACCTTGTTTTTGGAATTTGGCGTTGCTTTGTCGAAATTGATTTTCTAAAAGAACATTTTGGGTTATTTGAAATTGAAGTGGGTTATTTTTTAAATGGGAAGCTTTTTTAAAATATGTTTTGATTTTTTGAAATGGTTTGAAAAAAAAGTATTTTCGGATATTGAGAATGTTTTTTTTTGAAAGCGGAGTAACCTTGTTTCTTTCCAGTGGTATTCCTATGGGTGCTCACATGTGCGTACAGACATGGTTAATGGTTTGTTGGTGAATCGTGTGGATGGATTCCTGAGTGGCACGAAAATGCATATTTTCGAGGCACCATGGAATATCAGTGGTGGTTGATTGATATCTAAGGTTGCTTTTTGTTTCCTAGAAAGTGGGCATTTTTCATTTAGTTTTTGTGCACAAATGGTTTTGGAAATGGAAAAAAAGACATTGCGTTTAGAGTAAAGATGGATTTTCAAAATAGATTTTGGGCATTTTGTGGAGTGCTTGGGTTTTCAAGTGGGTGTTTTTCTTTGAAAATGTATTGATGTTTTAAATTGAAATTATTGGATTTTTTTTCTGGAATGTTGATGTTTATATTGTTATGTGTTTTGATTTGTGGAAAGTTTTTCATGTTTCTTGTTTGGGATATGCCCCCTAGAAATGTTCCATGGGTTCCAGCGGGTCTCTATCTTTTCTTGGCCCGGCTGAGACTCTTAGTGGAGTGGCAGAGTTTGGTTCTTCTCGATGGTGTCGAATGTTCGTAGACGTCGATGTCAGTTGGATGTCGTTGAGTTCTTTGGGAAAGTTGGAAGTGTCTCTAGTTTTAGAGGAACTCTAGATGTTGTGTATGCGTAAGTTGTCTTGAGTATGTTTGGAGGAGAGAGACTAAAGCGGAAAACGGTGATAGTTCCGTTTTCGTTGTGAATAGTGACGTCGTGAGCAACCCTCACAACTAGTCTCATTCCACGGTTGTACCTAAGTGAAGGAAAAGGAATGTTGTGGATCTCGTAGGTGATTGACTAGTCAACAAAGGGTGAATGTGGTATGTTGACCTTTCTGATGAGCTAGTTTCTTATTCCCTAGAGGTTGTGTGGAATGATTAGTTTAAAGCTCGTAATAGTTGTTAGTCCCGTTTATAATGTGGTAAATGAATGTTCTTCATCCGATGAATAGTGTGAACCAATGGGAATTGTTCTTGGAGTGCCCCTCTTGTCAGTTTGTGTCACGCGTTTGACAGACCGCTCAATATCCTACCTGTAGTGTGGTCAGTCAGACACCCTAAGTCATTCGCTGAAATTCTCAGTTGGTATGTTAATAGAGTGGCTGTGCGAGACACGATGAGAGGTATGCAGGCTGATTTTCCAGCATAGGAAGTTCCAGTTAGAAGTGGTCAGCTTGTGACTTCGAGGCAGGAGATGCTTCAGACATCAATGCCCCAGCCATAGGTCTCGGGGTGAAGCATGCACTCAGTCAAAACTCGTCAGACGTGGGATGGGCTTGTTCTGACTTTAGTCTGCAATTTCAGGACGAGGACAACTTAAATTTCCCTATTGTGGAACCCTCTCTAAAGGCGTCCTTATTTCTGTGAGGGGAATGGAGCCCTTCTCTACATGTCATGGTCTTATTTTATGGGAGTTCCTCTTGGGCCTTAAAGAGGTTCCGAAAAATCCGTATTCTTGTAAAGCTAGTGGGTGTGCTCTGTGAACCTCCATGTGGTCAGAGATGCTCATGTCTTGGGGAATTTTTGTGCACCTATATGGTTCACCTCCTGGTTAGGGGGTTCTGCTATCAAATCTACCTCATGTGGCAGAGTGTTTTCCATTATAGGGATAATCAGTGCAGGTCGTCCGGTGTGGTGGGTTCACGATGAAGGGTTCAGTTTGTTTTGAATAAGGTAAACTGGGAATGCCCGCGCGGGTTCCATGGTGTTTTTAAATTATAAAATGGTGGGGAGACCCATTATGTGTCTCGCCAGTGTCTCTTCTTGTGTTGGTTTGGTTTAACATAGGGGAATCTGAGGGTCAAGCCAGTGTTAGAGTTGTCTGGGTTTGAGAGTCGTTTTGATTTGGAGAACCAATGTCTGCCAAGAACCCTAATATGGTGGGGAGACCACCATAAGACGGGCTTGTGGAAGGCTCTATTTTCAAAGTGCGCTTGGCAGAGCAACCCCTTGCTTCTGCTCCGCCCAACCTCGACCATATTAATTGGATAACTTAAGTAGTGGGTCGCTTGACGAGCGTTCATGGAGATCTCGAGTTGTCCTGATGATCCCTACATTAGGGGTCGGGGTGTTTCATGTTGTAGTTGTGTTTGGAGGTGAATTCTTTGTTGTTGGTTGTTTTTCTTGGTGATTCTGGTATTGATATATTTGGAGTTTCATGTCATGGGTGTTTTTAATGCTTGACCTTCTGGTGATTGAGGTTTTGTTTTAGGTGTCTTTGTGGTCTCACATGGAAACCTTGGTTGACCCGGTCTTTTGGGCTTTCTGGGGGGCAGAAAGTGTCATGGTGGGGAGAATTGTCACACCCCGACTGACACCCCTTTTTAATTTAGTTATCTTAAGTATTTATTTTGATATGTGGGTTGGACAAGTTCCTTTTTTATGAAATTTGGATCTTTTATGGGTGCTTGAACGTAATCGCAACTAGGCGTGTGAACACGCCCGTGCGTGCGACCCTGCACGCAACCGTGCACACAAACCTGCACAGTTTTCGGCCTAAATTTATAAATTTATTATTATTTTTGGTTGGTTTTATTATTAGTATTAATATTAATTTTTTCATAATTTTTTTAAGTTGTTATTATAGAATTTCTAGAATTATTTTCACCCTAATATTACTATTATTATTATTAAAAACCTTATTGTTATTTTATGTTTAGTTGGAGTTTTATGTTTAGTTTTAATTTATCTTTATTTTTATTTTTTTTTTATTTCCTTTTCCTTTTATTTTTATTTTTATTTAGTTTTATTTTCCTTTATTCCCCCATTCTTTTTCTCCTCTCTTGCGCTACCCTCTCCCCATTCAGATTCCCATTCCCCCTGCAACCCTAGCCGTCACATCCGTTTTCCCCTTACTCCCTCCGGCCGGAACCCTCCCCACCTGATTTGCCGCACCACCCTCGTCTAGCGGGTCAGCCACATCCTCACTAGCTGAACTTCGCCTCTCCAATATCCTCATCCACAGGCAGACCATTCCGCTCCAAGGGCATGGACCGCCCTCTCCCTTTCCGGCAAACCGAAGCATGGCAACCCGCTGGTCCTGCTCCCATCCAGCAACGCCCCGTCGCCCTCTTGCTTCTGCTTGGTACAGCCCCACTGACCTCCTTCCCGTCGCGCTGCACCCCAAGCTCCCAGGCCAGACCATCGCATTGCTGCTCCCCGGCCAGTCCACCGCGGACTCTTCATCCTCGTCGGCCTCTCCGGCACACACTGCTCTATCCAGCAGTCTGCGCACGCCGTCCCCCTTATCTGTCCAGCTGACCCTCCCCTCCTAGTTTTGGCCGGATCGATTCTGGATACCACTCTCCACCCGACCAGCCCAGCATCCTGACCTACCTCCGGCACCTTGCGCGCTCCCGGCCATCACCCCCCCCCCCTCCGGCAAGGTCCATTCGGTGCGAAACCTTTCCTCCTTCACTGCTCTCGCTGGCCAGCCTCTCGGACTTGTCGTCATAGGTTCGTTTTACATCGGGTGTTGTTTCTTCAATTCGATTAAGCTGCGGTTAGGGTTTATATTACTTTTGGTATAATTTTTGATGTAATTATGCAGTGTTTTTTTTGGGGTCTAGATTAATGTTTCTAGTTAAAATGCTTTAATTAGGGTAAAAGTGAGGTTGCTCGTAGTGCGATTATCATGCCGCAGGAGTTTCACGCTGAACTGCGATGTTGGTCTACACCGAGGTAGGTGGTTCTAGGTTCAATTGTTATTTGATTAATTAATTTATAATTTTAATTAGTTTAGATTGTTGTTTAATTAATTTGTGTGGCACAAATTTATTTCTCTTTGAAGTTTAATATGAATTGAAATATGTTTAGTAGCATTATGTCATAGTATGTGTACTTGTTACTGAAATATCATTCATGTTTAGCTATTAGTGTGTGTTTTTGTTTATTTGTGAGGATGACTTACTAATTAGTTTTTCTGATGTAATCTGTTTTTTGAGGTTAGTATGTCTTAATGTGTTTATTAGTGTGTTTAGGTGATATGAGTGAGTTTTCGCTGTGAGAACCAATGTCAGACTATCCGCCAATGTTTTATGAATTATGCTGTTACTTTGTTAGGATGTGCAAGGGGTGCAATTGGTGTTTTGGAGTAGCGTTGGTATGAGTTCTTTCATAAATGAGCAACTGAGTGGATTTTTGTTGTTTTGGTTATGTGGCATATTTTCAAATGGGTTCGCAAGTTTTTATGGTGGTTTCTTTAATCACATGTGTGATGCAGATTTGGTTCCTGAGGTGGCGTTGTGTGTGTGTGGTTATGTGAGGGGGTTTGGGTCGGTCTAGCGTGTAAAGTGGTATTTTTCTCTTAAAAATTTATTTATGAAAATTTGAATTTTTTTATTAAATAATTATTAAGGGTGAAAATTGTTTTGGGTAAATCGTGTGAATATTTTTGGTTCTTAAAGTCATGCGACGTGTGTGGAATTTGATTAATAAATTTTGTTAGTGGCGTGTATGATATTGAAAGTGACCTCTTTGATTGTGTAGTTGTTTTAATTAGTTGTGTAACTGATGCAGATTTATCTTTGAGATATTTTTAGTGTGCTTATTTAAAATGGATTATTGGGTGTGAAAATGGTGGTTTTGGTGTGTGTAGGACATTTCCTGGTTTGAGTATATTGTTATGACATGTGACATGAACTTGAAATTGGTTTGAGCAAAAAATGGGAAGCCTGAGTAGCTAGGAGGGTGAACTAGACTAGTGGGATAGTATTCCGGAGGTTACTTGACCCAGTTTCACAAGCAGGACTGACGATTGCGACACTAACTAAACATATGATATTCTGAGGGTCGTGGTCTAATAAGCCACGTTTGCTGAGGGTCGTGGCCATCTAATCCAAGTTTTCTGAGTGTCGTGGAATTCTAAGCCATGTTTCACCGAGACACGAAGATCTAGGGGCCCGAGCTAGCTAACACCAACACAGCCTCTCCCATATTAGTGATCATTGGTTAATTTACGCTCATTAGTGTGACACTTGGGTTATTTTAAAAGTAAGTGTGTGTGTGTGTGTGTGTTTTAATTCAAATTGTTTCTTTTTAAAATTGCTTTCTCTAAACCTGTTTTCTCTATAATTGTTCAAGCTTTTAGTTCATTTCTTTAATTAAAATTGCAAATGTATTTGGCGTTTAATAATTGTGTGTGGAACCTTTTATCGGTGGTATCTTACTGGGATTTAGCTCACACCCTACATACACCTTTGGGTGTATGTAGATTATGTTTCTTTTTTCTTTCCAGGTCGAGGCATCAGGCCTAGCGATGAGGATTCGAGTTGCATTGGTTTCCCCATGCAGGTTGGCAGCGACGGCTTGGAGATGTGACTCCTCATGTTGCACGGAGGTTTGTGTGGAGTTTTTATTATTATTTTATTTTATTGATGTAGTTTTTTTTGAGTTTTTATTTCAAGTTGTTAACATTAAATCTGAACGTGGTATAAGGGTCTGTTTGGTTGTCAGTTTTTAGTTTCAATTTAATCAGCTTGTTGTCTGTTTTATATTTATTCATCCAGGTAAATCGTTCCCAAGATTATTTTTGATACCCGGGCACTTGTGCCATCCTGTGGGGATCACAAATGCCCTTCGCGACATGTCGTGGACCGGGTCGGGCGCCGGGTCGGATGGCGACCCGGCGTAGTTCCTGACAAGTTTTCTTGAGAGGATAACATCACTGAGAAATTGAAGTTGACTTTTTTAGAATTTTGGATGAAATTATTGAGCTTTGTTATCTAGGAAAGAATTACATAACAATTTTTAATTTTCGGTGGTTTTATACTGAGAGAGGTTTGCGTGTTCATCAGACTCATGGAATTTCCGATATTAAATAAAAAAGTCTTCTTGCAGTAACTGAACCATTTTTACTGGCTCAAAAGGCACATCAAATTTATTATGCAATGTACTATGCTACTTTAGTAGACTTTAGCGATTGGTAGAGCATAATAAAAATGAAATATCGGGATAATCAGTTTACTCAAACTGAATATTGTTCCGCTGAAGTGGAAGGAATTGAAATTTTTCAAGAGACGGCTCGAAATCCATCTGATTCACAAAGAGATGTTACTATCGCCGATGATACCCCCACAATTAAGGATCGATGGTGATGTAGTTGTTAATGATGTTACAAATGAATTTCAAATGACAAGATATGCTGAAAATGAAACTCATATGGATATTCATGATGCTAAGGAGAAAGATGTAGACATTGGCATTGACAACTATGGATAAGAGGATGAAGATAAACACTGACATAGTTAAATGCCGGTTATAATCCTAACTAATATATATCTATATATAATAGTTATATTAAACTATATGCTAACAACAATAATTTTTTGTTTCTGATGGACTCTGATCTATTGCGTGAGTTAGAGGAGGCTTAGCTACCTTTCGATGATGAGGATGTGAGATGAGATGACCCTTTGCCTACTGGTGGTTCAGGAGGTACGCTTAGGGGGTGCAGTCATGCGTGACTCATAATTCCTACCCCTATCCCCGAGCGATGTCCACATCTTGGTTTCGATCCATGAACATGGTGGTATGATAACCTATATATTTTAGTTATATTTCATTTATTTATTTATATATACACTAATTGTTTGATTATTTATTCCTTTTTCATAGTTTTCAGTATGTAGCTATTGGACAAGAGAGCGCTATGTTGAGAAATTATTTTTCTCAGCCATGGATCACATGGGAACAGATTTCCATTGATGTGTGATGCGACATGATCCAGCATTGGCTGGTATGTAAATAAATAATATTTATTTTTGAAATTTATTTTATTAACAACATGATATTATAAAATATTTGCAGGGTTTGTGGAATCCTATAGATGATAGCATGCCCGACGCTATCCATGCGACATGACAGGTTTCTATGTGTGACCATTTCCGCTAGTTTTTACACTATTTGAGATGGAAAACCATTAAGAATGTAGGGGTGACAGAATTTGATGAGTCATGTAGAGCCAACCGACCAGAGTAAATTTCATCTCACGTATGGTATGTATTATGTTTACACTGGTTGGGTGGTGGATTTCAAAGGAGATCTTCAGTGGGACGACAGAAATGGGGGAGACAGGTGGTGATGCATCGAGCTGTATCCATACATTTAGTTCGCATAGAGAGAATCTGGTAAGTATATTTTTTAAATATTTTATATAACTTTAAATATAAATAGTTTATTTTATATTTCTGTAGGCAGTAGAGCATCCCGATATTATAGAGTTCAATGTTTATCAGAGGATGTACAATGATCTAGCTAGAGGAGATATTATAGGTGATCGCCAGTGTCTGATTGTGGTTACTATTTTTTTTAGTTTAACAATTAACTGCATATAATATTTTGAAAATTTTAATTTTATATTGGAATTGAAGGAGTCATATGAGGTTGCGATCTCTTAGATACAGGATGAGGGTCAGGATGAGACGGCTGAGTAGACCAGTGCTGACCATTTCGACGAGGTGGAATGGATGCAGGCGACTTAGTATGGATTTGATAAGGTTAGAGTAGTTGGCATCAACTCTTATTTTACTCATGGTACTTTTTATGGTACTGATGCGATGTCGAAGTCCATCTCGAGAGGAGCTCGTGGAGAGGCATCATCTTCTGGCTCATAGTGTCAAAAGCTGTTGCGAGCTCAGGCTGAGCATATAGAGACCTTGCAGAAGCAACATGAAGAGATGTTTCGGTGGCAGCTGTAGCATGAGCAGCATTAGGAGCAGCAGAAGCGTCGTTGGCAGTAACAGCATCACGAGCAGAAGGAGTACATGCGCCGTCTGACTTGTAGTTTAGGGATGGAGTTTCTTCCACCAGCTCTTTTAGCTCATCCACCTCCTCTAAAAGACGACCCCCAGTGTTTTTTTTTTGTTACAAACATTTGAATTTAACATTTTAATATGAATTATTTACATTTTCTATCTTTTATATCGGTGAAAATATAACATAATTTAATTTTGAATTTTTTTAATTTTTTTTGATTATTGAGAATTTTAATATTTCTTTATTTTTTTATTGATTTAATAATAGTAATATTATTTTTTCATTAATCGGAATTTTATTATTATTTTTTTAAATTAAATTATTATTTGCGACGGGACCGTTTGCGACGGGGTCCCATAAAAAATAGTCTAACTAAATATTTTAAAAAATATATTTGTGATCTTACTTCTTTACCGTCACAAATAATTTGTTGCGACATGCCCATCAAAGAAAGTGTTATATATATTTTTTTGGGACGGGACAAGAGCCCATCGTATATAGTTTTTGCGACGGGCCCGTCGCAAAACCATTTATGTATATATAATACATATAATCGGAAGCTCATTTTCGACGACGATATTTCCAATCAAAAATAACTTTTTTGCAACGGGCTCATGTCAAATACTTGTATTTGAGACAACATTTTCTGCAATGGGCTATTTGCGACGGGGACCTGTCTCTAAAGCCTATTTGCAACGGTATCCCGTCACAAACAAGTCATCGCAATTATTAATAATTCCAGGAGTGTGTACATAAAATATATATACCATCAAGACTAAATAATTCTAAATATAAAAATCTATGGTCATACTCTATGATCATCATAGGATATATGAAAATCAAAGAAATACTTCATCCAATCATTAATATACCTAACCTTATTTTACATGCCCTACACTAATTTAGGGATGGTAATAGTTGAATCTTGAACCACAACTCTAACAAAATAATATAAGAAAGGTCAACCATAAAACACATTGAATGGAGTTGTATCAATGGTGGAGTTATAGCTATTCCTCTAGGTAAACATAACCTAGGATAGGATTTTACAAAAAACCCAAAAAATCCATACGTATATGCACAACATGTGTTCCATGGTCTGGATTGTATACCAATACTAACCACATATATTTGAATAAATATATTTTTAGGGACTAAATGAGATAAAAATGTATAATAGGGACCTCCCTATACTAGGGAGACAAAACAGGGATCACGATCAAATATGATCACCCTCCTAACCTAATGGAGTATAAAAATATACTCCAAATACTTCCTTGATAATAAATACAATATTATTGACTCCTTAATATCCAATAAATGAGTATACATTGTAAAATGATCTATAATATCCCAAGTATCAACAAATGTATACTGAGATCAATGTATGATAGTAACGAAATCCATCACAATGTTCTCCCATTTTCAATAAGGTATAACTAGAGGAGGAAGAAACCAAATGGGAAAATCATATTTAATATTTAATTTTAGAAGATAAAACACTATCATACAAACATTAAAACTGATATCTTAATCCCTGAAAACAATAACTGGCCCCTAAAATAATGACAAATCATAGCGACACTAAGAGGAAATTTCATGGGTATGCATTGAAACTTCTTAGTAACCATATCTTGTATGACCATTGTATTGAAGATAAACCCCTTTAATAATATCAAATTTTGATCATTCCAAGACTATACTTCAGGGGAATCACTAAAAACAACACAGTCTCTCCATACATTAAACTTTTGATCCCCTAAAAAATATTCTTCCTCCTATCCAATCAGGTATTTCAATATGGTTATATAGCTGATACATCCATTACATATAAAGATTGATCACTCTAATATTCTCTGTCACACTCTATGAATCCACATAATCATGAATATCATCACTACAATAATTGTTTTATATCATGTTTGTAATATAATTCATTTTTACCCATGTAATGAAATTATATCAGTCAAAATAAAATAAAATTTCTATCCACATATCCTCTAATAAGTTCAAATCACACAAGTAGAATAAAATTCTCAAACTATTATTATCTATAAATACTAGTATGTGATTATTTATTTTATATTGTTTCCATAACATCAAGGGAAACAAGACTGTGGTAAGGTAGAAATCAGTGGTAGTATAGTCACATTTTGGTTCTTCTATCTACAGATTTAGATAAGATATTATTGCTCTCTATTTCATAATAATATAACGTAATAAAAGGTACAAATAATTCCATTAAACATAAATCACGAATCCTTTTTCAAGTAAATATAGAATAGGGTCACCGAACAATTTAACCATTAAATAATTAAATGTACCATGATACTAGTTAGTCCCAAAAATCATAATGATTCATAGTAAAGGTTATAATAGGAGTCAAAATTAAGAATAATGAATGTAAAAAAAATTTATAATAGACAATGAGACCAAGAGATTTCAAAAACATTGCAACATTTTTGGGGATAACCAGTAAACCAACACTAAGATGTTGAAATAATATAAAACCTATTACCATTGTGACACAAAATGCACAATGAAATTAACAACATAGACCTACAAATCAAACTTAGACACCTTCATAAATAGTTGATGATGTTTCCGAATCTAAAAAATGTCTCATAGATGCTATATGATATCCTTCTCAAACTCAAAAAAACATGATGATATCATCATTGAACACATCCATAAAAAATTAGAGAAACCCAGGGAAACATACATTCATTAGTACCATAAACATGGATGGTGCGTTCATGAAATTTTAGAAAATGACCATGATCTCATTGTTACCCTAACAAAAAAAGAATTCACTATTCATAAAATATTATTCTTTCACCTACATCTAATAAAAAACTAATAAATAATAAATATTTGAGAACTTGATAACTTATATTTCTAAAAATCCACAATCATATATAGTTACATAAAAATTAAAGAGATACGTGATTATTAATATACCTCAAACTATGTTCTAAATTGATTGGTAGTGATACTAACCATTATGGGAAAACATTAGGGAAATCTTCTATAATCCTAAAAAGACAACTGACTAAACCTCCCCGGAAGTAAACATTAGTTCAGTTATCATAAAAGCTATAGTCTCAGAATTTCACTAAAAATTAAAATGGTCCCACTCAAAAATGAGTATGTAATTAAAAATATATATATTCTTCATTCCAAGGATGAAATCATTTGGATTTATATGAAAACATAGTAAATCTCCCAAACACTAATGTTTCCCTAACATGATACCCCCATGTTGCAACTGTATTAAATATTATGTAATTATGGGATATTTATATTTTTTTAGAGGTTTTGAATTTTTACATATTATTTATGTGAATATTATTTTGGATCATTATTTTTAAATGACTACCACCAAGTTTTGAGTAACCATATGTACGATTTAGTAAATCATGTGGCCAAACCATGAAGGATGCCTAAAATATTAGGATGTGAATTTTGACTTATTCCTCAACTAAAATTTATTTATTTTTTTCTTTTTATAATTCATATCATATTCTTAAAAATCAAATGAGATATCAATTTAGCTTCATTTCATTTTCTCCATAGCATCCAAGACCTTTTTATTGGATTTAAAGCTGTGTTGGATGGAAAATATCTATGTTTTTTCTTTCATTATTTTTTTTACTATTATAACTTCTTCTATTCCTACTCAATTTCTTATTCTGCCATAAAAACTATTGGGAAGGTATGTTAAATATATTTGTTCGGTTGGTCTAATCATGGGGATTTGGGTATATAAATATTTTAGAGGCCATTAACTCATGAAGTCATGCTCCAACAATCGAGGGGTAGTGATTTCCAATTGATTTAGGTGGTAGTTTTTGTGAAATTAATTTACTTTTAGTATCATTGATTTATTTAATGTTTTTAAATTCATTTGTCGTAAAAATATAACTATATGAAACACCCATAAGGACCTTGTAAAATTTTCAATACTTTATATTTAATTCCATAGACCCGTAAAATCTGATCTAATTCTCATTAATATGCTATTTACAAATATGATTTAAAAAGAAGTAGAGGGAATGATTTTTAACAACCAATAATTATAGTCTCACTGAAAAATAATGATTCACATACATTCAATGGAATAGTTTGGTTTATAAGTATAGAAAGTTAGGGAAAAAATTTCTGTAATAAAGCCCATGTATATTTCATAAAACGTAAATTTTTATACTGTGTACGGAAATACTTATTCTATGATAAGTCTTAGAAATATCCAATAAATTCCCCATAGAATTTATTTTGTTAGAAATATATTCTATAACACATTTATTAATAACCAATGGAAATTGAAAATATAAGAACATGTGAGATATAACGATCAGTAATGGTAATCATAATAGACGATAATAAGAGATCGTAAGAGATCATAAGATGAGTATAAATAATATAATAGGAAAATATAAGAAAAATTGTTCCACAATAGAATGAAACTAAAAGAATAATATATGTGGATAATAATGAAAATAAATGGATCACATGGATAAAAATAACTTGTTTCTTAATTTCAATATGTATAATTTTCAATAGACATTTCCATACTGTAATCCAAGTAATCATGATATTAGACATCATGATATTATTATCGAGGACTTGTGTCATGGAATTATTTTATTCTAGGTAGGAATACACACAAATACTGAAGCTAGATTTTATCATGATACGTTTAAACACATTAAATGTACCTAATTATGTCCAATGAATCCATCATATGATCTAATAGATAAATAATTATATTGATTTAAAAGTTTTACTTTATAAAAATTCTAATCATTGTCAGGAAAAAATAATCTCACTTTATTAAATATAATTTTCTATTAAATTTATACTTCCAAATAATAAGAATGTTTTTATAGAATAATAATATTATTTATAAGGTATATAAATCATTACAATAAAATGAATATGAACATTATATTTGGATGAAAAAATGAATTTTATTTTGGTCGAAGAACGTAGTTAAAATTATTGGAATAACCTAGTTCATCCCATCCAAATAACACAGTTCAAAACATTATAATAATTTATATTAGTCCATCTAACCAATAATGTTCATTCCATTTGATAAATTATGTTCTATATATCAAGAATGTTATGTTTAGTCCTTCAGAAAAATGATGTACACTTTATTAGATGAATGGAGTTTATAATTGAACAAACAATGTTATTTCTGTCAGATAGAATATTTTTATTAGCATTGTGATGGTTCTATCAAATGGACTATTAGATGAAATTTTAAAATATCATTCTGATCGTTCAAGTTATATCTCATCCATTTCTATTACAAACAATTCCATAAACAAATGAATATGATTTTCAGATGTGTCTCTATAATGACACATGCATTAAAGGAGATATGATTTGATGATTTTTCAACTCAACCCATTTGATGTTTACTATATTATTACATCTTGTTACATGTGATTTGTAAATATAAAGAGATATTTTGTTCTATATAATCTGGTTGAATATTATAAATTCAATAGAAAAATTTTCTTTTGTGATTTCATATTATGATTCGGTTTTATAGAGGGATTTCAATGATAAGTAGAATGATGAATCCATCCTTTGTGATTGACAACATCCAAATCTATGGATTTGTAACTTATTCAAATCAGAATGATTGAGGTATTTCCTCATGAAGGAGGACATACATTATAGTTCTGTTAAAAATATGGATACCTTAGGTCAAGATTATTTAATTCCTCTAAATGGAATGTAATTGTGTAATAATTTATTTTATAAATTCATTATTTGTTTTACTTTAGAACTTTTTACTTTTTTATTATTCATTTTTTAAAAGTCATTATTTCAATTATTCATTTTATATGTAATGGTTAATTTTTTATTTAATATTCTCATAAATATTAATTATATAAAATTTATTGATGTGGGGTGAATCTGATTACAAATTAGACATCATCAGACATATTTATCATCTTATAGATCACAAATATGAAAATTATTTTTTATGTTCTAATTTTTAGAAAATACAATTCATCCCCATATTTTATACCTTTATATACTCTTAAATCTAATATATAGAAATAGTTCATGTTTTAATACAAACACTTTCTACTTTTTAATTTTTTTATTTTAATCAACATTCTAATTTTATACAAATATTGTTATAAAATATTGTTTGTAGAGTTTTTATAAACTATTTTACACTAACATGTATTTTTCAGAAAGAATGTTTTTTTTGCGTACAAGGATGGAATGTTTGCATATTAGAACTCCTGAGGATGTTAATCCCAATGCACCACCACTTTTTGATGTTGAGAATTATGAATATTAGAGATATCATAATAAAACGTTTTTCATAAAGTTGAGCTGATAACTTTTTCATGAATAATAGTAATTATGAAATGCTTGAGAAAATGTATCTTCTTTTACAAATAAGTATAATCTTGAATATAAATTGTAGTATCATGTATGGAATAATTTGTTTTATTCTGTGAAAATGAGTATAAATAATCAATTTTTTTCTTATGAAGAAGTGACTATTGTTTGGAATAATTTTGAATGTACATATTTGGGTACTTTTAAATTTATAGATACCATTACACCATATATTATAGATTATTATGAAGCATTTGATTTCTTACCTGGAGAAAATGGTGCTAAAATATATCATAGATTCATCAAACATTTCAATATTTTATAGTATATTTTTTATAATGATCGTACATATCATAATTTTCTTGAAAATATCATATAGAATATTCCCAGAGTGTGGGTGTTAAAGAGAAAAACTCTTGATGATAAAAATAATATTACGAAGTTGATCTGAGACAATTTGATTATAAATTTCATAATGTATGAGAGAAAATTAAATAGAGATTATTAAATAGAAAAAAACTGAAGAATTGAGTAGGTTTTGATTTTACCTTAGTTGTTTCATAGAATGTGACATCTCTAGATAACGTTTATACGTATTCAAATAAAATGACATTTCATGTTAAAGATAAAAAACTATTCTAAAAAATATAAAATTATACTTAATATTAACATGAGAATTAAAAATATTGTTTGGAATGAAGTTACTAGATATAGGTATAAATATAATTTTAAGTAAAAAGTGAAAAGAATGATTCTCATTGAATGATATGTTTTGAGTTTAAGAAACCTAGTAATATAAGTCCATATTTTCACAAGAAAAAAATAAAATATAAACATGATAAATTTTTTAGATGTATTCTATGATGTTTTACACACATATGATTTAGGAAATTATCAACAAATAAAACACATAGAGTGAGTGTAGAGGTGATATTCAAATAATTCTATTAGATAATGAATGTGAATTTTATAATAATATTGGTTTATTTTCATAAATTCCAACGAGTAATAATTTCATCTTGGATAATGTATCTATTGAAACCATAGAAAAACGTAATGTGAATTAAAATTATACTAATTTTGATATTGAGAATAATTCATTATATTTAGTTGAATAATCTAATCTATTAGAATGGAATAATAAATTATCAAGATTTGTATAAGTTTCAAGATTTTTTAAACATGTTAAAAAAAAGTAATGATTATACAAAATATTATGCTGGTGTTATAAAACATGTTAATGAAAAATCAAGAATTTATAATCATTATTTTAAAATTTATAAACTCTCTAAAAATTTATAGTAATAAAATCTTTATAATTTTTTTTCATATGATATAGATGAAAATAAATCTACTAAAACTTCTGTTTAGGATAAAAATTTAGTTGGTAAAATAAATTCTGAAATTTCACATATGAAAATGTTTATAACAGAATATAATACTGGTAATGCAATCTTTGTTAAAATGTACAGACTATTTAAACATTATGAGGATGTATCTAGAATGTGTTTTACTAATAAAAAACTATATTTTCAAAACAACTATTTTTTTCCAAATAGTGCCCTATTTTTCACTAAATGTCAAGGTAGAGAAAATTGGAGAAATAGAGAGTTGATAAATTAAGTGGATTCATTATGCTATCATGAAATATATTTTTCTAAGGAACTATAAATTTTTCAATAAATTAAATTTGGGATGATGTGGATTCTGAATATTTTATTTTCATACAATGATGGGCACAAGAAGGTTTGGTTTCCATAATAATAAACTTACTCATTTTAGATAAATAATAAGTGAACCAACAATAACATCAATTGTTACAAGGAATGTCGTTTTTCATGTCACATAACATGAATTTTTTTTGTGTGGAAAATATAAAAGTTGAAAGGTGGAAATGTTACATTTAGAGATGATGATCAAAGAGAAATTTATGGTATATGTAATATTGATAATCTTGTAAATGAATTAATATTAAATGGTTTAAAAATATATATCATTTTACAATTCAATGGAAAAAAGGAAAACATTCTAATATATATAGAAAAAACATAAATTTCAATAGATTTTTATGTCAAATATATGATAGGAATGTTTTACACAAAATGATCATTTATATATAATTATTTTTTACTAAAATATTTATAGCAATAGAATAATTTTCAAATGGGGTGTACATTTTATTTTTCTAGAAACAATAGTATTCCTTAAAAATTCTAAAATATTTTCCTAAAAATAATATTGGAAATAATTATCTAAACAATTTTATCAAAAAAAAAAATTATAACAATGTTTATAGAATGTGTTTTTTTCATAATATGTTTATTGTGAAAAAGTTTTATAAAATGAATTAGAAAAATGTTTGGATAAAATTTTCAAATAAATTTAATGTTTTCTCTGACATGTTATTTAATAAATATGTACTCGTTATTAAAATTTATTCTTTTAAAAATATTTTATTTTAAATATTTATTTGTTTTTAATCATTATAGAGTCTTTCAAATATTCAATCATTTTTGTGTTTGAACAAAAATATCCACTGAGGAAAATTTTCATAAACTACTATTAATAATTCAAATAATTCCTTTGATATATCAAAAAATAGTTTCATCTGTTAAAAATGAATAAATATTAATATCAAATGTCAGATATATTTTACTTGTAGGGACACCCCTCTAAGCTTATAAATATATGTTTGGGTTATCACTTCTCACATCACTCGTTAAATTTGATCTTGAATATTTTCTCTCAAAATTATTTTCATTTTATTGTAATAGATACTTTTAATTAGTAATATTAGTATGATAAGAAATTTTATCCTATTCATGAAATGGAATACTTAATAATATTTTTTGAAGAGGGAGATAGTAAGGGATTGATTTATTTAAATGTTATGGTTAAAAAATTACTTTCCCAAAGAGGTAATTTTATTTCATTTATGGGATATGGTCTGTGTAGAAGAAGATTACATTAGTTTTAGCTATCTTGTGGTGGTTAAATAATTATATCCTTATATGATATATATTAATAAAGATTATTTTTATGCTATTACATAAAATAATTTTTATGAGTGGAAGACACTCAACATTCAACAAGTATTAGACATGGATGAAGTTCTTCTTGAAGGATAAATGATTTTATTTACTAATGAAAAAAACAAAATGTTTGACTCTTTATAAAAAAATAAAATTTTGATACATATTTGTTTTCATAGTATGTATGAGTAATATTTTTTGACATACCACTGGATGTAGGGGTTATTTCCTCATGGAAGAAATGGTATTTTATCCTTTGTAACAAGGGTAAATATCCATTAAAATTATACATATTTATGTTTTGGACCTCATATGTAACATATAGATGTTTAATACAGTCATGTATGTTTCTCTCTCACTAGAATTTGTGAAGAAATACTATATAAAACTAAATAGATTTCATTTTCATAGTTTCATTAACAAGATGTTAGTGAATTTTATTATGACAGTGATAATAAATAACCATATTATTTATATTAGGTAAATTTTTTATTTCATTAATTAAGAAATCAGTATTGAAAGTTGGTTTCTATATATTCCCCAGTTGAATAATTTTTTAAAAAATCAAAAAATTCTATATCTAATGCAAATGTTTTTCAGTTTGAAACTAAAATAAAACTAAAATAAAAGTTCTTATCCACCCAAATCAAATAATAAATTTAATAACATGTATGATGAAGCAATAATGGAGTTTCTACAACAATATTCCTAAAAAAATTCAGGGGATAAATGTTTTTGTCTATATATGGTAGAGGCTATGAAATTAAAATAAGGAACTTGTGAAAATCATAAGATAAAAGAAAATTAAATGTGTTAGGAAAAAATATTATGTTCTTAAATTTTCTAAAAACCTTACAAAAGGATTAGAGTGATCTTTTTGAGACATTAATGTTTCTGAAAACAAGGATATATTTCAATTTCGTCATTATTAGTTATTCAATTGATACATTATTTATTAGTTCCTCCAATAGCAATTTATACTTAGACTGTTCCATCCGAAGGAGGAAAAGTTTAAACCTATAAAGATCCTTTATCTATCGAAAAATGAAGATTATGATCTTTGGGAGAAGAAAAATATTATCAAATCGTGTTGATATTCATGTTTAAGTGGATTTGGATAAGTCATAAATAGATGATTTAATAATTCATGTATAATTATAAATAATTTTAATAAAGGAGTCAAACGAAGATAAATAAGAAAAATAATAATAATATTCCTCGGAGTCCACTTATTTCTCATCTCAATATGAGAAGTATCAAAATTTACAAGTTTCATAAGAAGAATAAATTTCTAAAAAATAGGAATATTTCAAACATTGACATACTACAATATTATATAATGTTTAATATGATAATAAAGGAGATGTTTTTGATATATTTAGAGCAGTAGATAAATTATGGAATGAAATAGGTAAACCTTTAAAACATAATGTCTCACATGTGTCATTGGAATAAAATCATCATCTAGAATGAGATTCGGTTCAGAGATTAGGAATAAGAATTACATATTTCAAAGAAGTCTTAAAGAATCATTAAGTTGTTATTATATATTTTCTTATGATTTAATCTCATTATATTTACATTGAATGTATGTTGAATTCCATTTAGAAAATAGGTTTTTTGAAAGAGCTAGTTAATACCATTTTGAAATTGAAGAAGATTCCTAATATTTTAGAGATGACTCAAAATTTAAAAAAAGTAAAATTTTTTTATATGGATAAAACAGTAATAAAGTGACTTAAAATCTCATTATGAGAAATTTGAAGATTATATGAATTAATCATTGGTAATAAGAATATATGTCATATAATTATCTTCCATATTTTTTGAAATAGATGACCTGAGGAAAAAAGTGGCAAGTAACAAAGTAAAGTTTCTTGAAGAAGAAATTATTTGGATGGAGAAAGATAATATAAATATTCAAGTACTAGAGGCAATGATTGAAAATATGTAATATTCATATAAATATTCGATGATATTTCATGATAACTTCAAGAAAATGAAAACCATTGTGACAAAGTTCCATAAAATTGATTTTCTCTCTCTCTATAATCTCTTATTGGTTTTATAACAAATTTTTTGAAGATTGAATGATGAAAAATGAATAGGTTATTTCATAAAATTTTTATTGAATGAAATCGAATACATCTATGAAAAATATTCATTCAATATGATTTTTAATGGGTATTAATTTTTAATGATTTTTTTGTGGAAATTGTTTTATTCAACATCTCAAATACAGATTTTATCCCATTTTATTTTTCACAATCTCAAAAGGGGGGATTTATTAAAGATAATGGTCATGTAAAAGACTACTAAATATCTAAAAATTTCATTATAAATGATCTAGTAATGTTTTTCTAAACAAAAAGGTAGATATAAAGATATATGGAGAGTAGAAATGCAGTAAAATGTATAATAAAATGGGATTTAGTGATTTTTAATGTTATTATTTTTTCTCTTTAAGAGTTGTGTATTGTGCTTGTAAAAAGGGTTAGATTGTTGAGTTAAATGTTTTACTTTGTACAGTTTCTAATTCTTTTCATAAAAATTAAATAAAAAATGGTTAAATGTTACGTTTTACTAACACCGTACTTCCAAATATTTGTAATGTTTTTGAAGAAGAAAACTTATCGGATGTAGAGAAAATTATAATTGGAAACATATGAAAATTATATTTGGATGAAATTTTTTTCCATCAGACAATACTAGTTGAGACCATTAAACATAGAATTATTGGTGCATTATAATAAAAGAGTATGTTACATTAGGGGAACAATGTTCAGTCCATCAGACGGATGCATTTCTTTCCATCAAAAAAATTAAGATCAGTCCATTGAAAAATTGATCTTCATACCACTATAAAATTAATGTTTAGTTTATTGTGTGATAAATTCATATAATCAAATGAAATAAAAATTATTTCTACCAGTATAAATATATTAATATCTTTGTGATGATTCTATCAAAATAACCATTTGATGAAGTTTGTAAAGACCATAATGAGAAATCAAGTTAGATATCATCCAAGACCATTGCAACCATCTCCCCTAATCATGTATTATTACCATTGTAGGTGTGCCTATAAAGAAATTTGAATTTGAAGAGATGTGTTCTGATTTATTTGAAAGTCAACATATTTGAAGTTTACACAATTATAAAATATAGTAAATTTAACTTTATAAATATTTAAATTTTCTTTGGTCAAATGATTCAAAGTGAGGATTATAAATTTCTTATAACAAATATGTTTTTAACTAATTATTTCTATCTTGTTTGAATGAAGGATTCAAGGGATATAAAAACGGCCAAATCTTATCATTGAGATTGAGGGATTTCGAGGCTAGGGAGATGGATCTTATTCCAATATTTTTGTTTCAGTGATTTATTCTTGAAGAAATAAAGACATTATAGTTTGGTTAATACTGTGGATACCTCAAGTCAATGTTATTGAATTACTATACACTAAAGGTTAAATTGTTCTTATTACAGTGAGAATGTTTATATCAGTTTTACACTATAAATTTGTAATTTTTTTTTATTATTTTTAAATATCGATATTTTTTCTATTATTTTTACAAGAAATGTTTAATTTTTTTATTTACATTTTCATATAAAAACTGATTGTATCAATTGTATCAGATTATAGTGAATCTAATTACATCATTGATATCATCGTATAGATGATCTGCCTAATAGGTCCAAAGTGGTGAATATTTTTTTAGTTGGAATTTCTAGAAACTAAAATTCACTCCATCCCCCACTTGTATCATGTTTGATAATCATAAATCCTCAAAATATAGAATAAATTTTTCTAATAATAATCCATATTTGAAGAAAAAAATATACAAGATGTCAATATAGAATATAAATTTTTTACAAACCAATAATCATCTATATAGAGCTATCAAATATATGGAATCCAAAAAATTTCCCAGGTGGATAAATTAAATCCCATGAACATAATCCATTTAGAGAAAGAAGGTGGATGTTATAAAAAGGTAATATCCTTAATAGTTTTATTATATGATACGATGTGTTAAATACAAAAAATTAAATACAATAATATAAAAAATAGTATATATCATGAAACCTAAATCCCATTAATCCAAATCCATTTCAATTTGAAAAAAAATGGAAGTGAACATGTAATAAAGCTTATATAATAAATTTTTTAAATTATCATAAAAATGAATTTATGGGGAACATTCAAAATAAA
This sequence comes from Viscum album, assembly GCA_963277665.1. NCBI lineage: Eukaryota > Viridiplantae > Streptophyta > Magnoliopsida > Santalales > Viscaceae > Viscum > Viscum album. The sequence continues at coordinate 911,762,489 of OY728140.1, forward strand.
TTTCCAAAAAGGCAAAGTAAAACATTAAAAAAATTATTTTAAAGATACAATCCAATAATAGACACTATAAAAAGACATCAAATTATCTATGTAAAAGTAGTCATGAAGAAAAAACATTTTTTTCATTAAACGAAAAATATTTTTATATTTTTTAAGTGAAGTTATTGGAAACCTACATTTTAAAAGTCTAAAAAACATATCAATTTAAAAAGGATAAGGGTAATATTAAGTTCTTTGGAGATTAGAAACAATTAGGTTAATAATTTTAAATGATGACCTTTTCATGAATGTAAAATATGGGAAATATAGGGAAATTGTTATTAATGTGGATTAGAATTATTCTTAAAAGTGATAAAATTATCATGGAAGTTATTGATAAAGGTTAAATGACTATATTAAAAAGCTATTATCCTTAAATAGGGAGAGAAATTACTATAAAATAATGTACTTGGGAGGAAAAATTATGGTATAAAAAATAATAGTTCCAGATAAAACCTTTTAACTCAATGAAAGTTTATTTGAATTATGGATATCCATTATGAGAAGCACACACCATGAAACATGAAATATTTTAAAAAGTTACTCATTTAGTAAAAAATTAAATATTATATAATAACACATTACTATAAAAAATATAGTGTATTTACAATATTTGATATAATTTCAACATAATGATCATAATTTATTGAAAAAAACATAGTTACCAAAAAATAATTTGTTTGGGGTAACACATGATATAAATACATTTGATGAAAAGGCCATGATATTTATTAGTATATCCAATATATTATATGTAACAATGAATATTGTATTTATGGAAACATTAATAGTTAGAACACCTTAGAAAGGAAAATGGTGCATAACTTGTAACATGTCCCAAAGATTTATAATTGAGGCGAAGAAAAATATTACCTTTTTTCATTGATTAGTCAATTGAACTTAAAGATAATATATAAAAAATATAAATATATTAATCAACTATTTAATAACATTACATATACACATACCCTTTTATAAAAATCATTTATATTTATTATGTATATTTATATTAGTTAGTTAACTATTATTGTCATTAACGAGAGTGTGTATTTCTAATAGTTTAGAACCATTTTCATAATAACAGTATTTTTATCACTATTATAAATAATTCCATCATTCAAATATAATATAATTTACTATAATTGAATATTAATAATTATTTATAATATTACAATTTCATTCTATGGGAGTTTTGGTTACAATCCATAATGTTGAATTCAATGATTACTATATTACAATGATTTTTAACAAAGATTCATTAGTATCTTAATTGATGAGATTTATATTAATGTTACCATTATATAACCAAAAGAAAATCTTTATGTGAACATTAACATTATATATTATTAGTAATTAATTTCTCATCAATGATATTATTTTATATGATGGTTCAAATAGGTTGTTATATTGAGAGATAAATATGGTGGATTAACCATTGAATAATAAAAAACATGTAATATATTTCACATTTACACCTCAATTAATTTATTTATTGTATATTATATGAGTATGTGAATAAAAAATTTCTTTGTTGTGTGAAGGAGATTGGCCGCACAATGAAAAATTGACAGTTCCATTTTTCTAAAAAACTTTTTTGGAAATTGGTCAATATTATTACCTTAACATGATAAAAATAAGTATAAAAAAAATTATTTCATTATATTGGAATAATAATGTTTTATTTGGTATGTTTTGATTGAAATGAAATTTTTTAGGAAAAAAAGTATACTCATTGAGAACTTCATCTTTCCCAAGGATGAATCCTTAGAAATAGAGGTTTTAAGAAATTATATTTTGACTAGAGGATTATGAAAAAGAAAGAAACTTATAAAGGATGGGTAATGGTTATATTTTCATGAGATAACTAAATTTTTGGAGTAGTGTTTATGTAGCGGTGAAAAGACCCTTTTATGAGTAAAGAGAATGGTTTTTTGGCATATATTTCAACATAATAGAATAATAGAACATGTTTCAGGAGTAAAGTGGCTTGAAAATGGGAAATAATTTAGTGGAGTATGATATGTATTATATAATCTCTTAAATAATCAATTAATTTTTTTTGACATGTTAGGATCCCTTTACCCCATGATTTATTACTTTTACTATTTTCTATTTAACCGTGCTACCTATTTTTTTCCTCAGTAATTTACATTTAATTCATAAAAATAAAATAAAAAATATTTCATAATTTGAACCTAATAATTCCAAATATGATATCTATTTTATTATATAAAATTTCTATTTATAATATAAATTAGTTTTTATATTAGTTCATTTCATGTGAAATCTCCATTTTTAGACAATGTGTATTTTTACGCACAAAATTATGTGTAGGATAAAAATATCAAGGTATTTAATTATCATGATATGTATTATTTTTTATAAACTAATTAGTTTTATTTTTCTATTAAATTAATCTAAAAATTAATATTACCATAATAGTGTTTAATTATAATAAAAAGTAATTTTTTTTGGGAAAATATTACTTAATATGTTAGACATAGGTTTTTTAAGGTTAACATAATTTTTTTAATATTTATATATCTAGTCCCAAGTTAAATATTTTATCAATTAAAGAAAATATCATCTTTTATGTCTTTCTTATATTATAATAACATTAAATTTTTGGTAAAACATAGTTTTTCATGAATCACCTAAAAAATAATTTATTTCATAAAAATTTCAATATTAGACATGAAGAACCTTTGTGGTCTATTTTTAACAAAGATTTGTATTTTTGACAACTATAATTTTTTTAATAATTATTTCCATATACAGGAAGATGAAGTGTTTTGTTGCTGGATGTTTGTCTTTGTTGTAATCAGAGAAAGAAAGAAGTTGTTATGTTTGAAAGATGTTCCTGAGTTTGAATGATGCTAGTTAATGAAGAATAACTATTATTGCTGAAGTGGTATGAAAAAGGATGTTGTTTAAGAGAGAGAAGTCAGAAGTTAGAAAGTTTCTCAATCTTTATAAACAAAATCAAAAGATTATTTGCTAATAAATGAGTTCACACAAGTCATTACAACATTAATGATAAAATATTTTGAAGAATGGGTTGAGATGTTTGAAGAAATAAGAATAACTAAGATGAATTATGCAAAAATCATAACATAAATTCTTCACAAATCAAAACCAGAATTCTATACAAATAGGAACTTGGATTCTTCCAAAATTAGATCCTGAATTTTTCACAAATATGAACATGAATTACACACAAATCAAAAAAAATGATTTGAGGACAAATTAGATCATAAATTATGCACAAATAAAAACCATAATTCTTCTAAAATCAGAACCAAGAGATTAAATAAATCAAAATATGGATTCATCACAAATCATATCCTGAATTATGAAAATATTAGATCCTGAAATTTTCACAAATTGATACATGAATTATAAAAAATAAAAACATAAATTCTTCAAACATTTTAACCTCAATTATAAACAAATCATAACATAAATTCTGCTCAAATCTAATCGTAAATTCTATAGAAATCAGAACCACATTTATGAGTATGTTTTTGAGGAAATTGGAACCACATTTCTGAGCATGTTACTAAGAAAACAAGGAAAAAAATTCCTAGGAATGTTTATGAGAAAATATGAACAGCATTTCTGAGCATGCTCATGAGAAATATAGAACCAAGATCAAACATTATTATACTGAGAAATATTTGAAGAGTTCAATAAGTAAATCCTGAACATCAATTTTGTATAAATATCGGAGGAATTTAATAATGTTTGAATAATTCTAATATTGAACATTAAATGCTAGATATTTTCAGAGATATTTAGATTTAATGAAGAAAGAAATATTTCCTGTTTCCTGCTTTTTTTTGAGTTTCTAATAAATATTTTCTTAGATCATTTTTTCAATTGTAACTTTGAGACATGAAAATAAATAGGAGATCTGGAGAATTTAATGTGAAATGTTCCCACAAGATTGAAGAAGGTTTCCTTGAGTTTTTGAGAAATGAAAAATTATAATCATCTTTACCATAATATAAATATTGTACTTACCTAATTGGAATGAGGATTCATACTGAGCATTTGTAGAGATTATTCAGAAATGTTTTTATTCTTTTGTGAGGATTGATTTTTCATTAAGAAATCATTGTAAACTGAAGAGTGTTAGTAACATATCTCTTATCAGGATATAGAAGGTGTCTAATGGGAGTTGGCACATGTTTTATTTTGTTATTCATTATAGTGGATTCAAATTGATAAACATGAGTGGCTATAGAAACTATTTATGTTCTCACATTGAGTCTGAACCTTGTAAATTGTTTCTGCCTTACTTTCATTAAAATTCATGCATTCATAAGTATTTTATAACCTTTTATAAGGAAATAAATATGAAAAAATTTAAGCGTTAAGTTTCATAAAATTTTGAAACTTATAAAAAATATGAACAACAAATTCAACCTCCCTATGTGTTTTTATTTGATACTTTGAATTTAAATTGGTATTAGAGTGAGGTTCCCTTGTTGAGTCCTTATCATGGATAATATTAATTCTGTCATTAGTAGAGTAATTCCTACATCCGATGGAAAAAATTAATATTGGTGAAAAAATAGGACGATTATTTATCTCCTATAGGTTTCCTTGGAAGTTGTAGATGCTTATACTATCGGTTTTTCATTTATAGAGAAATATGCTATTATGATGATTGCTGATATGTGAAATATAGACGTTTTTGGAAAGGCTATAAATTTTATCCTTATGTCATAATCATAAAATGATTATCAGAAGTGGGTTGGTCTCAAAACATTAAAAATTGTATGGGATAAACAAGAAGGTGTTTTTAAAGGGAATACTAAATTTAAGGAAGAAAAACTATAAATATAACATAGAAATTATGAAGACATCATAATCAGGGATGAAGAAATAATTGATGAATACATCACTATAGTAAATGAAATTGTTTGAAATATTAAAGGATTCAGAGATATTCTTGATGATTTTGTAGTTGTGAAGAAATTTATGAGAAATTTTCCAGACATGTTTATTTCAAAAATTTGTTACTTAAAAGATAAGGCTAATTTATATTATGATGAATTTCATTACTTTCTCATTTCTTATGAAATGAGGAAAACCCTGATGTTTAAAAATAATATAAACGATGAAGTAGATTTTGAATATTTGAGAAAGTTGATAATCTAAGATAATGAAGAATAATATCCCTGTGAGTACGATGATAAAGAGGTTTAGGTGTTTAATGAAAAATAAGGTCCCTCATATCTAAGAAATATCGAAGAGGATTAAGAATGTATAGAGGAAAACATCCTCTCAAATGTTTTGAGTGTGGTGGAATCTAGAACATTTCTATGAATTTTCCTATAAAGAATGTTGGATAATATCAAGATGATTTGGTTGAAATAACTTGATGAAATAAGTGGATAAAAATGATAAAAAAGATAAGTATTCCAAAAAAATCAAGAAAAAGTCTTCCTGAATGAAAATAACCATGATGAGTAAGAAGTTTGAATCATTCTCAACTGAATGTCTTTAATGTATTGTGAAAAATAAATCCATAATGAAGGAAATTATAGTAATAAAGAATGATCATGAAAATTTATCCAGTTGAAGTAAATATTTCATCAAGTTGATGGATGAATACATTAATGGTATTTTAAGTTAAAAATTATAATTTGTGATCAACGAAGGATGATTGATGATATTAAAAAGAACATGGAAGATAAGGAAGAAGAGGTCAAAAATTAGCAATAAAAACTCATGTAGTCAAAAAATACATTGAGGATGATGAATGAAAAATTCCAAAAATCTATATAAGTAAAATCTAATGATACTAAAATTGCTGAGAAGTCTCATTATGGGAATCAGGTGAAATATTCTCTTGCTAAAAATAATGGTTCATCTGATTATTCTAACATTTCGGGTTTTGTAAATATTCTTGTTAAAGATTTGGTGGATAAGGGATGTGATAAACCTATCAAATCATCAAAATTTTAAGACGACCTCAAAATAATGGATGTTATAAATCCTGAGTATGTTATAACTGAAAGAAGTTATCAACCTCAACAAAGTTTCTATAGAATATGAACTATCATAAATGGAAAATCACGATTTGAAGGCTATTTCTGGTGCTGTGGAATCTATGGGGACAGATATTATAATTTTGGGCACAATTTATCTCTACCCAAAATTAGGTTTGAAAAATGTAGAATAAATAATGAATGAAGAATGATTAACTATCTTAACTAAAATAATAATAAAAAGGTGAATTCTCAAGATGTCAGAAACATTCCAACAAAGAATCAATTTTTTTTTTCAGATATTGTCTGTGGAAGATTTGATCAGTCGATCATCATGTCGATAGTTGTATGAAAATATTCCGGGAACAGTTTCTTATGATGGGAATGAAAAGAAAACCGAAAATAGGAAGGTTGAGGAAAGTTGTTTTTTTATTGAGATAGATTTTCAAGAAATAAAAAGGAACAAACCATGGATATATGATAGTGGTTGTTCTTTACATATGATATGTGATATATTTTTTTTATGCGTGTTGTAAGTTATGATAGTGGATAAGTTATTATTGGTAATGATGGTTTATTAAAAATTAGAGGAATCAGAATGGAAGAGATTGAAACTGAAAAATTAAAATCCAATGATGTTCTAAAAGTCTAGTGGTTAAAAAATAACTTACAGAATGTAATCCAACTCTGTGATGATGGAAAATAAGTAACATTCAGAATAGAATCTTGTATCATAAAATTTGTGATAGATGGAAAAGATATTACAAAAGGAGAAAAAACCAGTGGTAATCAATTCAATATTTGAGAACATAGTAACACTTATTACTTCAGTACAGAAGATGAAAAAAAATTATGAAACTTAGGCATGTGTACCTTTGTCAGAAAATTATGAACAAACTATCCAATGTTGTTGTCATTAGTAACATTCTATAGATAAAAGGAATATATGTAGATGTTTTCATTAATTTTTAGAAAGGAAACATTACTAAAAGAATTCATAAAAGAGTTGATATTCAATCTATCATACCACATAAGCTTATTCATTCTAATCTATATGGGCTGATGGAATATCAACCAACAAAAGGGGATTTTTTACATTATCAATTTAATTGAAGATTTAACTTGGATGAAAAACATCATTTTAATAAATCATATGTGAGATGGTATTGAAGTGTTTAAATTATTCATAAAATATGTTCATAATTAATTGGGGGTTTCCATTAATAAGTTGAGAATAAATAATGGTAACGAATTCAAAAACAATGATTTTGAAACTTATCTGAGAAAGCATGGTATAAAACATCATTATAGTGCTTCATATACATCATAAAAAAATGGAGTTGTTTAAAGGAATAATATAATCTTGGTGGAAATGTGAGGAATTATGTTATAAGTATACAATCTTTTAATTTTTTTAGAGAAGCTGTTAGTATTATTATACAACTTCAAAATAGATGGATTTTGTGTTTGGAGAATAACATGACTCATTATGAAATATGGCAGAACAAAAAATCTTCATTTAAATACATAAATTTTTTTGGAAGTCCATTTTTTCCCAAAATAAAAAATCTCAACAAGGGAATGATTGATGAGAAAGAATTGGAAGGAACATTCATGGGTTATTCATCAAATGGAATTTGTTTCAAATTATGACATAATTATTTATAAATTTTAGTGGACTCATATTATGTATAGGTAATTAAAAACCTATTTTCCTTCTAAAATGTTGATAAGAATACTGAGGAGGATAAATTAGTGAATCCCCACAAAAGTGAATGCATCTCAGATAAGTCACATCGTGAATATAGTGATGTAGAGAAATACCACGTGAGATATCCCACATTAACAAAGATTGTTGAATCTGAAAACATTATTGGGAAATAGAGGGATCCATTTTAGACATCATGGTAGTTAAAATTAGAAAATCAAACTTTATTTATTGTAAAAGTTTAACCAGAATGAGTTTCATTGGATATTCAATATAATGAATGGGTCGATGCTATGAATGAAGAGTTAGATCATATTGAAAATAAGGAAACATGGACATTTTTTCCAATACAAGTAAATAAAAAATATTATTGAATCCATGTGGATTTATATATATAAATTAAATTATCATAGAGATGTATCAAGAAAAAATAATGACTTGTTTGTAAAGAATATGAATACATTAATGGTGTGGACTTTGGTGAAACCTTTTCCCCTATTGCAAGGCTAGAAGATTTTCGAATTATCATTCGTTGGATGATCATTATAATTAAAAGGTTTATCGGATTTATATAAAGTCATCTTTATTAAATGGTGAGTTTGAGGAAGATGTTTACATTGAACAACCGTATGGGTTTTTACTTGATGAGGATGAAAAAAATCATTTTAAATGTATGAAAGCTTTGTATGGACTGAATTTTTTTCCAAATTCTTGGTATTCGATGCTCGATTTTTTTTGATAATGATGTACTTGTCTAAAGGAATGGTTGATAGAAACTTTCATGTCAAATATGTTGACTTCAGAATATTAATTGTAATTGTTTATGTGGATAAGATAATTTTTTCTAGGGATTAAGAAATTTATAGTGAAGAGTTTGCTGGGGAGATTAATAAAAACGATAAAATATCAATGTTGGGATAATTAAAATACTTCCTTGTCTTACAAGATAAAAAAAATAAAAAATATATATTCTTACCTCATGAAATTTATGCAAGGGAATTGTTAAAGAATTTGGGATGGTTGAGTACAAGGAAGTTTAAAATCCTATTTTAGTGAGCCAAAAGTTAGGTGATGATGAATCTGGAATAGGTGTGAATTAGAAAGACATTCGGAAGATGATAGGAAGTCTTTATTACCTTACCACTTTAAATTATGATATTGTCTATGTTGTGACATTATTGGAAAGGTATCATTGTAGTCTAAAATAATCACATATGTTGGATGCAAAGAGGATTTTGAGATAAGTCAAAGGAACAACTACACATGGGTTGTTGTATAAAAGAAACTGTGAGGTGAATTTTCATGGTTATGCAGATGATGATTGGACTAGAGATGGTAATGATAAAAACTCAACCGTGAGGGGGCCATTTTTTCTCGGTGGAGGATGTGTGAGTTGGAAATGTCAGAAACAAAGTTCGGTAACATTAAGGATTGTTGAATATAAATTTATTACATCCATTCAAGCATATAATCAATTGTTGTGGATGATAGTTTATGATGATGATTTGGTCGTAAAAGTTTCTAATCAATTGAAGAAACTTTGGGATAATTAGAGTGAAATTGAACATTCAAAAAATCTTGTCTAAAATTCAAAATCAAAACATATTGATATATAGGTTTAATTTATAAAAGAGAATGTTTCTTCATGAGATGTTTTGTGGGCTTACTTTTAAATAAAGTATTATATTTGTGGGATCCTTAAAAAATAAATGAAAAAGGAAATGCTTTTTGAATTGAGGATACAACTTTATGTTCAACCTCATCTCATGTATTCTATAGACCTCATAAACCCCACCATTATTTGGATTCTGTTGACAAAGGGGGAGAGTAAGATGAAACTTTTTTATTTTTAAAAAGTTATTATCATTTTGATTTATGAATATAAAGATATGGTTATCGTATAATAGAAGATAGAAAAATAAAACTGAGAGAGAAAAAGAAAAGTGAGAAAGATACAGATAAAAGTTATATTGGAGTTTGAGTAAGGAGGATTTTATCTTTTGATGGCCACAAAATTTTATTTCCACCGAGGGATTGAAATCCTTAAAAAACATTACTATAACTAGTAGTGTAGTGTTAGTGGACTCTATTTTGTGAAATGATATGTGTTGATAAATGTATGAAGTTAAGTAGTGGAAATATTCCGAGAGTTTTAAAATTTGTTATCAAGGGTTGTCAAAAAATCTAAAGGGGGAGATTGAAGAACCATTGAAGTGTTTTTTAACATTTTTTGGTATTTTTTGAAAAATAACCTTTTTTTGGGGATAAATGTTTTTTATATAAAAGAAGATAATTTTTTGGTTAATAAATGTTTTCATTTGTTGTAATCAGAAAAAGAATGTTTTTTTACGTTTGAAAGAAGTTACAGAGATTGAAATAATTTTTTGAGTTTGAATGATGTTGTTGATAGAAGAAGTCACTTTGTGGCTGAATAATTTTGAAAGAGGATGTTGTTGAAGAGTGAAAAGTTAGAAGTTAGAAAGTTCCTCAAACATTCTATACAAAATCATATGATACTTTTCTATTAAAAAAGTTCTCTCAAATCATGAAAACATTCTTTATAAAATATTTTCAAGAAAGGGTGGAGTGGTTTGAATAAATAATAATCAATAAGTTGAATTCTACACAAATTAGAACCGGAATTCAACACAAATCAGAACCTGAATTCTAAAAATATTAGATCCTAGATTCAATAAAAATCAAAAACTGAATTCTTTTCAAACGGGAACATGAATTCAACACAAATTGAAAACTAAATTCTATAAAAATCGGATCATATATTCTATAAAAATCAAAACCAAAATTCTTCACAAATTACAACCTGGATTATTTACAAATCTAAACCTGAATTATGAACAAATCGAAACCTCAATTCTACAAAAGTTAGAACATGAATTATTCACAAATCTGAACCAGAATTCTGCACAAATAAGAACATGAATTCTTTACAAATCAGATCCTAAATTTTTCACAAGTCAAAACCTGAATTCTAAATAAATAAGAACAACTTTTATAAGTATGTTTCTGAGGAAATTAGAACCAAATTTCTATGAATGTTTTTGAGAAAATATGAACAAAATTTTTTATTCTGTTTCTGATAAAATCTGAACAACATTTCAGAGCATTTTTCTGATTAAACTGGAACCACGATCCATCGTTATCTTATTGAGATGGATATTAAGAGTTCAAGAAGTAATTTCTGGATTTCAATTTTTCATAAATCTCAATGAAATTTAAGGTGGTTTACAGAGTTCAAATTTAAATCATTAAATACGATATATATGTAGAGTTTTTGAGATTTTAAGGATGTGTGAATGATTTCAAGTTTCCCACTTTTGATTTTTTAGATTCCAATAAAAAGTTTCTTATATAATTTTTTTCCTTTGTAACTTAACCACACAAAAAAATGCGATGTTCTGAAGAAATCAATGTGAAAAGTTACTACTATATTAAAGAATATTTTTTTGTGTTTGAGTACAAAAAAAATCAAAATCATCCTTATTGTATTGAGAAGACTAGACTTAACCAAATCATACTGAGGATTCAAAAGGATTATTTATGGATGAGATTCAATTTTTTTTATTCTTTTGTTTTTCTCAATTGTTATATAATAAAAAAATGTAAACTAATGGGTGTGATTATAATATTTCCTATTTTCATAAAGAAGGTTTCCAACGGTAGTTGGCCGAAGTTGTATTCGCTTCTTCATTATAGTGTATTTTCATAGACCAACGAAAGTTGCTGTGGAAAGGACGTAGGTTCTCACATTGAGGAAAACCTTGTAAATTATGTGTACATTAATTTTTTATATTTCATGCATAGGTATTTTCTAAAGGTTTAGAGTGAAATAAGTCTTAATAGGTTGTAGTGGTTATGTTTCTTATTTTTTTTGAAACATAACAAAAAATTGAACACCTAATTCAACATCCCACTTCTCAGTTGTTATGTGACCCTTGGAACATCAAAACCTAAGATAATTTTGACATTAAAAATTAAAAAATGAAGTTATGTTTATAAATTTAAAATATTAAAATTTAGATTTTTAAATATAAATATAATTTAAAAATAATTTTTTTATTGAAAAACAACTTTTTTAACTTCACGTGTCTTTTATATTATTTCGTAGAAATTTATAAATAATTAAATGTTGACAAAATAATTTTTAAATATAAATATTATATAGTATTATAAACTTATAACTAAGAGAATTTTAATTTATTAATGTAAATGATATGAAATTGTTTTACATGGTCCTTTGAAACGAAGTCATTTTAAATTATTAATGAAAAATAAAAATATATAACTATTATAATTAATTATTTTCTTTTTTATTTACTATTTATTTTATTATTAATTTATCTTTAATATGTTGTGTTTTTTTATTTTAGGTGTTTCATTAGCTCAGTGTTTTGTGTGACATAATAAGTAAAATATAATGATAATTTAATGGATCTATGATCTCTGGTCATTACATTCCACCCCATTAAATAAAATTATTCTTCCATTTTTAATAATTTATCGTTGATTAAAATTGATGAGGGTAGTATTAACTTACTTATCATTTATGGTATGATATCTACAATACCGTATTAGGTTACTTGCCTTTCCTAAAAAACATTAATCTTTTAGAAAATCATATACTCATGTTAGTATATTTTTTAATACTACATTCATCAAAATTAACCTTCCCTATAACCTACCAAATCTACAAGTCTCCAAGAAGTAGAAAAAATTTAAATTCATTCATAATGTAACAATATAGAAAATCTATAAAAAACATCAATAACTAGGTTAAAAATCACACAATATACAACATAACCACAGTCATATAAATGAGATGAACTTAACCAAAAAAATCATAAATCAAATATCTATAGAATGATTACTGATAAAATTTAACATACAGTTTCAAAATTGATTAACCCTTCAGTATATCAAAATTATAAATATATTAAACATATGTGTTATGTATCACTCAATAATGTGTTGTTCACTTGTTATCCAAATAAATATAAGATACTCATAATTTTTTTAAAGTATATTGATAAGGTTTGATATATGTTTCCAACTATTCAAAGAAAATTAACTCATGAATAATCCTAATATGCTTCACATAATCCACATAATTTTTAGAAAGTACCTTAATTTCATCAATAAATACCAATCACTATGAGAATATATAATATTATTTTGATTTAATTTTCATTATTATATCAACCATAGCACCTTAGGTAAGACTAATAATCTAACATTTTCTATTATAATAGGAATTTAATAAGATTCTAATATATTTACATATCCTCCCTTAAAATATTATAATGAATATTCTTTCTAGATATATTACTTTCTCATCTTCATATTCATGTTCTTGTTTCAACAAAATACTAAAACCAAAATAGTTATGATAATATTCAAAATTTGAATATAAAAACATCAATACGAATGCATCTTCCCAAAAGAAACCATTATATTTATCAATTGATACCTTTGATTTAACCTATGAGCCTCTTTATTCAATCCTTCGAAATCCATGTTCATTTTTCTATTATGTTATCTAGTATAATGAGTTTAAATCATAATTAAATAGTATATAATTTTTCATAAAGGGGATTTGATTATCAATAGCATGTCACCTGACAATGTAAAAGAGAGTGTGTACATAGGCCTATTTTTCATGAACTAGGTGATGATTAATTTAATAAACAATCATCCCTTTCAAGGTTACTACACATAGGTAAATCGGTGCTACTGTCTATATCAACTTATAATATCCATTTAACAACATAATTTCTAATAGAATCACATAATTACCACGTTACCAAAATTTATGGATGATATCTTATACATAGACTAATAAATTAGTCTTATCGATGTGTTTTTAAAAAGGTTCTCTTATCATAATCCCAAAATTATGCAATATTACGTTGACCAACATGAATTTTTTTCCATAAATTTTAAATTATGATCAATTTTAACTCATATACATTAAAATATACTTAACTAAAACCCTAACCTCTAAATTTATCTAAATCCTCTTTTGATGCAAATTTTAACACCCTACACCTATATTCTAATAACCCTATATGAATAGACACAATTTTACAAACTATCTTTAAAATGAATCAGAGAGACACAATTTTAATAATAAATAGTTATAATCTGACTAATAGTTATTGAGTGGAAAAAAACAAATGGCCTTTCAGGATAAGAGTTTTTGTGAGTTAGGAACGCCATTTAACTAAAAAATCATATGTATCTCATCAAATGGACATTATTAATACTTTTTAAGTAACTAATTAATCTATAATACGTCTTCAATATATACCACCAATCCTTTTTATAAGGTACTTTGTTAGAGATGTCATGTGTACTACATTTCTTCATAACCTATGAGAATAGAAACATAAGAAAGGGTGATGTAAAATTCTAAAAAATGTTAAACCTATGTGATGATATTCCAAGATGATAAGTGAGTATAATAATATAATATATAGTTTATAAGGAAAAGATAACTAGAATAATTCCATAATAGAATGAAATTGATAGAATAATATATACATGGATAATAATAAATGGTTCACTAGTGATGAAATACATAATGATAGAAAACTAATTCCATTCCCCAATCCAAGACATCAAGATGTTTGAGATAATGATCTTACCAATGATGTCCAATGTATATAAATTTTTTTGTCCTGGGTAGGAATACACCAAAATACCCAAGATCATTAGACTCATTAGATTTATTAATTAATCAAGAGGCTATCTAAAACTGGTACCCACCATCACTAATTAATCCCAATGGATTCATCATAATATAAAATGAATAAAAAATAAATAACCAGTCATTACCATAATCATCTGTGTTGGAATAACAAATATATATGATTTAAATACATAATTTATCTATTTTTGTTGTTAAAAATAATCCATATGGAGATAAAATATATTTGAATTATTGAAATATCCCCAGTAGATGTTTAGAATTAAATTATATGAATAAATTTAAAGAAATAATTTTTTTTTATTTCGAAATATCATATCCCTAATTTAACAATATAAATATAAAAGGTTGTTGGAATATATTGAAAACAATCATGAGAGAATATTCATTTGAATGGAACAATTTGTAATTGGGAATTAACTATTTTTCATACAATTTTGTTTTGATAAATTAAAATTGAATTTTTTTTAATTAAATTCAATTTTGTTTAAAAAATATTAATATATCATATTTACAAGTAGTCATATTTTTTATGATATCTAATTTTACAAACATTATATTTTTATGTTGTTAATTAAAAATTAATTTTAGGTTCAAGCCTATTCAAGAAAGATATCAACCATAAAATTAAGGGGACCTTATGATATACTCCATGGGAGGTCTATACATTAAGGCTCACTTAGAGCCTATTGAATCATAGAGAACACAACATGCATTTTGGCCAGAATATAAGGCCCTAAAGTCCCCTAAACAGTTCACTATTTGGTTTCCTACGAAATATGTGCATATTGTTTGTTCCAACATATGTCCAGTATACTCTGGTTTGCATGCTAGTGATCCCTCGTGATTTCAATTCAATGTGGGACTAAACGTTTAACCTAAAATTCAATTTGGTCCATTTATCACATCTCTATTTCTCACATTCATCTATCACTCATCTCATTCATGCACATATTGTTTTGTGAACCCCTAATCGATATTTCCTCTGGTGTGGAATATTTTCCTCCTTAAATAATCTATTTTTAGATTATACCAACTAGAATAATTCTCCCCTCTAAAAACCATACCATGTATCCTCTAACATTTTTTATTATTTTTTTCTTCCTTCTGGTTTGTCTTTTATTTTTTTGGAGGTAACAACGACTTAATTTAATCGATTTTATCTAATTATTTGGGAAACATCGAAGAATGTAGGATTAATCTAGTATTTAATTTTCTTCCACTAATCCTTTATATAATATTTTATTTTTATTCTTGCTTATGCACTGCCTGTTTCATTGTCTCCTCAGTGTGGTTTTTAAAACACCACTATGAATTACCCAAATAGTGAGAAACATGACACTATTTTTTTACCATTGGGGATATATTTTTTCCCATTTGGTCTTGAACCGAGGGGATGCTTTTCCCCATTGTTACTAACCAATGGTGAGACGACGATATCGTTGGTATTAAAAAATGGTGACTCTTTGTTAAACATTTTGGGTATACCAATGCTAATACTTTTAACCATAGAAATTTTTCTCTAATGGTGAGTAATTTACTAACCGATGGAACCCAAATATGAGTCTCTCAATCACTATTCATAGTTTATATGTGGATATGTTCCATGGTAGTTCTTTCTTCAACTGCTTTCATAATTCATCTCTTATTCACGTGTGAGGAACTATGTTCTTTTTTTGTAATTTATCAAAAAGTATTTTCAGAATTTTATCAGATGTTATTAATTATATTTATCTATTATTTTTTTTGATGTGTTTTTACTTTTTGTATGGATGTATAATTTATTTATTTGTTCTATGAGCTTCTTTTTCATTGAATGTGATACTAAAATTGGTTCATTGATTGAATCAACATGTGTTATTAATTTTATCATACAATTTTAATTATTTTCATGTACATATTTTCAGTGGAATTTATTTCATTAAAGTATGAAATTATATTTATTTCATTTCATTCTATTTGAATTTATATTCATCATTTATTAATGTAACTATTTTTATTGTCTTTAATGTTTATTTTTATTATTTGGTAAATTTTTCAACAAGTCACCATTAGAAGCCAATGGAGAGACATCAGTCACTATTGGAACACAATGGTTAGTCACTAGTTACTTTTGGACACCTAGTAGTGAGTAATTTTTTATTATTCTTATGGAACAATTTTGTGTTAAGATACATGGAATTTTCTTTTTTTATCTGATTATATTTTTCATAAAAATGAAACAATATTTATTACTTTATTCTTCGACCATTGAACATTGCCAACAGTGATAAATGTCTCACCACTCTCTATTATAAATAGTGTGTAATGTTTCACTGTTAGTTATTTTTTTTCCAAAATAATTATTTTCTTATTTTTTGTTAATTGTGTTAAAATTCATTTCATTTTTAGACATTTAATATTTTATGTTGAAATATAACAGTAACCAAATTTAAAATACTTCTAATATGTTTTTGTGACATCTTCTAATGCCGATTAATTTAAAATGATTTATTTTTTAAAGTTTTATTCTACATGTATAATCAATAAAATTATATGATTATTTTAAACTTTTTCTATTGTTTTTTATTTAATAAATTTTAAAAATAATATATAAAATATTCCATTTAATATTACATGATTAAATATTTTCTTGAGTGCTTTTTAGTATGGATTTAACTAAATAAGTTAACAATAATATTATTTTATTATTAAACACTAACAAGTGTCATGCTTAGATTGGACATGGAAATACTCCTGTAGATATCTAATTTAATATATAGGGTGAAAAATTCGAGGATAAAATTTATTATCCCTCACATATAAATTATTCAACAAGCTTATGAGGATGAATTTATTACTACTCTGAAAATTCATCAAGAAACATCTTTGAAAAATATTATATTGTTGTGATCATTTGATATCTTTATAATATTAATTTTCCTCATCCGATTTTATCAAGGAACATGAGTTGAAAAAATTTTCTATTTCATCTCCTAAATCTTATATTTTATTTATTTCTATTATTAATCCACACTAAATATTCCAATAACATTTTTTCCGTCTATAATCCTAGTTCATGATTTTACTATCCAAAAGATATCATTGGGTTATTCCTATTATTCAAAAGGAAGGATGGGTTATTCTCCCAAACAAATGAAAGGTTTTTATTGAGTCCACCAAACATCAGGGGATATACCACCAAGTGTGAATATGGTACGTCGATATTTGTATGTAATTGGGTTGTGAATCCCAATTAAAAGTGATGATATAGTGTATACCAGTATCCAAAAGGAGTAGATAGAATTGAAGAGATAACTAGGATCATAGTGATCCAATCCTATATAAAAACTTATTTTGTTATCTAATTTATTTTTGTTGTAACTTTTAACACTCTTATATAAAATATTATAAATTATAATTAATAAATAAAAAATTACAATTAACCCCCATTAGTCACAACTAACATTCCAAGTGATCTAAAAATTGGTATTAGATAATGGTTCCTTTTTAGGATTGTGGTTGTAATTTTTCATTAAATATTTTTTGTACTAACCTTTATCCTAGACACAAAAATATAAGGAAAAGATCAACTAAATTGTTATGGATAATCTTGATTATGATATTTTAAATCCTGGCAGACCTTGTCACCCCAATTAAAGTGATTATGTCAACTATAATGACATAATTGAGGAATTTGTGAAAAATATAGTTCTTGATTGTTTTGATATAATTCCAAAAATTTATAAATCTCCTAAATTTGATTTAGAAACTCTTACTTGTAATGATGATTCAAAATGGGTTTTAAATTACAAAGTGAAAAATTAAATATAGAACTATTTGTATAGAAATATGTACAATCATATTTCATCCTCTAAAACTATTTATGAAATTTTGAGTACATTAAAAGTAACTCATTAGGGAAATGACACTTTTTATCGAACCAATATAGGTATACACCAACCTAATATTCAATAGTTTAGGTTGGATAATCAATAAAGTATAAATGGTATGTACAATAGATTCCCCAAAATATTTAATAACACGGTAGCTCATGGAGAGGCAACGAATAATGAAACTCTCATCTAAAGAGTACTATAATATTTACCCAAGAGTTTATATTTAATGAATGTTTCTATTAAATAATTTAAGGATTATAGTGAATTTTCTATGGATGAGTTGATAGGACCAATTCCTCAATACGAACTGGAAATAAAGAATGAAAATAATGATGAATATGATAAATGGAATTATATATCATTAAAATCATATATAAATTTTATTTCTAATTCTTATATTGTAATTTACAAAAAAGTGAGAAGATAAAATTTAAAATTTCACCAAATGTTATTATATGTACATGAAGGGTAAGAGATTCTTTAAGGAGAATCTTAGAATATATTCCCAAAAAGATGATATAAAGTGTAGTAAAAGTGTTAAAACCAGTATGTTTGATTCTTTAGAATTAATATTTTATGAGTTCAAGAAAAAATTTCATACAAAATTGTATTGTCCAAAACATAAACAATAATGAAAATCCAAATAAATACAAGAAGAAACAAAAAAATCTTATCAATATTGATGGATTTGTACGTAAGTGTCAGACTCAAGTGATGATGTTTTTGTAAGTGAAAAATAATTTTTCAAATCTACGTTTGATGGATAATATTATAAATATGAAACATTGTGACTCTAGTTGTTGTTCTTGATATGAAACTGATATTCCAATTGAAGAAAAATATTAACTACTCAAAATGAAAAATATTTAATGTGGAATGTTAAGAAATAATGAACTATATAGGGAACTGAAAAGGGAAATTAAGAATATTATAGTGGAAAATAAAAAGTTGACTAATTTTATTTTAAGAAATATTGAATTAGAAAAATGCTTTATATGATTAATTTTTAAAAGATAAAGATGATAAAATTATAATAAAATATACTATGTAAAAAACTACTGAATTTAAGAAAATAAGTTTTAGAATAGTGTGAGATGATTTATATAAACATGAAAAGGAATGAAATCATATTAAACATGGAAATGATAAATTGAAAAGGTGTAGATCATTATCTAATATAACTGATTATGATAACTTGTAAACAGTTCAGAAAGATAATTAAAACTATAAAATGTAAATTATTGGTCTAAAGGAAAAAATATCTTTTATTATTCAAGACCAAGAAAGATTCGATAAAATAATAGCTATGAACTAACCTAAATATGATTAAAGGGTAATGGTTATAATACACAGATTCTCAATATATAGAGAACTATTTTGTTACATGAATAAATAGAAATATTTCATGTTTTACCTTCTTTATTTATAAATCCAAAGAGAATTTTGCAATAAAATGATATGTAATGTATAAAAAGTTTTTATGCCACACTAAGAATATCATTTATAAAATTTTTTATTCTCTAGATTACTACAAATGAAATTTATCAAAACATTATAAGTACCTAAATATTTTTATAATAATCCCATTAGACAAAAGCTAGTCTGGGTACCAAAACAACCATCTCCTTGCTTCAATGTGTATGAAAAATGCCTAATTTTTTCCAATGTCACATGGTAAATGGAAATTGGGTGATCAAGGAATGTTAATGATGAATATTGTAACCTATTATATTTTAACTCTTGTGATGGAAGTACTGTCACTTTTACTAACTGCTCTAATGTTACAGTTAAAGGTTTTGGAGTAGATGTCATGTTATGTTATGTTATAATTTATTATTTAGTTTTTGTTGAAGGGTTGAAAAAACATAATTTCCACATCAGAACACTAAGATAATGGAATGTATTTAAATTTTGAATGTTGTAAATTTATTATTTATGAAGATAAGAAACATTTATTTTATGTCAATAGAAAAAAACTGTATATTCTATTGATTTCTCATAACTGACC
This sequence comes from Viscum album, assembly GCA_963277665.1. Taxonomy (NCBI): domain Eukaryota; kingdom Viridiplantae; phylum Streptophyta; class Magnoliopsida; order Santalales; family Viscaceae; genus Viscum; species Viscum album. The sequence continues at coordinate 911,782,845 of OY728140.1, forward strand.
AAGAATAATGTAAAATTATCATATATTGTAGATATAATTCATATTCTTGTGGAACATTAGGTTATGAAATGAGATTATTTAAAAGTTTTATAATATATCTAGTGATAGAAAAATTATGAATCATACGAGGTTCCGTAAATGTAGGTATTATGTATTTGATTTCTATCTAAAAGGTAAGAAACACAAAGAATATTTTATATCTTTAAATATGGTCCATAGGGCTATATTCTTATAAATAAAACATCATGATATTTTGGTACCCATGAGAAATACATGTTTTGGTTCTAAAATATATCTTTATATAATAGTTAATGACTATATGATATTTACTTGGACTATTTTCTTAGCTCATAAAATGGAAACATTTTGTACTTTCTGTAAGAAAATTAAAAATCAGAATGGTCACATAATTTATTCTATCATGGGTGATAAAATAGGTGAGTCTCTAAACTATGAATTTGGAATATTATATAAAATTAATTGATGTTTTCAAAAAAATTTCTCCCTTAAAAAACTACATTAAAATGGTGTTATATAGAGGAAAAACAAAATATCCATGAAATGGTATGCACAATCTTATTGTCATCAAAATTTTAAATTTGTTTTGGGTTAAATTTTTAAACACTTAATTCTTTAACTTAAATAGAGTTTATATCAGACATTTAATAAAGAGAAATTCCTACTAATATTTTATGAATAAAAACCCCAACATTTTTTTATTTTAATCTTTTTAGTTATACTATCTATATTTTAAATACTAAACTAAATATTGGAGAGTTTGATTGAAAAAGTTATAAAGGTAAATTTTTTGGATACTATAATAATATTAAGGTTTTTAGATTAAATAATAAATGAAAAATTAAAAATGGAAGAATTTTTTCATGTTAAATTCATTAAAAGTAATGATAAACGAAATAATGATTCTCTTGGCAAGGATGAATATTTCAATGAATTCAACTTTAATGAATATAAACATGAAATAATGAAGCATTAGTGGTGGGGGCGAGTGGGGTATTATCTCATCTTAGTCAAATCCATTAGTTTGGAAAACACACACATGTCACTCTTTGGAAACTTTTACTGGAAATGTTGAATCCTGAATTAGAACTATACATTATTTTTTAAATTTTTTAAAAAATTATACCTTTTGTAACTGATTGTGTTCTTGTTAATATTAATGTTTTCTTGAAAGATTATAATTGGTTTAATTCTATGCTTAATTAAATTAAACAATTTAATGAAAAAATTATGGAATCTAGTTGAGTTACCTAAAGAAACAATTGATATATGAATAAAATGTATTTTTCAAAATAAATTTCTTGAATCTGGAAATATAGTTAGAAATATGGTATAATTAGTTTCTGAATGTTATCTTCAAAAAGAACGTATCAATTTTGAGGATTAATTTACACCAATTTCTAAATTGAAATCCATTTAGATTTTATTATCTTTTTCAAATTTTAGATATTTTAAACATATTCAAATGGATATAAAAATATCATATTTAAATTGAGTTATTTCGGAATAGATGTATGTTATACAACCACCTAGTTTCAAAAATAATTAATTTCCAAATCATGTTTTCAAAAAATCTAAATCTCTTTATGGTATTAATAAATATCATCAATACTGGAATGAAATACAAACTCAATGTTTAATTCATATTTTTCTTCAAGGTAATGTTTGTCTAATCATATTCATAAAAAGAGTCCCAAATGATTTAATGTTACTAAAGATTAATATTGATGACATAATATTTGGTTAAAAACAGTTTAACTAATTAATGATTTTATTAAATCAGTGATAGAAGAAATTGATATGAGTTTAATGGGGGATGCAATTTTTTTCTTGGTTTTAAAATTAGTCAAAGAAATCATTATTATTTCTTGAGTCAAGATAGGTATTCAAATGATCTCGTTATAATAATTTGAATTGAATCTTGTTAACCTATGATAACCCATGTGATAAAAAACTTTGATTTAGATGTAGTTAAATATGCAATGAAACTTTCTAATAAGTTTTAGAGAGGCCAGATGGGATGCCTTTTGTATTTTGTTGCTTTTAGGAAAGATATTATGTTTTCTGTCTATATGTGTTTGATATATTAGTCACAACAAAAATAATTTCATATCAAAGATGATAAAGTTTAATTAGGTATCTTAGTAGAAATATAAGTACATTAATTTTTTATTCTAATCAAAATTTCTTTGATTTATGGGCTTTCTCTAATTATGACTTTGGAGGTTATAGACTTTACTAGAAAATTACTTAATTTATTTGTCATATTTTAAGAAAAGGATTAATTTCATAGTGGTATTAGAAAAAATTATCATTATAATTGTCAAAAACTGAAGCTAAGTATATCATAGATGCTAGTTTTTTTTCTACACATTATTTTTATAAACAATCATTTTATGGTATCAATATTAAATTTTATAAAATTCCATTTTTATATTTTAACACTTGTTCTATTTTAATTTATTAAAATTATCCTCAAAAGTCAATATCAAAATACATTGATGATAGATTTAATTTTTTTTCAGAATCATATAAATAAAGGTGATACATGTTTATAATTTTTTCTAATTGGGAAAAAATTGGATGATATTTTTAGAAAACCCTTGGATTATTTTAAATTTTATGAAATTAAGATTGAGTTGGGAAAACTAAAAGCCTAAATTATATCTAATATAATATGTTTTTTTGATAAATATACTCCATTTTTATGTCTATATCTTATAATTGAATGTTCACTATTATATTTTTATTTCTTTTTTATGTAACACTGTGTACATGAACTTTTCATTTATATGTAATCTTTGATATCTCACTGATATTTTTTAATATTCTTACTGATAATTACATCACAATGAATTGAAATTGTATTGATTAAACAATAAAAATATATTATTTTGTATATATATAATTTTAACATTTTTATTTATTTCTTTTAATATTTTTATTAATGAACTTTTAGATAAATTTCAATAAGGGGGGGGGGAATCTTTTGGGGTTTTAATAAATTTCTTCAATGTTTTTTTAAAAAATTTAAAAATATTATTTCTTTATAAATTAAAATAGGAGACATTTTTTATGATTGGGTAATAAATATTTTACATATAGTATATTTTGATAAATTAAAATTTCATAAAATTAACATAAATTTAATCTTGTTTTAAAAAATTGTTATTTCTTTTTTACATTTATTTATATTTTTTATATCTAATTATTTTTACTTTATACTTATATTTTTTTTAATTAGAAATTAATGATATGTGAAAAAACCTTCATGACATACCTCAACCACACATTGAAGGGGACTGGGAGATCTATCCCCTGGGAGTTCTAGCTATAAAGGATTGCATAGATCCTTTTAGAGCATAGGGAACACAACATGCATGTAGGCCCTTGTATAAGGCCCAAAACGTCTCTTGCATAGTTTGTGAAATGTTCTCCTAGTGATTATGTTTGTTCTTGTTTACTTGAATATTTACAGCATGCTCTGGTATATATACCAGTGAACCCCAACAATTTCAATTAAATGAGAGAAGAAAATTTAAACTGAAATTCAATATTGTTCGTTGAACACATCTTTGTTTCTCCTCAACATTGATCTCTCATCTCATTCACTCCCCCATTCTTTTTCAAACTCCCGAAAAAAAAAATTTATCCCACATAATATTTTCCTCTTATGATTATCTTCTTCTCTAGTAGACCTACCGACACCATTACCATCTATGGATACCCTACCACATATCCTCTATCCTTCTATTTTAATTTTTTTTTCATGTTTGTCTTGAAATTATATCGAGGTTACAGTGGCCTGATATACTTAATTTAATCAAATTTTAGGCTCCCTCAAATAATTTATGAGTATTATATAATTTTACTTTCTTCCACTAATCCTTACAATCATATTTTATTATTATTCAATCTAGTGAATTACTAATTTCATTATATCCTCTGTATATTTTTTAAGACAACATTTGAAATTCTCTAAAGGTGAGAAACCTTTCACCATTGGTTTTACTAATGGTGTGACAATTTTTCACCATTAGTATTAAAAAATGCGAGATATTGTCACTCTTGGTATTAACCAATTATGATACATTGACAATATTACTATTAACCAACAATGTTTCTTTTGAGACCATTGGTTTTTACCAATGGTGAGACATGTCACCATTGAGATTTTTCTTCAATGGTCATTACATTACTCACTATTTGAAGCCAAAGGATATTCATTGACTCACCATCATGAGTTATTTTATTGCTATATGCCTTGGAAGTTCCATATTCAACCTCTATCATAAGTCATATCCTCTTCCTTCATGCAGTATCTAGTTATTTTAGTTTTATAATTTCTCTAACTATGTTATCATATATTTATCCGTTATTATTTTTTTTATCAAATGTTTTTTATACTATGTTTTCACTTTTTTTTGGAAGTAGTTTTTACCATGTTATTTCATGAGATTATAAATAATTTCATGTGCATCTATTATTGGTTTATGTATTGAATCATTGTTATTTTCATATTCTAATCATATTCTTTTAATTATGTTCTTCTATGATTTTGTTGTGTTATTTTATTTCATTGATGCTTGATAATATTTTTTAATTCAATTCATTATAGTTGAATTTTCATGATTTTTTTATCAATATAACTTATGTTATTCTATTTGTGTTTTATTTTGATTTTTGGCAATTTTTTAATAATTAACCATTGGAACCCTATGGAGAGACATGAGTCAATATGTGAACCCAATGGTGGCTCATGAGATACCATTGGACACTCAATAGGATTTAATTTTTTATTATTATTAGGAAACAATTTGGTATTAAGATTCATGTCATCGATTTTAGTTCTGTTTAATTTATTAAAATTTTTATAAAAATGAAATTGTAGGAAAATATTTTTTCTTTCACCATTGAACAGTTATAACAATGAAAAATGTCTCACCACTCCCCATTTTCAATGGTGAGTAGTGTCTTACAATTAGTTAAAATTGTATTTCCAAAATTTTTATTTTCTTATTTTTTGTTAATTTTGTTAAAATGTATTACATTGTTAAATGATTAATATTTTATATTCAAATATAAGTGCAAATTGTTTTAAAATATCTATAGTATTTTTTGTGACATCTTTTCATGAATTTTTTTTGATTATCTATTTTTCACATTTTTCTGATACATGTATAATCTATAGATTTATATTTTTACTTAAATTCTATTTTATTATATAATTGTTATTATAAATATTTCAAATATTCAGCATGGATGCAAAAGAATTATACAATGATCATATTGTGTATTTGTTAAACACAAAAAAGTTTCATAGAGAGATTGGACACAAACATGATCTTGTTGCTCTATGATTTAATCTATCATTAGATTACTTCATAGATAACATCATATGTCACAACCCATATGAAATATTCGAAATGGTTATGAGAATGAATTTCCTTTTACTATAAAAATTGATCAAGGATCTTCTTCAATATTTATTGTTTTTAAGTGATCGCTAGAGATATTCATCATCTTCATTTTCCTCCACATATGTGATCAAAGAACATGAGTTGAAATGAATTTATACATCATCAACTAATGAATTTATTTTGCTAGTTTTATGTTTTTCATCCACTATAATTATGTCAAAAACCTTTTTTCTTCATAAGTAATGGTTTAATATTTTTCAATAAAACATATATAATTGGGTTATTCCATCCATCAAAAAAGAAGATCGGTTTATTTATCCTAGACAAATGCATGGTTGGTTCTGACTTCATAAAAATTCTGGGGTTATACCACCATGTATGAAAAAGGTACATATATATATATTTTAATTAGGTTCTAATTCAATTTTAAAAGTTAGGATATAGTTGATACTAGTCTCCTCGAGGAGTAGAGGATATTAAAAAGAGGACTAGGATCTTCATGATTCGAACCTCTATAAAAATCAAATGTATAATCGATATTATTTTAACAGTTACATTAACACTGATTTTATAAATCTAATAAAACTGAATCTGTAATAATAAATCAAAAAAGAACTATTTACCCCCCTCTAGTCACAACATCTATAAAAAGAGAACTAACAGGTACCACACAACAAGAGATCATGAATTGGATTTATGATACGATTATTTAAATCCCACATAATTATAAATTTAATAATATAAAATAGACTATATATCATGAATCGTAAGGAATATTATTTTGATCCTTTATTAATATGAAAAGGAAAATGGAAGTGAGAACTTAATAGAGTTTCTGAATTTTTTATCATTATCATAAAGAAGTCATTTTAGGAAACATTAAAGAACCATTTTAAATAAGGGGAAGTAATAATTTTTGAAAAAAATTACATTTACAGATAATATACAACAATGGATCATTTAAAAAGATATAATGGTATCCATGTAAATATGAGCATGAACGAAAAATAGTTTGATCATGAATTGATTGTTTTTTGATATTTCTAAAGTACATATATTGAAAAATAAAATGATCAAGATAGTAATAAAGAACCATTTTAAAATTAAGAAACTGCATATATAGAGGTAAGACGAGATAAAAAAAATAAGCTTCCCATTATATATGACCACATTATTATGAAAGTAAAATATGGACATGGAGAAACAATTTTCATTAAAGATGATAATAATTATTCCATAAAATGTTATTATTTTATGTGAAGATATTAATCAAGATACAATATACATATTTCAAGGACACTCTACCTAGATAGTGTGAAAAATTAATATAAAACAAAACAAAAGGTGGGATGGCATAATCTTGTAAATTAAATGGGCATGATGAAATCTTATAACTGAATGGATATTGGAGTGATCGATATCCCATACTGGAAACATACTCAGTGCATCATAATGTATTTGAAAACATGATGTTTTGGTAAAAATATATACAATGATAGAATAAAACATAATATAACCAAAGAGTATAATGAAAAAAATATTATATGAAATAATTTCAATATAATGATAATAACTCAATGAAAGAAAATTGAGTTACTAAAAACTCTTATTTCTGAGGAAACTATTTTATAAAAAATCCATTTTATGAAAATAAATTGACATTGATTAATATATCCACGGAGTTACATGTTAATCTTAAATAAAAAATATTGTTACCATAAATTAATACAAACCATTGAATGTAATATGGTGACTAACATGTATCATGTCTCAAATAATCATAATTGAGACCATAAAACCCCTTACCATGTTTCATATCTTACCCAAATGCATTCTATGATCCCATATAAAAAAAATAAATTTATTAATAACCTTTAAAAAACATTAGTAATATACCTAAATTTTCATAAAAATATTTTATTATTATTCTATATATGAAAATTATTTATTTATAATTTATTTTTAATATCACTTTTTAGTATTCATGATAATTTTTAAATAGTTTCCTAGTAGCAGAGTTGTTATTCATTATTCTACGTAGGTTAATAATTATTATATAATAATATATAATGAAATTTATTCTTTATAATTATTTATAATTTTAAAATTTCATTATATGGGAGTTTGGGTATGATCCTTAAAGTTGAATTCGATAATTAGAAAGTTTTATTGATGTTTAAATAACAAACACTTGTATCATAATATTTGAGATAAATATTAATATTACCTTTATTTTAACAAAAAACCATATTTAATAATTTATATATTATATTATCATTAATTGAGTTCCCATAGTCATCAATTCAATATTTTATTGAAAGGATCATATAGGTGTCTAGATTTACCAAAACATGAACATACCATAATTAATGGAAGATTATGATTTTGAAGTTCTTTATATTATCATAATATAATTATTATATATAGTAATAATGATATTATATATACCATTTGAAGGATTCGAATTAGATTTTAGAGTATTTGATCAAATAATAAATATGGAAGATGCAAAATGAGAAACATTACATCAAGAATGTTGTAGTCCCCACTATGCATGGTTAAAATTTTCATTTGTAAATTGACGAGTTGGAAATAAAGTGTATTATACTTTTAATCTGAAAAAATATCTAATTTATTTAAAATTTTATTTTTCAGTATTCACCAAAAAATTCAATTATTTTAGAAAAATCTAAAAAATTAAAACTATAATAATATTGAAATTATAAATTAAAAAAATGAAGTTAATATTACAAAAATAAAATCATAAAATTTTAAAAATTATTTATTTAAATGTAAATATTAAATATAATTTAAAACTATTTTTATTGCAAAATATCATTTTTAACATGAAGTGTCTCTAATATTATTTCATTTAAATTTATAAAAAATTAAATTTTTAGGTATTAGTTTATAAATGTAGATATTAACTATTAGAAAAACGTTTAACTATTATCAATTTAATTTATTGTGGTAATATAAAATAACATTTTTAATGGTTCTTTTAAATTTATCATTTTTAAAATGGAATGGAAAAATAATAATATATAACTATTCTAATTAATTTTTATCTTTTTATTTAATAATAATTATAGTATTAATGTAATTTTTATATTTCATATTTCATTTTATTCGGGTGTTACATTAGTTCTGTGTTTCAGGTGATATAAATTATCAATGATAATATTAATTTAAAATATCCCAAATATTGGATTGTTACATTCTACACATGAAATTGATGGTTTGTATTAGAATTTTCATGATTGACTTATAAAATAAATTGGTATCTAGGATATGTGTTATTATAAATGACTAAGGGGATATTTTAAATTATTATGATGTTAAAATATGGGTTTTGGCCTTTTCTTACAATCCAAAGGATGTAACCCTTATTTTTGGGGGGTTTTCAATTAGATAGCCGTTATTTTCAATTAATTCTGAAGGTATGAAGGATTTGATTTCAATGTTTTGAAATATTATTTTATTTTAATTGTTATTTATAGCATAGTCTTTTAAGTTGTACATGATGGAATTCTTGGGACATTATAATATTTGTTTTATTGGGGATTTCATCACCATTATTATGATCCCCATGTTTTTTATCTTATACCGATGTTTACTTATGTTTTATCAGTTGAATTACCAATTGATTATTTTATAAATGTTAAAAGAATTTGTTTATTGAGATTATGTTTCATTGGATATGTTCTTCCCAGGTTATGTATTATTATTAATTTATGTGAGAATACTGTTGATTATTCTTAATCACGTCCACTTTGATTACATGTTGCGAACCCTGATTATCTGAGTATAATATCTAGATGAGTGATACTATAGTATTGATTATTCATTGACTAATGACTAGTTAATATTGCACTCTAGCTTGGGGATATCACCTCTTGAGACTAATTAGATAATTCATGGATAACTCTATGAGGTTTACATAAGAATTAAATGTCCCAAGAGTGATGTCTATGATTTTCTAATGTTATGTAAAATTGATATTCCCATATGGCTTATTCATTTGATTGTGATTGTTTCATAGGAATTCCCATTGCATACATTATTTGTGTACCCGTGGGATCATTTAGGATTCATGGAAACTACTTCATTTTTATATCATTCCATGAAATATATATTTTAGGTGATAGTTTTATTTTATTTTATAACATCCCACTTTTATGATTTAGATTTCTTTTCAATTAGTTCTTAAATAGAGTTTATTTATAATTTTTTGAAAGATAGAAAATGGGATTGGTTTTTTCATCCGATTGCATGTCAACCAAGTCTATGTTTTCACATATTTTCATTTTTAGGTGGTGAATCCACCCCATGGTTAATAAAAAGAGAATTTTGGAACAATGTTTTCAATGTAAATGTTAAATTATTTTTGTTGTTTAAAATCATGATATTCAATCTGGATAGAGATTTTTAATGAAAAAAGTATTACCTTATGGACCTTGAATGTGTGAATATATGATAATGCATCTATTTATAATTTTTCATTTGATAAAATTTTTTCTCTAAATGACTTCCAAAATAGAATTTATGAAATATTTTATAAAAGAATTTAAAATACGATTTGGTGAAAATATATTGGTGGTGTTTACCTTACATACTATATAAAAAAGTAATTGTGTATATAAACACCCTATTTTATATAGGTTCAAATATTTTTATCTTAGATTAGATGATATTTTTTAATTCATTTGTTGAATTTTATAGAAGTGGTGAGCGATCATTGGTCAGTTGGAGATATTTTATGGTATGTTGGGTTTTATGTTTATTTTTGGAACACATATAGGTCATAATATTCAGTCAACTATGTATTTATATGTTTGGTTTCCATTATGTAAAATATTGTTTCTTATTCTAAAAAATGTTATTTGTATGTTTTAAAGGTGTGTTTGAGAGGTTTATTTTGATTTCCCCTTGTTATGATGGATTTAATTTTTTTGGACTCTATTTTAAATGCACGGATGTCAAAATTATGGACACACCATTCAATATGTTAAATTATATTTTTCTTCAAATTTATTTTCATTATAGGGAATATTATTCCCAATAGTTATCATTATGATTTACTATTTCTTATCATTATCCCATAGTAATCAGGAATATTCTGCAAGGTTTGTATCATACTGACATGGTAAACATGATAGGTTGGTCCAAGATAGTATATTATAGTTAAAAACATATCTTTATATCTATATACATCATATGAGATAAATCGACCTCTAAATATAATAATCAATATTAAGGGAACTATAATATTATCCACCTTAAATCCTAAGTCCTGGACTAGGGTTGGTGAAATTAAGGAGTGCTTGGATTTTTAATGAAACAAAATATTCACCGTAGTAAAAAAATTTAATGATGGTACCTTAAATAATGTTTTTCCAACAAGGTGATAGCATCTCTAGGTCATGCATCAGCCTTTTTTACTTCTTCTCTTCCTCTATAGACGAAATTTAGGACACCTTTATATGAAAACTCTCCCCCACATCCCTAATTAAGAGGTGAATCATGTGGCTATCCTCCTATAACTCTATATCGTATCTTCCTCCAAAAATCTGGTGCACCCTACTACTATTGTTACAGTTTCATCGGATGATATAGCTGAATTAACTGAACATTAAGTATGATACAAGATCCTTGTTTACTATCAAGGATGGTTAGAAAAATAATATTCCAATATACATTAATTATTCATGAAAAATAAACTGTGATTGATGTATTATTAGAGGTTTGAGAACATCCAAATCAGATGAAATGAGATGAAATTTTAAGAAGCTAAATATCTATTATTTGAATCCTCAAATGAACGTGAAAATGAGAACCTATTAATATATCTTTACTTTTCAAGGTGTTTTAATTATTTTCATCTTATGATGACCTAGTTCATCCCATAATCCCCTCAATAACCTCTTCCACCACCAACACCCAAAGAAAAATCCAAAACATGAATGGATTGACCTAACACTGGAATCCAAATGCAATTCCTCCTCCAAATGCATCACTATAGAATCATCATCTTTTTATAGGGATGAATAATAACATATAAGGCTCCTGATAAAAATAAAAATCTATTATAAATTCAAATTCCCCTTGGGATGATAAATCATCTCATATTAATAGGCCTCTTTGATAGTTAAAGAAAGGGAATTTTCCAGGAATTGATCACAAAACGTCTCCATATAATATAATTCTCTACAAGATCATTGAATAATAATTCCCAAAACACTTTAGTGGACCCTCCCAACATATTTACTGACATGGAATAAAATTAAATTTCTTAATATGGATCAAACTGAAATAAATCGAAACATTCTCAAACCATGTATTATTCCCCCCATCAGAAACAAATCCATAATACTTATAAAACTCTAGAAAATGTATCTCAAAAAGTATTTTCCATCAAGAATCATCAATGTCTACCTCAAATATCCAAAAAATCATTTTTCACATTTTGATGCACATAACCAACAAAATCCTATTGGGAATGTTGATAATGAGACGACATAAAATAATATAAAAACATTATGGTTATCATAATTAAAAAATTTAGAATCTATAAGATTAATTAATTAATATTCATCCAAATTTCCATCATCTACCAATTCAATTACCAGAAAAAAAACCATCTTCATGTATGACCCTTACCTAGGTCTCTACTATGTTTGAAATATCACTTTTACTATAAGGATCAATAAACATATTATCATTGAATTAGATCATAGGGGGACTGATCTCTAGTGTCTAAAATAGCATCCAATTATCAAGTAATCTAAAATGTTTAACTAATATTATATCCCTACCTAATAATGCAGTCCTCATTTGTTTTTATAACCAAGATCCGTCATATTAGTCAACTAAACTACCTGATACCATATTTTCATCAATTTCCCCCACTGGTGTACATCCTAAGGCAACAGTGAAGATTAAGTGACAACCAAACCACACATTTAATAGTATATCAGATGGAGACAAGCGTCGAGGGTATAAAATAAAAATATATGGGAGAAATTACCATCTTAATTCCATGGAAAAGAAATAAAATCCACTATTGAACTCATTGATAATAAATAAATCAATCCAAATATATATATTTTTCTATAATTTGAGACCAAAAAAGAAAAACATACCATGAAAAACCCACACTAGAACTTCCATGAAGACCGATAATCAATAAAACAACCCCATCAAGCTAGAAATTCCTTAGATAAATCAACAAATACTACCCCTGAACATGAAAGAGAACTTATATATTTAATCATGAACATATAAGTATACACAATGGGGTTCGATATGAAATATATTAAGAAAATACAAAAGAATCATACTTAGTACAAAGTAAATAAATTCTGATAATTTATCTATACCATTATTGGTTAATCTACATTAACATCCTCACTAAGGATATTTATTGTTGTATTTCTAATACACAGGTAACAAAATAAAAAAAACATCTAAAAAATAAAGTCACCCTACTGCCACTATCCAACTAAACTGATTTCCTTAAACATGATTGTCTTATGACCCAATTCTCTTATCATTTCCAGATGTAATATTACATGTCCATGAAAACAAAAAATATCCACAACCACATAATAATAGTCATATCATCATCACTTCCTTATATTTACATAGTAATACTGAAGGAAATTACAACCCCAGTAATTACAAAATATACTTTAATCCATTATTACCCATGTATAAGTACACATGTGAAAACTACATTCCATTATGATCTAGATACATTTATACATTACAAACATTATCTACCACAACTTTCTTATACTTTTATATAAAAAAATGAGCCACTATAGATCCCATGAGAAAAAATACAATAATTGTAAGCCACCATTGCCTGAATATACATACATACCATACCACGCCAAGAAGAAAAATTGTGGTAGTGGTAGTATCCATTCATATATCTCCTCAAGTACCTAGATATTGGAAGAAACTGCAACAAGCTATGTCAAAATATGGTCATTGGTCTCTAATCCAACATAGCTGGTGGAGTGTAAAAAATAATTGAATATAATAAATATATAGTTCAAAACCATTCTATGAGAGTCGATCATACATTACACTGGATCAATAGTTAACACGCAACATAAAACTCAGCTTCCATCTCTATAGAAAAGGAGGCTAAAACTTTTCTATGAACACAAGAATGAACTTTCAATGCCACCACATATTAGTCATTATTAATAAATAACAATTATTTTATATAAACCCATCCTCATTTATTTATTATATTTTAATTATTCATCTAAATATGAGGTTCTATTATTCAATAATATATTTTTATTTTTCAAATTTGTCGTATTTTGTAATTTACTAAAAATCCATGACTTCCACATATTATCCAGATCATTATTACACTATATTCCTAATTAATCATCTTCATGGGTATAATAATATTTCATTTCTTGATCAACTGTAAATTATTAACAATAACCCCCTTAATTAATTAATTAGTAACTTATAATTATATAATTATGGATACTAAGAAACAACCATTCCAACATCAAGGAATGATATATCCAAAATATAATAATAAAACATATACAAAAAATAGGCAACAAATTATCCAAAAATAAGTAGATTTCGAATGAAGAAGTATCCCAACATTAGATAATTATACAGATAACATCCCCAACACCTTTACACACTATCCCACCATCAACAAACATCAAATTTCCACTATGATAATATGATAATAACTCCACCCACTCTACATCAAAATAACTTTTGACGATCCATTTAATTAACATAAAGGGTTCTAACGTTATAAATTTAATACATGGTATACAATAATAATTGTAGAAATAGTTTTTTCAAAAATATCACACAAGGATTAAACCATGGAAAACTAGCATAGATAAAGCAAGACATTCCTTGAATATCCCCATAATTAAATATGGAAATCAAAATATTCATGTACTATTATTATTATATGGATTAATTATGGGTAGGTTTTATCAAAAAAATAGAACTTAATATTAAAAAATTATAAAAAATTAAACATCTAAATATTATTCTAAATGAAATTATTAATCATGATAAGAATTTATATGGATGGATTAATACCTCAATGAATATCCAGTTCATTATCCTCAATTTACCACATGCAACACCAAACCTAAATAGTCCCCAAAATATGATTATTTGAATATTCATGTAATTAAATAGAATTTAAATTAGTGGATATAAATAGAATCAAATGAATTATTATTATTATATACATATCATAATCAGTGAAAACATATTGATTAATTTTTAGGAAATGATGACTAAATTTTTTAAAGATATCCATGATTTAAAAATACATTTTATTCACAAACGATGTTTTTAACTATTGTGTGAATATATATAATTTTTTGTATAGAACATATAAAGTCTAATTTAATAAAAATAATAAATTTTTTTAAATCAACATATCAAAATAATCATATGGAGGATTGTTTTGAGGTTTGTATGAAATGATAGATATTATAGTGAATAGTGAAATGCTGAATTTTATTAAAAACTATGTTTTTATCGCAAACATTTAAAAAGAATCACATTATTTTAAAATGTTTTCATAGTAAACATTGTTATATTTATTTATTAAAAATTAAATTAAATTCATTGGAATCAATTTTATTATGGAATATAGAATAAATAAATTTTAAACTTATAATTCATTTTTATTAAAATATATTTTCCATTATATTTTATGAGTTTATATTAAAAATAAATACCTAAAACTTATAGGAATTCAAAATAATTAAATAAAATTTATTTTTTGATTCATCAAGTAAAATTTATAATCGAATGTTTTTTTATATTCATATGAAGAAGTATAATTTTTAGTGAATAGTAAAATAAATTTTTTTTTAAAATATATTATCTTTTATGGTATTTCTATGACATAAGCATAATAGGAATATTTCTTAAACAAAATGAATATGTCAAATATGATAAAATAATAATATTTTTATTCACAAATAACTCAGAACATATAAATTATAATTTATTTCATAAAAAATATGAAAATCCTTTTCAATACTGACGTAGATGCCGTGCAACACTAGAAATGTCAAATTTGGAATTCTAAATATAATTTTGGATATTAAATTTTTACTTGATCTACTGGTTTAGTAAATATTAAGTATTATTAATTATTGTTATGTTCACATCTGTCATTTAGAGTCATAAAACAAGTGCATTATCCAAATTCTTATATAATGTGTGTGCACTGTTGAAAAAGTCAAAAATAATCTATTAAATATGTTTTCATGACATATATTTTATTTAATATACATATTTAATGAATATGAATTTATTTTATGATATTAATAAACTTATTTTGGTGATGATAATATATTTATAATATTTGGGTATTTAAAAAACATAAATGCTTGCACAACAATGACACAACATTTATTTAATAAATATAAAAATAAAATAAATTATTTTAAAAATAATATAACTAAAATAACATTAAATAAATAATATACCCCAAAAATTCTATATATCCAATTGAAATTTTCTAGATGTTTAAAAATATTATATTTTAATTCCATATAATGTTGAAATATTTAATTCAAATTGAATGAATATTATCAAAATTGATGATCATAATAATTTATAAAAACAATATTTTATTAAATTATTTAAAATTTAAAAAAATATTATCTTAATAAATTTAAATGAAATATGGTTAAGAATGTACCTTAATATTTTTATGAGTCCCTTTTTTATTTATACTAACATCATTAACACTTTGTGATTAAAACATTGGTTACTAAAGTTATGGTAACCAATAATTGACCATGGGGTTAACAAAAAAGATAAGGAATAAAATGATGTCAAAATATACCTAAATTTAATCCGATGATGTTATTTAATCCCTTGGAAATTTTCATTTAAATTAATAACCATTTTTATTAATTTGGATCAAGAATTGTCATATTATATTTTAATTTTTTTATGATACTCTAAAAGTGACCCTCACCTCAATTACAAAATGGAAACTACTCCGTAACTTATTATAGATAATTGATCATTTTATCTTGACAGAAACAATATTTTTTTTATAATAATACATAGACACATTCAATAAGTTCATTTCAAAAAAAAACTAACCCTAGGACTATTAAAAGTGGATTTAATGGAGTTATTTCAATGGAGATATAATCACTTTAACAATTCTCGTTTTTATCATGTTTTACATCCTCTAAATATATTATATTCATCATAAAATGGTAACCTACATATCCTAAATATATAGAAATATTATCCTTCCTTTGAAACCTGTATTAACCAGCCACTTTATCATGAACTGGATTGTGAAAGAATCATTTATGTGTACGTACGTCTTACAATCTCTATGTAGCGATACAATTCATTTTTCATAACATTATTTTATTGATGGGTGTTATGGTGGGTTTAATTATTAAACATGATGATTATTAAATAACTAAACTTCTTTAATTATAATACCATATTTTCCTTATTACCTTCCAAATAGTTGGGAATCGATAATGCCATTCGTTTGTACGTGTGGACTACCACCACTACAAAGTGATTTTATTTTTTAAATTATATTTTAATTTGATGGAAATAAGGATTGATTTTTATTAATATATATGATATAATAATTATTATTTATAGATGAATAATTATTTACTAGTATTTCATTCAATCACTCAAAATTTCAAAACAATGTTCATGCGTATGTGTGGAATACTGTCTCCAGGAATAGTGTGATTGATTTTTATATATATAACATTTATTCATGACCATTAAAATTAATATAATGTATATATATGATATTTATATTATTAATAAAATCATGGATTTTATGGAAACCAGATCAATATACAAATATTTAAACCATGAAACTAAAACATACCTGGAAGAAAAAGTATTTAATATATGAAAGAATTATTATTAACAACGAATTTATAATAAATAAGTGATAAAAATTATAAATAAATAATAAATATTGTGGATTATATATTTATGGTTATTTAATATATTTATAAAAAAAAATATTTATTATATATGAGTTTTATATATGTGAAAATTAGATCGCACCTGAGGTAAGGGTTTATTTCAAATTTTTTATTACTCTTCGGGATTGTTTATGTTTAAGTCCACACTAGGGAATATTTTTTTACATATCCATATTTACCTTAAAATTTTATAAATAATTCTTATATTAATATCAAATTATTTATTAAATATATTTTTACCCATGATATCCATCTTAAAAAATGGACTGAAAGTAATCTTCAAATCATTTTCCAAATGGATTTCTTTTTAACACTTTTATAATTGTATGGAAACATCGTTTTTTACATTAAATAGAATGATCATATTTTCCCACCATCATGACTTGTATTTTAAATTAATCATACATTAAAATTTTAAATCGTTCTTCTAAAAAACAATTTATTCATATTGTCATTGTTTTAGATATAAGTGCTTTCAAGGGTAAAATAATATTTTCCTTAATAATTTTCTAGTTATTAATTTATAGTATGGTAGAATATGACACTATGTATGGATTGATATTATTATATAATGGGTTTATTTTTTCATTACAATGTCTATAATATTTTATTGTAAAGTATATGATGATTTTGATTGGTGATGTACTATTTTGAGAACATTCTCCATGTTACTCTAGAGAGATTATAATTATGTTTATTTATTAGGGTAATTAATATGATTTCGTATTATTTTTTCAATAAATTTTTTTATATTTATTAGGTTTCACCCCTTTCATATTAGAAATTCATTTGAGTTATTAAGTGATTGTTGTGTCCCGTTAGAGATCCTAGATTCTTCTGTAGGTATCATGAAACAAAATATATAGGGTTTTGGATGATGATATACCCTTTATGTATGATTTTTCGGCATCAGGATTTGAAGGTAGAGTTATAATGCTCAAAATTATGAATTACCTCATTATGAGATTATTGATGTATATGCGATTATATTATTAGTGATGATATTCATGGATATGTTTTTAGCTCATATCATTATTTATAGGTATTTATTTAACTATAATTTATTTTCTACAGTCTTATTCGTTCATTCATTAACATTATATTTAATCCTATCCATACAGAGAATATAACTTCACCCTTTTGTTATATTATTTTCCCCAGGATTCCTTGAATTTATTATTATTGATATATATGGTTATAATATAGGGAAAAATTAATTTCTCAAAGAAGATAATATATTATGTTATATTTTCAAATGCGTTGTAAAATTTAAGTATGTATCTGGTTTCAAAATACTACGAAACAATTTATTCTATTAGAATGAAATATATTGCATCTATTTATAATTATGTAATCTAGAAACTAGTTATAGTGTATTAGAGTTTGTGTTTTTATAGTTTTTATCAATGAAATATTAGTAAAACCCATGGGAACAAGATTTAGGAAAACGTTGATGGGAGAGCCTGACAGTATATTTAACCATGATAAATATTCCAAATAAATCAAGGTAAAATTTTGATATTAGTTATACATAAAATTTTCCATTTGAGTTATCATTTTATCTAGATCATAAATTATACATTATAATTCATTATTTTATGAGCTAGTCTAGTAGATTCTATTATTTTGAAATGGAACACAACAACATGAATGAAATAATTATAAATTCACATTATCCATGTAGGTATTTCAATCCAAGAAAAGATAATGAAGTTAGATCTTGAGTTATGTGAAGAGTTGAAATAATTATTACTCTATTGGGGTAGCTAATTGAAGTTATGAGAAATAATTATTCTTGTATATAGTATCTTACTAATAAAAAATGGTGCATAATAATGGTAAACTGCTTCATGCATCAAAAACCTCTATAATTCAATGGGGATAAAAATATATTTGTTTCTATGAAATGTAAATTTTCTTTAGAGAAGTTATTTCTCACTATCATATGTAATTAAACTAATATGGATGCCATGTAAATTAATATTTTTTAGGTTATATATACTAATGGTGGTGATTGATTATAAAAACAATATATGTCAATGAAATAAAAAGAAGAAAATAGAAATATTTTATATATCTTTTAATGTAAAACTATTTTCCTTATGATAAACGAGTATATATGGAGAGATAATTATAAAATTTTAGATATAATAATGATAAAAATTTCAGAATTAATGAAGCTATCATTACATGTTTTTTATGAGATTCCATGATCTATCTATATACTACAAAGAGAATTATTGACTAATTCATTGACGATATTAATAATATTATTCACAAGGATGGAGTCTACCAAACATTCACATCATATAGGGATATAATGTTATGTTATATAAATATAGATAAATAATTCCCAAATACTTATGTATTTTATGAAAAGAAAAAGAGAAAAGAATGGTAGAGGAAAAATAATAACAAGGGGAAGTAGAGAACGAAGTATTTCCCACATGTTATAATTTTGGAAACAAACACCCTGATGATTTTTTGAAATTAATGGGAGTTTACTACATGTTTAGAGAGAATGGAATCTAGGATTATGATTACATGGAAAAGAAATTAGTTTCCAATTTACAATGATACAATTTTAAGGAGATGGAGGACTATAAAAATGAGTAATCCATGAGTCAAGGAAATATATCTCATAATAAGTAAAGGGATCAATCTGAGTTTTTTTATTACTATAAACATAATGTGATTATTAATGTACTTTTTTATATTTATTCAATAACTATGTGATACAAATACATTATTGAGTATGTTCATATTATTTGAATCAATAAATGTAAAAGGTTTATAATATTTTAGTTTTTTAAGGATTTGATTTCATATGATAAATGATATCTATAACCAAAGGTGATATATTTATAGAGTTCATGAATGTGGGAAAGATAACCCATAAGGTATTTCAATAAAGATTTATTTATATTTAGTTTAGATAAAAAATATTGAAATTGAAAATGATATTGGTAATTGATTTAATGGAAATATAATTTATGATGGATTTTATTGCATTTTTTGTCGTATGAGATATTTAGAATAAGAATAACGTTAATAATGATTCAGTTTATTAGTATATGTGATCAATTTATTCAAATGCTTAGAATGTGAAATTAATAATAGATTTATTGTTTCTAATGATAAATTTTTTATCATGTTTTTGGGGAATGAACATTGGTAGAAATATTTTTGAGGAGTCTTAAGGATAAATACTTTTGAAATCGATTAAATTTAACTATTGAAAATATTGTTTTTTGTTAAATTATGATTTATCATATTTGATAATCTATTTTAAAAAATTTTGTTCTTTTATATATTCATAGAAAAAATGGAATTTCATCACAATCAAATTCTAAATGAATGAAATTTTATTTAAAATAGTGTGGTTCATGAAATACATAGATGAAACATCCCATAAAATATATTTCATTAAATTTAATCTCTTTAATAGGTTTTAGCACACAAAAACCCAACTATAAATGTTATTTAATCATTTATAAAATTGTAACCAAGAAGTTAAATTGGTTGGTATTAATTTAACTAATTATATTTGAAAATTTCTGCTTATCTATTGATTAGAAATAAAAATAGATTCATTTAAAAGAAAAATAAATGTTTTTTTGAAAAATTGTATTTTCTCTAAAAGACAGTTTATCTATGTACAATGAAAATAAATAAAAAATAATTTTTTTTATAGGTAAATTATCAACATTATTGAATTCTGAATATTAATTTTGTTAATGTTTAATTTTTTATATGTTTTTAAATATTCCTTTTTTGGATGAACAGTAAGAAATACATAATTCTAATTTTAACCTTCTTCTTAGATTATAATATTTATAAAATAAAATTATATTTTATGTTATTTTTAAATTAATATTATAAATTATATTTTATGTTCATTTTAAATTTAAATTATATCTATTATATATAAATTAATCTATTTTCAGAAATTGGAATTGTTTTTATATCAAATATTCTTATAAAAACATAGCATTATTTTTAGTATGTTCTCAGGGAAAACATGTTTTCTCATATCATCAACTAGATTAATGTTAAAATAAATTTTTCCAAATTTATAAATCAAAATTTAAAGAATTCATTATTTAATTTTAAAATTAATTATTTAAAAAATTGAATAATTTAAAAATAATTTTTTTACAGAAATCAATTGTGAATGTAGTAAAAATAAATTACAATAGTTATGGTAAAAATGGATTAACAGGGAGGTTAAACTAAAAATATACGGGTTAAAATAAACTAAAACATGTACAATATATATTTATGGAAATATTTCATACTTATACCATATATTATAAATAATGGTCCATTAGTTGATCCTTTTTAAAAGAAAAAACATTAGTAGAAATCATTATTTTGAAAAATTACAAGAATGCCATACATCTCACATATAAACAGTCTTTCACTCTACTCTCTTCTTCGTACCATCAAAACATTTTGGTTCAGAAAATAACTGTCTAAATAAATTCCCAAAACCTCTTTTATCATCATATATTCCTTTTTTCTGTAATAAATACAATCTAAATATGTTTTGATGAAAATTTAAGGAAGATACCTTATAAATTGGTATCATTATTCAATGATCTTTTGTATTTTATTTCTTCTTCCTCATCTTTAAATTCATATTAAACAATGAAGATATATTAAAATAAATATATTAAATATAATGAGATGTTATTATAAAAAATTAATGAGCTAAAACTTTCACCACCACCTTAAAATGGGTTACGAAATCCTAATTAATGATTACGACTAAATACCTCCTTGCAAACCAATGTAATTAGTTTTTCCATTATCACCACTCACTGGTAGGTATGATGATGGATATAAAGTATAAATATATATATGTTATATTTATAAAATTGTTATATCTCTATATCCATTATATAATACATACATTTTTATTTTCCATTTCGTAGGGGATACAATAATATTGCTTCTGTGTGTGACAGATTATGGCCTCGTAAACATTTGTCATTCATATTTCAATAAATCTTCAAATTTAATGTAACAAATAAAAATTAAATTATTATACATGATATGAATGATATAATTATGATATTCAGGACATATTTATCATTTTAGAAATATAATATATCATTTTTTTACTCACGTAAAGAACATAACATCATTTGTGTATATGTGCACTAAACCTTCACGAAGTGATGTAACTCTACTTTCATGACCAAAAAAATTTAAGGATATTAATAATTATATTTAAAGAAATTTTTTGATATATATTTTATTATTATCATTTTTTAATGAATAAAAGTTACTTACCTTCTTTCCAAATTTTAATTGGAAAATTTAGAAGTTACTCATGCGTACGTACCACATACCGTCTCCATGATAATAATGTACTTAATTTATAAAATAAATGATTAATAATTGGTATTAAATGTATAATTTATTTATAAATATGATAATTATTTCACTATTATTTTTCTATATATGATGAAATAATATAATATGTAAAAAAATAACTTACATGAAAATGAAAAAAATGAGAAAATAAGCCAATTAACACTCAAAACAATGAAAATAACGTATGTTTATTATCGAATGACTAATAAGATGTTATAAAATTCCAATATATGATGTTATAAATATTAATAGGGTACTTTATTAAGTTAATTAACTATTTTAAATCATTATACAGGAGGTTAAATCACATTCTTCCAATAGGAAGTGTGAGATAAGGGACTTCGTCCCAATTTACCATCATTATGGAATATTGTATAGTTATGAACCAAAATTATTTTATATAGTTTATTTAATGAATATTTAAAGATAATATAATTATTAATTCATAATTAAGGGAAATTTATGTTTAAATTTGAAATATTATATCAAATGGGATTTTATTTGAAAATTACCACGTGGTAAAAGTTATTGTGCAATGCCACTTTCTTTTGTGATTGTTAACTTTCTCTTGAAAAAATAATTTCCATGTAATCATATTTCCTTTAAAATTAGATATCTCTTAAATTTACACATTCTTTTATGATGAATATTATTATATGATAAATTTTATTCAACTTTATCATATAATTCTTACTTTGAAGGTTATTTCGTTAAGCAGGGAAATATTGATAAATCCATTTCCTTTACTCAATACAGATACATGATGATGAAAGGAATTACTTATGAATTATATAAATTATTAATTATATGTGTAATAATTTTTATAGGAAATAAATGCGTGTGGACAGGTAATATATAGACCCTCAATGCATCAGTAGTCTCGTGAGATTATTCAGTTTTCCAAATCTGGTGGGGTTTTTATTAATTAGTTTTAAACTATCTTGAGGTCATATCTTGATGGTAAATATATCATGTTCTATAAAAACATTATGTGTAATACATAAGTATTAATTTAATTAATAATCGATTTATTATTATTATCCTTGTGATATTCTCTATTATATTATTTATAGATTCATTTCATTCTCACATTATTGATTAAATTAAATGTGTGTTTTAGTTATTTGCATTGCCATATTCATTATGAATTACCTTATAATGATTTTCCAGTTATTATAGTAGAATGCGTGTTCAGTTATTTAACTATCCTAGTTTATTATTCTTATTGATTTTGGATATATTCAAACTTACGTAAACCTCACCAATCATTTGATGTCACCTTTATTTGGTTTCATTTCTTGAGAATATGAAGTATAAGTCATTGAATGAGTTTTCAAGGATGTAGTTTGATTGGTTTTGAAATGTATTATGTTTTATTTCTTATTTAGAATGTAAAATGGGTATCATTTATATATATGGTTCTCCAAAACTATTAAACTAATCTACCCTTTATGATTACATTCCTTTTATTTACCCCAATGTAGTATAATAAGACACCAGTTCTAGGCTACTAGAGTAGGGTCATGAAAGATGGTATTAGAGAATGATTATTATAAACCATGGGAAATAGATTTAAGAAAATATAGATTAGGTATTTTAAAACAATATCACAATGTTATGAAATGCATACAATAACATACTAATATTTGGTAATATAGAAATTATGTGAGTTTTCTATGAAATACATCACTATCTAGATACAAAAAATATATGTGGTTTTAGTACGTAGGTACATAGAGTTTATTACAATGAAAAGGGAACATTGTGCTTAACCTGATCTTCATCTAGATCATGAAATTGGGTTTTAATGTGAACATAGTTTGATACACCTAGGTATTATTCTTTTGAATAATCCACAATGTCTTTTAATCCATTATTAAGGATTTTAAAAATTGATATCCCCAATGAAACCATGTTTTGGATTATGATATTTAAGATGAATAATTTTTCTATTTATGTTTTGTATTTAAATAGTATTGGGATTGGAAAATATTTTTTTATAATGATATAATCTAATATAGTGTGTCACATCATTTAGAAATGGATCATAGTAGAAGGAATGAGAACTGCCTTAATGCATGTAAACTAAAAAGTAAGAATAATCATTTCTTTGATAGGATTAAACTAGTAATTGGAAGTGAACAAGTCTCCCAAAAAAACATCCCTTGTGGACATAGTATAATGTTATAAAAAATATGTATATGGAATTATATACATATTATATCATTTAAGGGAGGTTATAGAATAAGAGTAAGAATGAGAAAAGTAAACATTAAAGGAATATGGATAGGAAGAATTCCCCCATGTGATAATCAGGGAAGGTAACAACTTGGTAAATTCTTAAAATAAAAAGGATTTTTCTTAAGGTGTGGGGGGAAAACACACCATTCTTATTATTTTAAGGGAAATAAAAATGTTTCCAATGTTTAATTCTTTAATAATAATGATATGGGTTTCTATGAAAATAAATACACCAAGCATCGAATGAATATACATCTAAAGTATCTAATGGATCATGGTTAATATGATACTACTACAATAGATGAAGTGGAATGATTAATGCGATTTTTTTGATATAATAATTATGTCATTCGAGTATTTATCAATGATTTAATTATTAGATGAATTATTAAATTTATAAGTATTGTAATGTTGTACTTTTTTATTATGGATTTAGAAGTGTATATCGAATGGTATTGATGAAAAATAAATATTATTATCATGGAAAATTGATCTTCTTGAAAACCCAATGAATAAATGAAAGATAAAACATAATATTTTCCTAATGTAACAATAATGATTTTGGGATGAATAGATCATTGATATTGATAAAGCTAATTGGATAGTACTGACTACCTTGGAATTGATTAATGATTTTTAAAAAAATTCTTTTACACTATCATTGATGGAGTTAATTTTTTTTGATTTATGAAATATGTAAAATAATAATTGTTTTATTTCTGTAATAAGTATTCCTTAATGTTTTCAATATGATTTTATGATAATTCATGGTATTACCATGATTTAAGAGAATACATGATTAAGTTATTCACATGTTTGGTAAGTATTGATTATGTTATCCTTCATGTTGTCAAAGATATTAATATTGGTAATTTAGTAAACTTCTTTCAAATGTTTTGAATCGTAATCATTTGGATGGGTCAAAATTTTATCCATTTATGAAATTTCGTATGTTTATCTTTGGATGAGGTTTTAGGGATTAATGCATTATTTCACCATATAATGATTTATTCATATTGGATAACATATACTAACCAATTTGTAATAATAATCACTAGAGATAAAAGGAATAAATTATCATTTTATAATGGTCGTTACGATGTATTAAAATTAAATATCAGTGATTCAGGAATAAATCATTCCTGTGTGGATAATCATTTCTTGTAGTATGTGATGAATTATGAATTCATCGAAACTAAACCAAATTATGAAATTGAGGTTATTAAATAGAGACATATAAAGATAGTATATATCTCAATATTTACAAAAATAATTAGAATTCCTAAATGTTACCAAGAAGTCCAACCGAAAACAATATATTTTAAACATTTTTTAAAAATGATATACATATTAAACAACGAATTGGGTTGGGTAAAATAAAGGAAATTTCCCTCATTAACACAATAATAGATTTAAATATAAAAATACGATAGGTTATTTTCATAGTCATATTCATCACCAGTATCTCACTAAAACTAATAATTACCTTAATTAAAGATCATTAAGATCCATGAATTGTATTTTTTGACACATTAAAATTAGATCTAGTAGAAATGGTCTTTTGATGGTTGGAATAATCCTACTATAGACTTATCTTCGATAGAGAAAGAGTGAAACCATCACCGTTAACCACCTTTTTCTTTCCATTTATGATTTTCATCCTTAAATTAGGAATAATGACAAATTCCCAATGTCGTTGTATGTGTAATATCATTCAATCCATCATCATCATCAAATGTGTTTACAAACTTATCAGATATTCTTTAGGAATTAAAATTATTATGGATATCTTGATGATAATTAATATTTTGTATCATAATTTTGGTTGATATCATCATCTTAAGGTCCATATAATGAAAGATTAGAATACATGAGCTTTATAAATAATTACCCTAAAAATATCAGGCTATAATGATTTTTCCTATAATATTCACTAATGACTAGTATAATAATCAGGTGGAGACCCAACATATCCTTAAAAATATTTACTTGAAATTCCCTGCTCTAAACACCAAAAAATGGGGAAGACAAAATCAATGTCGGGATAACATCTATAACTTCCATCCCCTTATTCATAATAGCACAACCCAAATCAATAGAAGATGGTCTCCCCCACATGTTCCCATCCCGGATAAGACTCTGAATTTCTTATTGAACCCTCTTACCATTATGGTTTATATCCTTATATGAATATATCATGCTAGGATTCAGATTTCCCATGCCAATATTAATCTCATGAGAATACCATATCACCGAGGAAAAGGCCATACCCTTCAAAGAAGCATCTGTAACATCAGAAGAAGGATTCTTCCCAAAGGATTTATCATTAATTTGGTTTTACTTATCCACTTCTGGCATACATGTAGAGGAATAATTCCCAATGATAAGGTAGATCAACAAATATAGAGAATTTATGCCTGAAGTCTTAGTATGCCAAATTTCATTAAAATAGTGATAAATATAGGTAAGACTAATATTAAACATGAATATTCAGATCATCATTTTGAGTGGAGTGAAGCATATTAATATTTGCTATTAGTCTCATGTCAACCTTAACTAGAACTCATAAAAATAATCCAAAACTAGCATGTTGAGTTATTTTATCCATTTGATTGGTACCCCAATTAAAGAAAAAAAGACAACCAAAATTTGGCGGGGCCAATAAATACAATTAAAATAAAAAAATCATAACCAAAAATTGAAAAATATGATTCCATAATTGAAAATATTTGAGGCTGGGAATATTTTCCTAAATTCGATGGTCCACCAGTTTTAGATAAACCAAACCAAATCCCCTTGAATTATTTTTTAAATATGAATCATGAATGTTTATGTGATTGAAGACATGGCCTATTGTAATAAATTTATATTTTGAGGATCAACATTAAAAAGAAAATTTACTTACCAAATCCACTAATTTTTTTAAATTTTTCCCCATCATATGCACGATGTGTCCAATAATAAATTGACGAGAAAAATCAGGCCCTTCCAAGAACACATCTTTCTTCATAATCACTAAAGAGTATCCCATTTATTACATATTTGACCAGAAAAAAATATTAGGAGGATTAGAAGGTTCCTTCAGATGAAGAGAACTTAATTTTTTTATTATTCATCAAAATTTTCTCTTTGGAATAAGATGCAGCATGATAATACTGATCTAGGTCATTATTCTTCTAGTAGGTGGGATTCTTGATGTCTTTATTCAAAGTGATCTAGACACCCTACTGATTACTAACCATATATCCAACAAAGGGATTCTTAGTTTGAGTCACTGGTGAAGCCTTACCATTATAAATCAATTATAACACTATAAAGTGTGGAAGATCCATGGAGAATGGTAGATCCATTCACCATCTTCATCGGTGCAGAGAAGCTCATGGGATGACACTCCAAAATCCATCATAGAATCAGAGTCTTTTTTATTCTTGAACATTAGGAATTAAATCTTGAAAAAATGATTTCCATTTAAATACATATCCAATGAATCATATCAAAATTTAAATCATCAAAACTGTATGGTTTTGATACCCAAAACATTCCATTTATCATTCCTTTTCTTATAATCAATGAAATCAATCCCTCTCTATAATTATTTACATAGTTCATACATTTATATATCATAATATACCACTAAAATTATCATACATGTAATCCTAGTTATGTGTTCTTTAAGTTTTTCTTTCTTACTTCCCTTTATGACTTATTAAGAAGATATTTTATTAACCCTTTTATAATGTGGTATTTTCAACAATGGAATCACCAAATGAAAAACCCTATATCACTAAGATAAATATTTTATTATGAGGATGAATTTTATTTTTGAAAGGGAGAATGTAACATCCCAAAATTCTAAAATATAAAATTTTATTTGATATCTTATGTGACACACAACATCGGGCTTATATAACCCACAAATTATATTTCATTAATTTAATCTATTTGATAGCTTGTGGAACACACAACCGTGAGTTCAAATGTACGATAGTATAGTATAAAATTATAAACTAAAAATTAAATTGGTATGTATGAATAATATTAGATAAATTAATAAGTTCACCTATATATTATAAATAAAATACGATCCGTTTAAAAGAAAATGATTTTTTTTTTCTGAAAACTATATTTTTTCTAAAAGATGATTTAACCATGTTTTGAATTAAAATATTAAAGTAATTTTTTATAATATTTTAGAAATTTATTTTACAAAATAATATTAATCATAAAAATTAGAATTTAAAATTTATCTTAGTTTTCATTTCGGGTATTTTTCAGAAATATTTCATTTTTTGAATAATAGTAAAAAGATACTGAAATATAATTAAACATTGTGTTATTGTTTAAATTATTTATAAAGTAAAATTAAATTTTATATTGGTTATAAATTAAAACTATTTAAATTTTATTTCAATTTAACCAAATTTTTTCATCGGAATCATTTTCATGTTGAATTTACATATAAAAACATTGAAAACCTTTGAATATTTTTTGTTAAAAAATTAGCTTTCTCATCACATCTACCTGATTTATTTTAAAATAACATTTTACAGTTATGTAAATAGAATTTATAAACATGTAATCCATATTTGAAATAAATATAATAAATATTTTATAATTTGGAAAAATTAAATTTTTATCCTAATAAATAGTGAAAGTAATTAATATTAAATACTATGTTTTAGGTAAAAATGGATTTTCCGGGAGTTAAAGTAAAATGACTTGGATTAAAATGACCTAAAAACATATCCAAAATATATTTTCTTGAAATAAGTAGAAATTTTCACTTATAATATCTAGAATTTTTCATTAATGTATCGTTTTGAAATTAAAAATACTTAGTTAGAATAAATTATTTTTTTAAATTAGAAGTGTTCTACTCACCTCACCAATAAAGGCCACCTCTCTCCTCTCTTATACAAACCTTCCCACCATTTTGGATCGGAAAATTATGTATCAAATAACTTAAAAACACCATTAATATTATCCAAGTAGCCTTATATAAGAAATAAGGCCAACTTAGGAAGGTTTTGGTGAAAAATTAAGGAGGACATTAGAAGAAGGGATAACGTTTTTCAAATATCATTTTTATTTTATTTCCTCCTCCACCTATTTGAATTATTTTTAAATAACTACAATATAATAAAATAATTGTGTTATATATATAATCCTCTATAATATGTGAAAAACCTATACCTATCCACACTTCTATCAAATAATTTACAAAATCATCATCTGTGTGTACGACAGACAACCACCTCACGAACTAAGGTCATTCGTTTTTCGATTACCATTTCTCATGGTTGTGTATTATGATGGATATAAAGTATATATGTGATATTGGTAGAACAGTTATAAATTTTAATTCATTATATTATAAATATATTTTTTTACATTCCATTCCATAGTGGATACAATAACACCACTCGTATTAACGATAAACAAATGTTTCAAAAAAATTATGATTCGTCATTCACTAACACCTCAAAGGGAATGTAATAAGGGTAAATTTGAAAATTTTATGTGATATAAATGTAATAATTTTGATATTATAGAAATATTTTTAATTTTAAAAATATAATATATCATATTCCTTTCAATCACTGAAACATGATTACATTATTCGTGAACATCTCGACTACTAAATTCATGAAGCGATGTGACAATATTTTTATCAACACATCACATGGATGATATATATAAGTATGTTAAATTAAATAAATTATATAAATTATATTATTATCATTCTAAAAAAATATATTACTTACCTTCTTTCCCTAATGATCTATGTAAAATGGAAATGTTACTCATGTGTATGAACGACCAACCGTCTCCATGATCGTAATATACTTCATTAATCCAATCCTTTTTTCATGATTTTTATTAAAAGAATAATTGTTTTATAAATATTATAATTATATCATGATTATATTTCTATAGATGATTGAACCATATAAAATTCACATGAATTTTAATATTCATGAAAAATAATGAATGAGAACACAAGGAAATTAACATCCAAAATAATGAAATTTATGAAAAATATTAGAAAAAGGGTAAAAACATGTTAAAAATGAACATATATGATATTGAAAATATTAATATTGTTAAATTTTAAGTTAATTAAATGTTTGAAAAACTATAATTGAGGTTAAATAATGTTAAACCCAAAGTAATCTTGAGGTAAGGATCATTGTTTCAAATTCCTTTCGCCAAGGCATATTGTAATGTTATATACTTAATTTATTTAATATATTTTATATAATAAAACATGAAATGTAAAATGATGATTCATTATTATTTTATATTATTTTTTGTTTTTTATAATTATTTAATTCAAGGGTGTTTTATTTAAAAATTACAATGTGGTAAATTTTGTTGTTCTATAACACTTTTGTTTTGTGATTGTTACCTTTTTCTTGAAAAAACCACCTAATTGAAATAATTTTTAATTGAAGAATAAATTTACCTTAAATATACATATTATTTTATGATTTATATGATTATTTTATAAATAGTATAAGATGTTTACATATGTTTTTTAAATTTAATTTCATTTTATTGACTTGGGAAATACAGATAAATCTATATACTTTTCCCAGTACAGATACATGATGATAAGGCTCATTATTTATGACTTAAATAGATTATTTTAAATATGATTAATGGTTCAGAAATTCAATACACTGAGGGGTCCCAACTATATATAACAACTATATGAATTGGTAGTCTTATTTGATGATTCAGTTGACCTAATCAGATTGGTTTTTACATAGTAGTTTTAAACTGTCATGAGGATATATCTTGATGGTAAATGTATCATGTTCCTGGGAAACATGACATCTGATAATTTTTCATCTAAATCATTTAGAATTTATTTTTTATTAATATTGATGATATTCTCTATATGATATTATTTATTGAAAAATTTCATTTTCAGTTTACTTATTAAATGGAATGTGTTTTCTGTTAGTTTCCTTTCCATATTGATTCGGTCATATCTTATGATGATTTTCAAGTTATTTATATTTAATATGTGTTCAGTTTTTAATATTTGAAATATTATTATTCTTATTGATTCATGATAGGATCCGCTGTATGTATAATGAGAATTTTAGCTAACCCTTGTTTTGTTTCCTTTTACTAGGAAATGAAGAATAAAAAATTGAATCATTTTTTAAGAATGGAGTTCATTTGATGTTTTTATGTATTATTATTTTCTTTTACAAATGTAAATTGGTATCATATAAGTATCTATTTCTCCAAAAATATTATACTTATTAGTCCTTTAGGATTTTATTAATTGTCTTCTTGTAAATTTTGTAAAATAACACACTATATTCAGGGTACTGTATTTGAGTAGTTATTGGAACGAGTTATGGATATTTTAATTTTTTAATTTTTTTTCAAGCCTGACAAATTCTTCAAAAATATCCAGTATGAGGTGAATCATAAATAGACCAAACAATAAATAAAATATGATATTATACTTATGAAATGAATAAAAAATAGTATTTTTATTTTATTGAGTTCTTTATATGGATAGAAAAATAATTCCTCGACATTAGTAAAAGGGATTTGAATTAATTATATTATATGATTTCTATTTATAATTATAAATCAATGGTATTTTAACCCATAATAGATTTTTAGTTTTTTTAATGGTGAAATTTCTCAAGACTATGTTCTATATCACTCTATATAAATCCTTAGTAGTTATTATTAACTCTAATATCCCTATTTCCACATCCAATTAATAATATACTATTTAGAAACATTATTTTCTTATGACTTTCAATTTTCTATATCTATCTTTTTAGAGGATATTTTTTAAACCTTTTTAGGATTTGGATTTTCAAAATAAGGTATTTTAAATTGTAAAACCCATGATTACTTAAAAAAATTAAAATTATTATGGAAATATTTATGTATTGGTGTGGGAGAATGTATCATCCCATGATTTGAAACCAACAATATATTTTATGGAATATTATACATGTAACAACAAGCCTAAACAGAGCAAAAAATAATAATTATTTAATTTTTTCCATTATTACTCTAACATTAAATTAGTCGTTTTTAACAGTATTAAATAAATTAATAAATATATAAAATGTCTATAATTAATAAAAATTCATTTTTTATGTCTTGTAAAATATGTACTCAATTTTTAGTAATGTAATTTTATTTTTCAGAAATACATTTTATTTAAAAAAATATTTATATTTTTTTTGTGAGAAAATATTATAAATAATTTTAAAAAGATCTATAAATTTATTTTTGTATAAATAATATCATTTTTCATATATATATATATCAAAATTACCATAAAAATAATCATTGGGAATTATCATAAAAAATTATATTCCATTGAATAATGAAAGATACTGGTTTTTAAAAAAAATGTATTTTTGTTTCATACATTTAAAAAGTAAAACATTATAATAAAATAGTTTCAATGAAAAATTAATTCTATTATATTATTAATAATATATTTATATTCATTGAATCAATTTTATTGTTGAATTTGGTATAAAAACAATTTTTTCTGAAAAGTAATTTTTCTGCAATAAGTTTTTCATTTTGTTTTATGAATTTATATTAAATGTAATTTATGTCTCCTATAAGAATTTAATTTCATGAAATGGTTTTTATTTTTTGGCTTAGAAAGTAAAATTTAACAAAGGATGCTATTTTTACATTTTTTCAAGAAGTAATTTTTTATGAATAGTATGAAATACAGTTTTTTATGAAAAAAAATATCTTTTATTATATCTACAAGACATAAACATAGTATAAAATTTTATTAAAAATATAGAATAAATAAATTATTATAAATTTTAAAAAAATAATACCCAAATAATTCATAATGTATAAATTAGAATTTATTACATAATTAATATGTAAATAAAAAAATGTATTAAGGTAAAACTTGTGTAATGTTGGAAATGTCAAATTTGTTATTCTAAAGATAATATTTAAGATTAGATAATTAATTGATCAATTTATTTATTTAATATTAACTATTATTTATCAATTTTATTGTTATTAATGAATTTTGGAGTTATAAAACAAGTCAATTATCCATATTCCAATGCAATGGTTGTGCAAGGTCGAAAAAGTAAAACTAATATATTAAATACTTTTT
Source organism: Viscum album (assembly GCA_963277665.1). NCBI lineage: Eukaryota > Viridiplantae > Streptophyta > Magnoliopsida > Santalales > Viscaceae > Viscum > Viscum album. The sequence continues at coordinate 911,817,062 of OY728140.1, forward strand.
TAAGACAGATATCTGTGTTACAATACACATATAAAACGAATATAAATATTTATTTTGATCATAATAAACTTAATTTTAGGTTATTAATTTTTTTAAAATTATTATTTATTAAATAATTAACTTAAATTATTTTGAAACAGAGACGCAAAAATTATTTAATGAATTGAAAAGTAAAATAAATTAATTTAAAAATATTGAAACAACTATAATTTTAAATAATTAATGGTCCCATGAATTTTTTAGATATATTTTATATTTTATAGATTCTTAAAGTAATAAAATATAATTCCCCATTCTGTAGATATATTTAATGTCAAATTAAATGAATAGTGTCAAAATTGATATTAATAATATTTTTTCAAAATAATATTTTACTAAATTATAAACAATTCCCAAAAATATTATAATAATTCATGTTAATTTAACATGTTTTGATACGTCATCCCTAGTCCATTTATGAATCAATATTCTATTTATTGTAACATTATTAACCCTTTGTGATTTTAACAGTTGTTACCGCGATGAAGATCAAAAATAAATAACCAAGGACTTAATAAAAAAATATATAGAATAAAATCATATCGAAACATGGATACATTTTATTTTTTGATTTTATTTCAAACCTATAGAATTTTTACTCTCATTTATAATTATTATGAAGCATTTGGTTATAAAATTTGCTTAATTATAAATTATTCTTTATGAAATTCCAAATGTACCCCTCGCATAAATTATAAGAGGGAACTTACTCCCTCAATTATTTAAAAATTCTAAATCAAAAAAACCATTAATAATTATCTTATATACTTATTTATACACATTATATAGGTTATAATCATCCCAATGGACCAACCCTATAACCCATAAGAGGATATTTAAAAGTAGTTATTTTGAAGGAGATGTGATCACCTTAACAGATCAGTTTAATTTTTGATTAATCTATTACCTCATATAAATATGTTGTATTTATCATAAAATGGTAAAATATTTATAACAAACATACTTAAATATTATCAGGGTTCATTAACCACGTTTAGCCACCCTATTTTATATCAAATGGGAAGTGAAATTATCACTCTTTCATATACATGACATACCAACTCCATGCATGGATATAATTTATTTTTCCTCATGATTTTTTACGAATGGGTATTACGATGTGTTTAATATTTTAATATGATAAATATTATATAGTTATACCTCTATAATGATAATACCATATCTACCATATTACCATCCAAACTATTGGAAAACAATAACTTCGTTCATGTATACGTGGGGACTACTATCTCTTTGAAGTGATGGGATTTATTTTTCCTTATTTTTTAGTTTTATTGTATTAAGGATATATTTTATTAATATATATTAATTAATAATGATTATGTTAAGGTTAATTAATATTTAAATACCATTAATTCAACCTATCATAAACCAACTTGTGTTGATCCCAAATCGTTCACTTGATTTGATCTGTGGAATGGCTCAAAGGGAGTTTTTGATCCCAACATGCTAGAAAATAGTTCCATGTATCAACAAAGTCCAGAAAGGGAATGATTTCCCCAAAGAATAAATAAATAAATTGTAAAATTTAAAGAAATAAAAAAATTCCAAATCCATAAATAATCCAAAATGGAACATCATTTACATGAGGCTAAAAGGAACACCAACTATAAAACAAAACCAGCTGTAGAAGATGACTACATGTTCTCTATGTGACCCCGTAGGTCACCCTCCAACACAATGGTGACTCATCACCCATGATGATCAAACTCTAACTAAAACATGCACTAATGCTAACAAAATAACTATAGTTGTGAGTATTAAAACTCATTAGGCTAGCCTAGTACTAGATTCCCAATGAACATCCTTTAAAATAAAATAATCATAACATAAATGTTTGAGATCAAATATAAAAAATTATATTTTATATTAATTTTACTTAAAAATAATCTATTTTCCATTGCCCTACATCATTTCAAAACTAGCTGCATTATTAAAAGCGAGACATTAACATTTCATGGGAAAAGTGGTGCTTCCATATTCAAATGTCACAAGAGATCATAAAACACTTATACTTTAAATTATCTTTAAACCATTAGATGAAAAAAAATCACTTTCCACAAATGGAACAACATATGAGAGAACTAAAACAATTATATAATGAGGGTAATGGAAATAAACACACAAGTGGCCAAGTATCACAATCATTACTACAAGAAGGTAATTGCTAATAGACATGGGTTATCCTCAGATATTATAAATGATACATAACATATTAATAAATGAGAATGATCCCTAGAAGCATGAATCAAATGATAAAATTAAAGCACCATAAATACTCTCGAACACCCTAACTTAGGATATACTGAGGGAAAAATTCAATAGTAATAAACCCAATATATCCACATACTATGGGACACTAGCTAAAGAGTATACTAGCCATCCCAACAGTAGTTATCTTAAAATTATCACTATTACTGGATACCATGCCTTGTATATAATGTGGGTGAGATAGTCGATTCTAGCCAAGAATCCAATCATAGGAATACATATTAATAATTCAACAATATACCTCACCTCGAGTCACCCCAATGATCGATTCAGATGAAACAAGTGAAAATAACTCAAGGAGTCCACACTGAGGAACTCAAATTATCATAAAGGATCACAAGGATTCTACAATGAGTATATCCCATCCATTAAACATAATCACTACATGAGAATCACCCAATGGAGGTTTTCATAATAACTACTTTCACCATTTTCACAATGTTTCCAAATGGTCCTTTAAAAATTTTCCACACAACCATCACATTTAAGGAACCAAATGTAGATTTCATTAATGGTGTAAGAAAATAATTTACTAGATAAAAATAATTTATAAACTCTTTTAATCAACTTACATAACACGTTAATGCCAATACAATATTTATAAAAATGTAATGTGGGCCATTGTTCATCATCACATCCCATACCACAATGAAAGACAAATACACATTTCATTAAATACATAATCTATTTTTAAACACTTTTCATGGAACCCAAATAATAATTTATCATATTAAAAATATATCATTGTGGCTTAAATATGATTTATATGTCACAAAACACTTGGAAAAATCCAACTGAGCTTTTAACTGAACACTTAATGTGAAACATTTAACAAAAAAATTCTATTTAACAATATATAATGTATAAATATACAAATTTTCACACCAAATAATTGTTTCAAGGATAAAATATCACTAAATAATAATCAAATTATATGAAAATGGAGTGAATAAAATTAATATTAAATTAAAAATGAAATATCATGGGAAACCTACATTGAATCCATGGAACATTGAAAATGCACACCCGAGATCACCCTAAGAGGGTTCAAAAACACTTCATCTATGATGGAAGCCCAAAAATGAACAAATAACCAAACATAAAACAAGGATAAAACCAAAAACTAGGTTTATAAGACCATGGGAGAAGAGAAAGTCATTAAATATTGTAAGGAGAAGAAAGAGTGTAATGAAGAGAAGAGGTTACCTTGAGTGATTTTCTCAAAATCATAAATAATTCCTTAGATCCACAACCATGTAAGAAGAATGAATCTTGGAGAAACAAGGAGAGTCCTACCTTGGGTTGTATGAAATAGGTGGAGGAAGAAATTAATGTATTTGGTGTTAAAATATAGTGAGGGTATAATTGAAATTTCATACTTTTTATGATCTGGGTTGCTCACACGGTTAAGCCGCACGATTTACCAAACTATATGCCAACAATACAGTAGACACTGACTATTATAATATCAACATCATTTCCAACCAACATGGTTTCAAATATAGTTCCTATACCATTTGGTAGTTTCTTCCTTATCCCATTATCTTTCAAACAGTTACCTAGGATCAGCCACACAGTTTTCCAAACCTTTTAACAACTGTGCACAGGTCACTACCAATCCAAAATTTCAAGATTTTATACACAACCCTCCAAATGAACTGAATTTTAGCCAATGAGTAATAATTTGGAAAAAAAATTAAAATTTAACCCATGTCACACCCAGGACATGAGAGAACGACTAAGATTCTCATTGAACCAGAACATAAGATAAGAGAAGAAAAACTAGGTGTGAGAATTCATTCCACCATTAATTCTTTCCACCCATGTAAATCCATTACATTCACCAGTTTATTGATCAACTAATAAGGATTCCAAAACCCAATAATCCAAACTCTTAAGAAAAATACATCTCATTCCATACCAATTGAATATTATGCCAATTTCTTGAAACAAAACAACTACCCAATACAATTTCTAGAGAATCAATGGAAGGATTTAGCCACCACATCCACAACCATATCATGAAGAATACAATAGGGCCTTCTCCCAATAATCCATATAATCACCCAAACCAAATATATCCCACAAAATCCAATGATTTCATGGAAGTTCAAATCCAAATCCCCTCCATTAGAAAACTAATAGAACTCCAAAACATCATTGGGATAATATCAATGAGACTCATGGTGGTTCTTACCACCATTAAGAACTAACCATCACTAACCAAATGAAAACATAACAAGATCCAACCCTGGGCCTTTCCCAAAGTGTCCAATCAATACCCATCAACATCATTCTAAAAATAAAAAATATGAAGGATGAAACAATAGAATTTAAAACAACCACTCCCTAATATATGGGACAATAATTAAACCAACACTCCCCGCACCCCCTGACGGTCTCTTGATTGTATGAAAATCTTCACCCCATGACTTAAGATTGGAGATCTGATGTTTGAGGAATCTACCATAATGTAGTCATGTAATGATAACCCAAACTAGGAATATTCATTGACTTATTATAATTAAGAAGAATCGAAATTCTAGATATTAAAAACTCACTTTTATTGAAAATATGAGTTCATTAAAAGACTCAAAAACATTTCCATGAATTTACAAAACCAAAATAGCAGTGGCACATCCACGAAAACAAAATATCCCTTAAAATTAAGGACACATAGAAATAATCTTTAAATTAGTTCCCAATAGAATGTATGTTCGAATAGTTGACACCATGACATTTCATAGAAATTCTAAGAAAAAACTATTGAAAGTGACCTAAGAATCCACATGAAGGGAAGATTTTTGGAGTAATAGGACACAAAAAAATCTTTTGTCCTGGATTTCCACACTAATAACACACTAGGATCTCATGCCTAGAAGAGGTTGATTAATGGTCCTAAGGCATATTGATTCTAAAAATCCACTTTAGTGAATTTCAGCTGCACTCTATTCTCTTTCTTGGAATTCTCCCCATTGATTCCAGGAAGTAAAGAAGGCAGGACTAGCTCAAGAAATCCCTCCATCACATATCAATCATGGAAATATTGACTCTCCATGTTAATAATATAATGTTAGGTTGATCTCTAACACCTGAAACTATATATCATGATGAATCCTAAACTTAAAATTCTGATCATTCATGGAATAATCTACGACATACTCTGGAAGGGAAGTAACATGGTCCATAGAATCATAGAAATACTCCAACACCGATCCATCTCCTCACTACAAGAAACACATATCCTTCCCCTTTGTCATAAATTCTCTCTCATAAAAATACTAAATAATTAATAATTCCTTGAAGAACTCCCATGTATGATCTTCGCAAGTCTTTTTCAAAGACACCTACTTCCACCACTTCCACATTAAACCATCAAGCATAAAGTTCTCATACTCAACCTTTAACAACTTGGGAAACTCAATGACGATATAGTTCATTTAGATCCTTCACATCCACTCTTTAGATTAGAGAGGAATTGCATTCCCATAAAATATATGCGTGTTTAGCTTCCAAAACTCAAACATAAAATACATAAGTTGATAAACTGAGAAACCCACTAATGGGGATTTACCTTTATCCGCACTATGATCACCAATCAATGATATAGGGGGATAATTTCTGGATAATAGAAAGACAAAAACTATATCGAGGACAACTAAAAAATAGATATCCTCAAGAAAAAAACACTTCATAGACATAAAAAAATGAACAAAAAAAATACACTATTAAAATTAAAATGTTCCATTTAAAAACATTTTAAATTTTAGAAACAAACACAGTCAGTTGAATACTCACCATTAGAATTAATTAGAGTCTCACTAAGATGCATTTTTCTGTGCCACCCTTGGAACCCATCCATCATTCCATACCGAGATTACTTCAACATTTCTATATACATTTATTCAAGTGATCACCAATGAGAACACCATGGATAAAACAAAACAACATCATTTTATAGGATAATAATTCAACCCAATTAAAAAAATCATAAACCATACAAAGTCCCACGAAAAACCATGAAAAATAATTCGCTTCCACCCATGAAACAATTTCATCATGATTTAAATTGAAATACCTTTCATTTAATACAATAAATGCTTTCATTTCACTCAAAACATTTTCCAACAATTCAACAAATACCATTCCACTGAAACCATTTTATTAAAAACCAAATACTGTTCTTTTAAAAAATGTTCCAAAACAATCATCTATTTTTCATAATCTCCATGTATTTCTTATAAAATCCAAATTTCATAGAACCATATCAAATTTACCCCCAAGAGCTCATTTTATAAAAACTCATTTTTCTAAATTCTTCTATAAGGTAAATTATGAAAATACAATTTCTGTACATTCCCAAATAGCAACCATTACCATTAAAACCACATTTTTACAATTCTAACACATGTGTTTTACAAACAATTTTCAGAATTCAATGATGACTCAATGAAACTCAAAAGTGGGAACATGTGATACTGGTTGTCTTGACAATAGGGATGGTGTTCATATACCAAACACACCACCTACACGAAGAGCCTTCTAGAACAATTCCCCCAGCACCACAAGGATTTCCAAGCCCATCGACCACACAGATACCATTATTCGAACTCCCCTTTCCATACCCCAAAAAGTGAAAAATCCCTAAAGACTAAAGAAACTAACAAAACTAGACCTCCCACAGAACCCTGAGGATTATAACAATATAGAATTCATGATGCTCTTTTGACACCTACCTCTCCAATCCGGATAATCCTAATCCATCTACATTAAACATTCCATGTAATAAAGGAATATCTAAAAAGAAAGGGCCTCTAATGGGACAACCACCTATCATTACATTTTGGCATGAACCAACCTGGGTCGACCCGGAACCGGTCACCAAAGGTGAATCATGGAATTTATCGAGGGGTGTTCGTAATCCCCATCGTATGGAAAATAGTGTTGGGCATTAGAAGAGTACAAAAAAGGAATGATTTCTCTCCAGAATATATAAATAGATTTAATCGAAGAAATAAACCAAATATCCCAATATGTAAATAATACGAAATGGAACATCAATTACAAAAGGATTAAAGACACACCAACTATACAAAAAAACCAACTGAACCAGATGAATATATGATCTCCATGTTACCCCACCAGTAACTCTCCAACAAAAATATCAACCATCTTCCATTTTTATTGAACTAAAGCTGAAACATGTACCATGGATATGAGAAAATAATCTATATATTTGAGTATGAAAATGTAGTAGGCTGGCCTAACATTCTCTTCCTAATTCACATCCTACTAAATAATAGAAACATTAAATTTGAGTTTGATATGAAATATAAAATAGTAATAAGTTGTATAATGTTTATTTAAAAACAATCAATGGTCAATTTCTCTACTCCAATTCATAACTAGGTTAATTACCAAAAGTGATACATTAATATTTCACAGGGAAAGTAATGCTTTAATTTTCAAATGACATAAGAGAGAATAAAACACTATTAATTTTTTTTTAAAACCATTAGAATCAAACACAATAATACCCATGAAATGAACCTTATAAGATAGAACTACAACAATAATACAATGATGTCAACAGAAATAAAAAGATAAGGGGCCAAGTTTGTCAATCATCACTGTAAGAAGCTAACTATTAATAGACTTGGGAAAACGTAGGAGATTTTGAATAATACGAAACATAATGATACATGAGTCCAATCCATTATAGAATGCATCGTTGGATGAAATCAAAACCACACTAAATACTCCTGGACACCATATCTCAGGACAAACCTAGGGGCTAATTCTATAGCAATAAACCCAATATATCAACCTACTATGGGCCACCAGCTAGTGCATAATCATTCCTGTTAATTAATCATTCTCATAAAAGTATCACACTATGAATGGTTGGATTAAATCATGTATAAATTGGGTGAGTAAACCATTGAAAACTAGGAATCCTATCACAAGAGTATAAATTAATAATTCAATAACATGCCACACCTCAAGTCACCCCAATGCTCGATTCATATTCCATATGAGAAAATAACACAAGGAATATGTACCAAGGAACTCCAATTGTCATTATGGATCACACGAATTCCATGGTGAGGAAATAAAATCCATTAAACAAACTAAACCCTTGGTAATAACCCAATGAAGGTTTTCATAACCAACACTTTCCCAATTTTCACAACGTATCCAAATGAGCCTTTAATATTTTTCCACAAAACTATCCCTTTAAAGGAACCAAGTCCACCATTCAAAAAGCGTGCGACCACACCATTTTCCACATCAAAATCATTTATAAATCTATTTTAAACTATTCATATCACAATTTCAAGACAATACAATTTTTATAAAAATTCCAAGAGGTCCATTGTTCATCATCACATCCCAAACCACAATGAAATCCAAATACACATTTATATTAAAACAAGAACTACCTTTAAAAACCGTTAATGGAACCCAATTCATCATTTACCATTTAAAAACATATTCTCATGGCATAACCATAAAATATATGTCACTAATGTCATGCAAAATCCATCCAGGCATTTAACCAAACACATTTTCTACAACTTTTAGCAAAACAATTATATTTAAAACTAAAAAGGGAAACATATATATATTTAAATCCAAATAAGTATTTCAAGGATCATATATTCCTAATTAAAAATAAAATATGATGAAAAATGCATAGAATCAATGAATATTAAATTAAAGAGGTCATGTTCATGGGAAAACAATTTTGAATCCATGGAGCATCAACAACACACACCCTATATCACTCCACAAGGGTTCCAAAACAATAGATCAATGAAAAGGGATCCTAAAAGAACAGAACACCCAACATAAATTAAGGGAAAAATGAAAACCTAGGTTGAAATGACCATGAGTTTAGAGAAACTCAAGAATAAATGGAAGGATAATGAAGAGGGAGATGAAGAGAAAGAAGTTACCTTGATAGATTCTCCCAAAATCATAATGAAATCCTTAGATCCACTCCTATAGAGGATGAAGGAAACTTGTAAAAACAAGAAGATGACTTCCTAGGGATGTATGAACCAATTGGATGAAGAAATGGGATGAATTGGGGTTAAAATATTATAAGGTTTTAATAAGAATTTCACACTTTTATGATTTCGAAATCTTCCACGGTTAGGCCGCACGATTCACCAAATTGTGCGCCATCCATGCACTAGACACTACCCGCAAGAAGATTGAACAAAAAGAAATGATTTGTGGTTTTTAATACCTTGAATAGACCATGCTATAGGTTTTCCTAATGTCACCACCAACTCCATTATTACTTGGGTTTGGTGGGATGGTTTTCCAAACTATGCATAGGTTACTACGAAGCCAAAAATTCTTGATTTTATCAAAAAACAGCCAAATGAACTGAAGGTCGACCCGAAATTAAGAACTAGGAAAAGAAACACTTCAAAATTTAAACCCCATCACACTAAAAACATGATATAATAATTGAGGATCCCATTGAACTGGAAAATAACACAAGATAAGAAAAATTGGGTGTGACAGAACCCATCAAAATTTGAAAACAACATTCATGTGTACGTACAACCTTATCTACATGATCAATGTAATTAATTTTTATATCTATAAATTATACATATTAACCATAATTTGTTTATAATGAATATATATAATTTTCATACCAATTTTAAAATTCATGGTATGATGCATACTCGATCAAAGTAAAATGACAAAAACCTCATAATAAAACAGAAAAAAAATTATTACCCAAATTACTTATTTTTAACAATGATTTACTAATAAAATAGTGATAAATGATTTTATATAAATAATAATCTATATAATATATATTATTATTATTTTAGAATATATTTATATCAAATATATAATTATTATACTTGAGGTTTGTACACATATATTTGAAATCAGACCTAATGTAAGGGTTTTTTCAAAATATAATCAATATTCGATATTGTTTATGTTTATATCCCCACTAGAGGAATATTTTATTTAATATACATATTTTCCATTAAATAGTTCAAATAATATTTCTATTACTCTATATTGATTCATTAATGAAATTTTTATATTTTTTTAAATTTTAGAAAATGGGTTGAAAGGAATATTTTTAGCAAACAATGTACTTTTTATCCTTTTTATAGAAGTTTAAATGTTTTTCTTAACATATAATACATGATGATGTTTTACCTCCATCATGACTAATATTTTAATTGAAGATTCATTAACAATTACAAAATGTTCTTTTTAAAGAAAATTTTGCCTCCTTATTTTCAATTTCTAAAGAATTTATTATTTCAATGTGAAATGGGTATTTTCCTCAAAATATTTACAATGTTATTATTAATGTAGTTTCATCCATGTTAAAATCCTTTGAAAAATATTATAATTTACAAAATATATTATTTTATGATACAATCCATCATATTTTATTGGATGATTTATGATCAGATTGACTTGAGATGTACTATTTTGACACCATTCACCACATTACACTGGATAATTTATGATTATGTTTATTAATTGGGATAGTTATTATCATTTAATATATTAATTTTAATATAATAATTTTATTTTAATTGTGATTAAACCAATTAATATAAGTAATTTATTTTATTTAGTAATTTATGTGAAGTGCCTAATATATCCCTTTGATGCTTTAGTAGGTCTGATCAGAAAAATTTGATTTGGTTTTGGCTGAGGAAATACCCATTAATATAAGTTGTATTGGAATGGGGACATGATGTTATGGTTATAATGTCCCACATTATTAATTACCTCATTATGAGATTAGTTATTAGTATCCATGGGATTATTTTATTTTTTATGATATACATATATAATTTTTTAACTCATGTGATTATTTAGATAGATTTATTTTATTATCATTTATTTCAAATAAATATATTTTTTCTTTATTTATCATTCATTGTACTCATAACCTTAATGAGAATATAATATCACCCATTTATTATGCTTATTTTCCAAATGATGGTAAGAAATTTTTTATGATTCATATACATGAATATGCTACAGGGAATAATAATGTTCTCCAAGGAAATACTTTGTTGTGTTATGCTTTCAAATATACTGTTAAATTCAAGTATATATCTATTTTACCAAGAATAGAAGTCTATTTGGTACATTGAAATATGATTATATTTATATTGTGCCAAATTATCCATTAGATATGGGATTCTAGAGTCAGGGTTTTTAACATGGATAAAACATCCTGTTTAAATTATTTTATTATAGATTATTATATTAATTATGTAAATAGTATCATATCACCCCTTAGAAACAGAATATGTATAAACTTTTTTGAGATAATAAAATACAACAAGTCAAGAATATATAACATTATAATAAGATTCATCTCTTACTAAACTATAATGGTATGGTGGATGATGAAATCCAAAACGAATTTTCACGATGAACCCATAAAAACTAATGACATTATCCAAACATGAAACCCCCATTAATAATGGATAAGTAGACTAAAAATCCATATGAATGGACTACCATTTTCTTGAATTAAAGAATGGATAAATAAAAAAATAAAAGTAGGAAAAGTGATATGTTTTATCAAAGGTAGTCTTTGAAAAAACAAAATATCGATGGATAGAACATTGAAGTCAAATTTTTTCAAAAATACTATCACAAAAATCTGGGGTTTTAATTGAGAAGGATGTAATATATTGAATTAAATATGAAACCTAAATTTATACACAATGATTGTAAACACAATTTCACATTATTATGTTGATTCATCACCCAACAACATTCCTATATTTGGAAGCCATAAGGATATATTAAAACACAACCCCCCTACTCTCTTACGATTAGTTAATGATCCATCAATCAGAACAAGGAGGTTTGTCAAATTACTAAGGGTGTAATGAAATAAAGATAAAATCCCAAATTATTATGTAATTTATCTTGGAATTACATCCTCTAACTAATCAACTCAAGAATAATATCCAAATGTTTCTCAATAATCACTGTACAATGAGTATTTGGTAGATATGTCTAGTGAACACGAGCTCCAGGTATTCATGATGTGATATATATATATATTAAAACATGAAAATAAAAGTATAAAAGGAAATAATTATGGGTAATATAATCATAAATTATGGAATTACATTAATATGTTAGGGTCATCAGTTTCCAAAATATTTCTTTTAATTTCATTAAACCATAACCAAATTCAGTCATACTTTAACTGAACATATAAGGTTATCACGGAGGAAACACACATAACACTATGGGAAAATGAAAAACCTTCTCCACAATATATAATTCATGAAATTATCCCCAATTAAACAATCTAAATTCTATCTGGGAATGATACGACTACCATAAAATATTTCATGGATGCTCTCATCTCTTGAGAAATGATAAAGGAGAGGTTTAGTAAAATCCATACCATTACATTGATGATGTTTGATGTTGGATTTGTACACAATTATTTAAAAGAGGATAATGGTTTTTGGAATTTGAGACAATAGATTCTTTTGTAGTTTTTCTATAGTCATTGTTTGTTTATCCTGTAATGATAAACCAATTAATGGTAGAAGTATCAGTTTTATTTCAAATTAATTTAACAATAACTAACATAAAATAATTAGGCCATTGATAATGTAGTATAAATATATATAACCTATTACATAATAATCATTTTAGGTAAACATTTATGAATAGATATATTTCAAAATAGAATTAATTTATAAGAATAAATTTCTTAACTATATTTTACCACTGAAATGTATGTCTAATATTCATGAATGTATCGAATTATAAGAATTTTATATAAGAATTTTATATAATTTAATGCTGATTACCAATTAATTAATAACTTAAATCACATTTCAATGTCTTCAATATGTCAACCACCTATTAAATTTTTTATATCCTCTACTAAATGATGAGTATTGGGTATAAGAATCTTGTTTATTCAATAAATAGTTGATTCATGGTTTAATGGAATTATTTGGAAGAAATTATATTGTTGATGAGTTAAATAAAAATTATATATAGGCCTTGTTGCGGGAGATATAATGAAGTTGGCCAATCATAATAATATGACTGAAATTATTTATAATATGATGTGGGAAACAGAGACTACAAATCCAAATATTACAAGGTGTGTAATATCATGTGTATAACTTTATAAACACTGTGAAAAGAATATTGGGTTGAAATTTTGAATAAATCCCTATAGATACCCTATATTAAATAAATTATACATTCCATATGTGGAATTATCTAATGATGTGATAGGTGATGAGGTAGGAGAATGTTCGGCCAATGTATTTAATTATTATAAAATTATGTGTCAATATGTGTTTGGTGAGTTGAGAGAAATTATGGGGCATATAGAAATGTTATGGATTCATAGAATGAGATTATAGTTCATTATTGTGAAATTATCCTTATAAGTATGATGATTAATTAACCATTATTTATTCATTCCAGAGCACATGTTAATGTTTCTAAAATTTTATACAACATTAAGAATATATAAGATCATGAAATTTTTTATATTCCTAAGAAAATGATTTAAAAGAATAATTCAAATAAAAATGATGGCCCAAAAAATATATATTTCCTTTCATGATTAAATATTATTTAATAAATTTGAGTTTGCATTTTTTATAATTCAAAGAATGTTTTATTTTTATCTATGTGTTAGCAAAAAAATTAAAACCACCTTGCTAACAAAATTGACCCTATATAACCACTTATTTGTTAGTAAACATGGTCAACCTCTATCGGAAAAATGTGGTGGCCTAAAATAGTGATGTATAAGACTACCTGAAGGAATAAGAGGAATAGATAGTTCCATAGTATGGTCACATGGGATGTAGATGGTGCATAGAGACACATGGATGTTCATAGGTGGACTATGTAGTTGTGGAACAACATGGTCATGGGTGTGGGTGGAAGGTTAATTGGGGTGTCAAATATGATGCCGAGAAAAATATCATAATGATAGAAAATGTTTAGATATAATAAATAACAATTATAGATATTATATATGGGATAATCACAATAAGAAATATGTAATCAATGTTGAAAATATTCGGATAGAATGTCAACAATATGATCCATTTTATTTGATCTATTTCATCGAGAGAACAAATTATATTTATCCTCGGGGAATCGATTGAAATGATATGTATGAAAGAGAAGTTTTTTTTGAAAATATCATGGAGAAAACTATTATGATCGTATATATGGTCTCCATATCTATTATAGGGTTTTTATTTTGATGTGAAATGTCCACAAACATTTATGAATGCATTCTATTCTTTTCGTGAAATCAAGAGTTCATTCATAACATGATACTACTAGATGAGAAAAAAATCAGGAGGACATTCATGAATCTGATATTCATGGATGATTTAATGATTTAAATATTGTTAATTTATTAATATGAATGTGAATTAATATGGGAATCAGGGTTCATTCAAGAGTCACACATTTTTTTTGATATAATATTATTACGAAATTCTTAATGTTTCAGGAAATATGAAATCCATTTCACAAAATATCTTATACAATACATTAATCATTATGAAATGAGAATCATTTTAATTTAATGATGTATATAAATAGGTATACATTGATTCAGAAAAAGGATTCCACCACTTGAGAACATTCTATTGTTTTCCATAAAAGTAGAGTATATGTGAAATGTTTATTTCATGAAGAGGATAGACTTATGATTCATTCACTTGAATGATAAGGGTCCCAATAAATAGTTCATGAGTAATAGTATCCCATAATATTTTTTAAATAAACCTATGTATATTTCCTATGAGTCCATATTGGTGTGCATGAGGAAGAACGTCCATGATATATTTAGCCGAAGAAGAATATAGTCATGGTATTACATAATTGCATGACCCTTGAGACATTCTATGATGAACCTCTATTTTCATGAAGGATTGTTTTTTGAAGCCATCCATATTTTCATGATCAACATGTATAAAGTATATGAGTGAATTTTTTATGGATAAGATTTAATTCATCTATGCATGAATGTTTTGGAACATAATAAAATAAGCTAACATGATTTTCATTGAGAAGTGCATAAAATAATAAATTGCATCATGTTAAATAATATAGTCATTGAGTGGATCCTTGAACCACATTACATTTTGATAAATATAATGTTTAATTTTATTATTTCCATAAAATTCATTAATAAATTTATTTTCTATTGATTGATGTTTTTTTCTCTATGAGTATATCATAATATTCTTTCAGCTTAAAAAATTTGTAGATTTCTTGTTTTTAATGGTCATAACATTTTCTATAAATGTTATGTTATGTTACTATGAAAAATAGGTCATTTGGGACCACAACGTATTAGATATAAATATTTTTAGTATTCAATTATAGCATAAATATTATACCCCACATATTCAAATATATAGAAATATAGCTGATTTGTGAACTATATAGCCATTATAAAATCCACGTATCTGATTTTCTAATATCTATTACCCTCTATATTTTGATGATGTCTTGATATAATTAAATAAATATGATTTTGGGATATTTTTTTTATGATAAAAAAAATTATACATATAGATATATATGAAATAAACTTCTAAAATAATCTTTTTAATGTCCAAAATTAGGAGATAATTTATTAAATGATTAAAGTGTGTTTTATGTATTTTTTTTTCAGAATGTTTCTCTCTGGAAAAATTGAATCATAGCACATGATTTATAAATATGATAAATTTTATTATTTATTATATTGAATGATAAATAATTTTTTCAAATATAATTCAAATGGACACAAATTTGATTCTTCTATACATATGGATAATTTTAGGTATGAAATTTTAAAATTATATTTTTATACTCTCAAGGAATTATGATACATGAATAACTTATATAGATTTTTCTTAATGGATAATTGACATATATTGAGAAAATAACCCATGTGAAACACATTTAAGTGATTGTTTCTATGTAGTTCAAAAAATTTCTTTAGGCTTTTCTAAAATCTGGAGAAACAACATGTTTTTTTATGATTCAAATATCTATTTCACACATGTTCATTTCAAATATTTAAATTACTTGAATGAATTTATAAATCCGTATTAATTATTTAGAACTTTTGTGATGTGTTTTTATATATTTCAAAAATTATTTTATGAAGATCAATGTGTTTTTATTTTTACTCAATAATCATACTGCTTGGGACTCAAAAATCATTTTATTATATTATGATTATTTCTCTAATTTTTTTATTTTGGATTTAATATTAGTTAATTTTAACCTCTGTCAAATTAAACATTATATAGTTAATATATTTTTGTTAATTTTTTAAAATGTTAACATGTTTACTACATATTAATAAATAGGTTTTTGAACTTCATATTTCAAATTTAATCTTGTTATTTTCATTGGAACTTTCATTGGACTAATTTATTGAAAGTTATTTTTATAATATTTAATCATTTTATTCAAAAAAAATTAATCAATTTGTTTAAAATTCTAGCCATTACATGAGATATTTTTTTCAATAATAATTTATCTATTTTCTCTCTCTTTTAAATAATTCATATTTATGAATTTTTGGAATCTTTAATTCTCTACCATATCATAGCTAGGTTGAGTTTACTTATTTTAGAATGACTTAAATCCTTAATTTTATAACATAGATATATATAGGTTGTGAGAACATGAACATTTTAGAATAAAATACTTACTCAAAACATTGATGTGATTTACCATCATGATGATGTATCTGTAAAGACACATAAAAATCAAGGAAATTTTTTTTCTTAATTTTCTTTGAGATTTTACAAGAACACAGTTTTTTTACGGCACTTGATTCTGAGGCCCGGTGTGCCCAGAATTTCTATCTGAAGTTTAGCTTGGGTACGTTCTGTGAAACCACGAGCAGTAATTCCTATCTTTTGAACTGGTGCTCGGAATTGAATTCCGAGGGCACCGATGGCACCGCAGCGCCGGTAATTGCTTAGGAACACCTTTTCTGGAGTTTTGTTTGCTCGTTATGAGTTGTTTAAATTTTTGGATTAAGTGTTAGTGAAATAAAATTTTTATTAAGAATTTTATTTTCTCTTCTCCATGAGATAGAACGTAAGTGTAGGAGTTAGGGTGGGACCCACTATTTGTTAGTTTCTCTTGTGTGGATTAAATGTGAGGTGGAGCCCACACGAGCCCCCACCTTTTCAATTTCCTTAACTCTCTAACTCCTCTTAACCCCCCACTTATGTTGTGTAACACTTTTGACTTTTCCTCTCCTCTCTTTAACTCATGGCAACACACCAATTCATCTTATTAATTTAAGTTTTGAAGTTTTTTGAATTGAGGCATGAGTTAATAAAATTAGGGTAAGCCTTGTTTTATTTTGGTTGGATGTTGTGTGTGGATAATTTAGGAGAGAGATCTTGGGTGATTTCATCTTCATCACGAAGAACTCCAAGACACGATGAAGAACACCAAGAATTCGATGAAGAACACAGTCACCATAGAAGAGATTGACGTGCCGTCTCTTCTCCTCTCCACAGCCGGTGTGTGACCCCTTTTTCCGAGGATCGACAACGCATACTCTTTCTATCTTGTTCCCATGTCAAAGAAAAGGAGATGCCACTTCCTCCTCGGGCGTTCACCGTTAACATACAGAACTTCATATCGCGACATCGTTTTCCGCGACGAACCCGGTTCTAGATACGCTCAATGTAGGGGTTATTTATGTGTTTTCATTCGTGAATTATACCGTGTCTTCCTTTGTGAATTTACGACTTGTTTATATCGATTAACAAGAGGGGGTCGGACCGCACAATCATGGCCGACCCTCCTCCATTATTGATATTGTTTCTAATATGGTTGGAACAGAATGGTGTGGTGCCGTCGCACCACGCGGGAAACATACGACAAGTAATGCGCGGCGCCATCGCGCCGCGCCGTGAAGTTGAACAAGGACATGATGCCTTCGCGCCGCGTCGAAGAGAACAGAAGATACCGCGGTCGGAGCGGGGCCGCGGTGGAGGGGCGCGGTGCCATCGCACCGCGCCGGACGAACCAAGCTGCGGCCGGTTCCGGGCCGCGGCGGAGCAGGGTGACCGGCGGCCGGTTCTGGGCCGCCGGTGTCGGCGAAAGAAGAAGGAACGGCCGTCGCCGGTCCTTGTTGGAAGAACCGGCTAGCCGGTGCGGGCCGGCCGGACAAAGGGCAAACTGGGGGAATTAATTCCCCCGTCCGGCCAAGCAAGCGGCCCCATTAATGGGGTCGCGGTTACGGGGAAACCGGGGGGCAGCGCTCCCCCCAGAAGCCGGAACGGTTCGGCCGCTTGGCCGAGCTAGCATGCGCTAGGGCTCCGGGTCACTGGCCGGGCCGGGCTGCCGGGTCAGGCCGCGCCCCGCCGGGCCGACTCCGAACCAAGGGGTCACGGGTCGGGTCAGTCCGGGCCCGAAACCCCTGTTTTTGGACCCTTTTGGTTCTTTTGCCCATATCTCGGGCTACAGACCTCTGATCGACGCACCGTTAGCGGTGATGTGATCCTTGGAACAAGACGATCATTTCGGTATATCTCACTCAAGGTTTCGGAATACTTTGTGTTCGGCCGAGTTGTTTCGTACACCAAACCAACCGGGCCCTCGGAGCAGAAACGCTCATATGTTAAGCTCCGGACGTTTGATAGACGTGTCGTCGACTTTGTTGGATTTCTATTAATAAGACAGATCTTTTGGCTTACTCCACCCGAGGTTTGGACGTAGGTGGAGTACGGTTGGGTTGGTTTTTCCTTAAAAACTAACCGGGCCCCTGGGACGAAAAAGCTAATAACTCTCAGACTAGGCGTCCGATTGACGCGCCGTCTGCGACGTTGAGTTCCTGTTGATGATACAGAAATTTTGGATACATTAACTCTGGACTATGTGTTAGTTGATGTATCAGCCTCTCGGCTCGTGGATCAGACTCTCCCGAATGATCTTGTTGTGTGCGGGAACCCTAGAGCTGGTTGCGACTGCTACTACTACGACGACTGTACAGAGATCCTCAGTGGATTCGACGACGACGATTTCAGCACTCAGTGATCCTACGTGGATCAGTGCAACTGATCCTGTGTGGGTCCGATCTTGTGTATTCAGCGCTCAACGGTTCTGTGTGATCCAGCGCCTACAGATCCTGTGTGGGTCCGATCCTGTGTGGGTCTTTGCAGGGGTTAGTTACCTATCGATCCTGTGTGGGTCAGACCATTCCTGAGTTATTGTGGGGGTTAGTACCTATCAATCCTTTGTGGGTCCGGCGACTTAGATGAATCAGTGGATATATCGGATCATCTCTATCTTCATATGAAGAATTATACATGTGTGAGCTGAATCATGTTTTTCATTCCTATGTGGATTGTGTTGTGCTATCCTATGTGGATTTACGTTTTTCTTCTTTGTGTGGACTGGGTTGTACTTGGGCTCGGATGTTAGAGCCGAACGAGAATTGATAACTTAGGTATAAGTATGGGCATATACCTAAGTAGTGTCAGATGTTAATTTTTGATTGTATCTTTCCATTGTGGATTATTCTTTATGGATTTAGGGAGACCTTTGGGGGTCTCGGGGTCCCTACTGACTAGCTTATAATCACCGCTGCACGAGCTATGCCCGCACTACATTGTGTTGGTTGTAGACGATGGAGAACGCGGATCGTTGTTGAGGCATGCAGATCAGGACGGTACTTGGAGGTGGACCACTGGAAGGGACGTACTCGTAGCGGTTGGTTGGACCCGAGGAGCAGAGGAGGCTATCTGTACTCACCCTTCAGGTGGGATTTCCAGTTGACAGCTCGGCGTTGCGGCTTTACTTTTCAGTTGATGTTTTTCCCTTTCCAGTTTTAATTAAATTTCAGTTTGGGTTTGTATACAGGCCCACTTACTTTCCGTACTTTCTGTTGTACTCTGTTTTTACTTAGTGTATATTTCTACTTCTTTCTTGCTCTGTGGTGTTTTTTTACTTTACAATGGCAATGCCTTCCCTTTTTATCGGGAATTTACGCCTTGGTTCTAGTCGCCGGCCCCTGGCCTATGGAAGGCGGGCTTGGGGTAGTCACGACACGAGCCCCGAGGACGGGTCGTGAAAAATTGGTATCAGAGGAGTTCGGTTCTACCACAGAACTTGGGACTCTAATCTTTTTCTATGTGAAGCAATAGTGTTTAGCGTATTGGGTGTGGATATTAGTCCAGGGAGTCCAGTGTTGGTGCGGTGGCCGACGTATCCGTACACTAGGACCCTGACTTCTGATTTCCGACTTAATGCACGAAAACATTGATTGCATGTGTGTTTCAAGTTTTCTTTGTGAGTACTTTGTATCAGCTCACCAGGTATACTGTTCTGACCATGGCGCACTTGTTTCCTTTACAGGATGGCCCCACGACGACAGCCATCTAGGGTTCCGAGAGTAGTGGGTGACGACATCCCACCGAGCGATGAGGCCTCGGTGCAGGGCCCTTTGTCAGCTGAGGCATCGGCGGTAGATCTACCCGACGAGCTACCGATACTTCCATCCCCAGCTATTGACGATGCACGTCGCCTTAGTGCACTGCATGAGTTCCTGCGCCAGGGACCGCCCAGGTTCCGTGGGGAGACGGACCCCCAGGTAGCCGAAGACTTGCTGGAGGTAGTGGTGAGAGTTTTCCGGTTAGTGGGGACACCAGAAGACCTCATGGTGATCCTCGCAGCAGGCCTACTACACGTAGCAGCAGGCCGATGGATGAGCTTGATGCTCTATGTGCACGATGTGGCATCTATTCTCTATACGGACCTTGAGAGCCTCTTCCGCTCGGAGTCCGTCCCAACCACCCTCCGTACGGTGCGCATCCAGGAGCTTCTTCAGCTGCGGCAAGGCAGCTTGACGGTCGCCCAATACTCGGAAAGATTTACCGATCTCTTGCACTAATCGAACGACATGGTACGTGACCCATTCATCCAGGACCGGACCTTTGAGCAGGGATTCAGACACGAGATCATGGCATCGCTGATCTCCTTCAGCATTCCAACTCAGACAGGAGTACCAGAGCGAGCCCTTTTGATTGAGAGATTTCTTACTGAGTGTACACCAGCGCCGAGACCAACTGCAGGGCGACACGTAGCAGAGTCTTCTGCAGCAGGCATTCGACGGATGACTCATGGGTACAGGCAGACCAGACCCTCAGGCAGATGACCTCAGGACACTGGCTTAGCAGTGCTGGGCACACAGCACGGAGCCAGTCTTTCGAGAGGCAGGCTGTGCAACCCATGCGGGGGGAAGGGCCACATGGCTCGTGATTGACCGACCCATCATGCCGAGGAGCAGCAGACGGTTGAGGGACCACCGAGGCAGAGGCAGAGGGTCGACCGTGGTGGTCCTCCGGGAGCAGGCAGACGAGGCAGAGGAGTAGGTCGAGCAGCAGGTGGTGGGCGACGTTTTGAGGCTTTACGACCACCACCACCAGGCGGTCCAACCCGACCACAGGGAGCTGGCGGGTAGAGACAGGCATAACTTCAGGCAATGGAGGCCTAAGACCAAGGCGCACCCAAGATGATTCGAGGTACTATCTGTGTCTATTCCACCCTGGCTACAGTACTTATAGACACAGGAGAGAGTCATTATTTTATAGCTGCTGCCCTTTTTCGAAGCTTGAAGATTCCGACAGAGTCGTTAGTTCGATCCTTACGGCTAGAGACCTCTACGGAAGCAGACTCGACGATTACGCACAGGTGCCGGCAGTGTGAGCTTACATTAGGAGGAGAGAGCTTTGGCTGGGATCTTCTTGTAGCGGCATCGAGGCCTTACGACGTCATATTGGGCATGGATTGGTTGTCTACGGTCCATGCATAGATTGACTGTATTAGGCGCAAGGTGCAATGTGTACGGACTGATGGGAGTAGGTTCACCTTCACCGGTGAGAAGGGAGCCTTCGCAGCACATGATGGACTTCCATAGAGGAGAGGACAACCCATCACTCATCAGTTGGATAGCCTCATCCTAGGAGCAGTTGACGTGCAGAGTCCTGGTCTTCCTGCAGTGGTGGATCAGTATACAGACGTCTTTCCCGATGACGTTCCAGGGGTACCTCCTCGTAGAGAGGTAGAATTTTATATCGATCTATACCCCGGGACAGCCCTGATATCAACTCCAGCATATCGGATGGCCCCTGCCGAGCTTTGAGAGCTACGAGTATAGTTGGAGGACTTGCACGGCAAGAGATTCATCCGACCGAGTGTTTCACCCTAGGCTTCCCCGATTTTGTTCACCAAGAAGGCGGACGGGAGCATGTGACTTTGTGTCGACTATCGTCTCCTGAACCAAGTGACGGTGAGGAACAAGTATCTGCTACCATGGATTGATGACCTCTTCGATCAACTCAAAGGAGCACGGTGGTTCTCGAAGATAGACCTCAGGTCTGGCTATCATCAGCTTAGAGTTCGAGACAAGGATGTGCAGAAGACGGCCTTCAGGTGTCGGTATGGCCACTTTGAGTTCTTGGTTATGCCTTTCGGCATGAACAATGCTCCAGTAGTGTTCATGGCCCTCATGAACAGGATCTTTCAGCCATACCTCGATCAATTTGTCGTGGTCTTCATCGACGACATTTTGATTTACTCGACGACTGAGGAGGAGCACGCCTACTACTTGCGGGTTGTAATAGACACACTCCGAGAGCACCATATTTATGGTAAGGTATCGAAGTGTCAGTTCTGGATACGTGAGGTCCACTTATTGTGACACGTCATCTATGAGGTAGGAGTTGAAGTGGATCCTGTGATGATCGAGGCAGTGCTAGCTTGGGAGCCACCCAGGAGCATGACGGAGGTGCAGAGTTTCTTGGGACTAGCTGGATACTATCGGAGATTTGTGCCAGACTTCTCCAGAGTTGCGGCACAACTATAATCTTTGAAGAAGAAGGAGAAACCATTTGTGTGGTCAGACAGATGTCAGCGGAGCTTCCAGGAGCTGAGACAGAGATTGACCAGCGCACCTATCTTGAGGTTGCCTGAGGAGGGATTAGGGTACGTAGTTTACTACGATGCATCAGGGACAGGACTCGGATGTGTACTGATGCAGGAGTGGGCCATGATCGCCTATATATCACGTCAGTGGAGGCTGCATGAGAAGAACTACACTGCCCACAACCTAGAGTTAGCAGCAGTATTCTTCGCTCTGAAGACATGGCGACACTACATGATGGGCGAGTGCTTTACAGTCTTCTTTGACCATCAGAGTCTCAGATACATCTTCTCTCAGAAGGATCTGAATCTGAGACATCGGTGATGGATCAAGTTTCTCCAGGACTATGAATTTGAGATAGTCTATACTCAAGGGAAGGGGAACGTGGTAGCTGATTCTCTCAGCAGGAGGATGGGAATTCAACTACTTGAGGAGGCGACAGAGCAGCTAGCCTCTTTGCAGATATCCTTCGTGGATAGAGATGGTACCACCTTCCTCCAGTCTCTCATAGTCACTCCTCCACTACTGCAGCGGGTCAGAGAGGCACAACGTGGGGATGCTGACTGTGAGACGCGGTGTGCACAGATATCTTCAGGACAGGCACCTGATGGTTACTCCTTTGGAGTAGAGCACGACATCCTTTTTAGAGGACGTACCTTGGTACCAGTTTCATTACGGGAGGAGGTGCTGAGAGAGTTTCACACTTCTCCTTTGGCGGTACATCCTGGAGTGGCGAAGATGTACCAGGATCTCAGACGACAGCACTGGTGGCCGGGCATGAAAAAGGTTGTGGCAGAGTTCGTTTCTCGATGCCTGACCTGCCAGTAGGTGAAGGCAGAGCATCACATACCTGCAGGCTTGGTATAGCCTTTGGAGGTCCCGAAGTGGAAGTGGGACAGCATATCTATGGGCATCATGACTGGACTTCCACACACTTCCAGAGGTCTCGACCCCATTTGGGTGATAGTCAACCGACTCACCAAGTCGGCACACTTCTCACCCATCAGAGGGTAGGGCTCAGTGGAGAGCTTGGGACGTCTCTACATTCAGGAGATTTTATGGCTTCATGGTGTGCCATCATCTATCATCTCCTATTGGGATGCTCGCATTACTTCCCGACTTTGGAAGGGGTTGCAGGAGGCGTTCTGGACGCAGCTACGTCTGAGCACCGCCTTTCACCCTCAGACGGATGGTCAGACTGAGAGGACATTTTAGACTCTCGGGGACATGCTCCGCGCTTGTGTCCTCGACTTTGGTCTCACCTGGGAGTACCACCTACCCTTGGTGGAGTTCGCGTACAACAACAGCTACCACTACACCATCAGGATGGCACCGTACGAGGTGTTGTACGGCCGACCTTGCAGATCTCCTTTCTGCTGGACAGACCCTGGGGATTCAGTAGTTGTGGGACTGGAGATGGTCTAGGCCATGACAGAGAAGGTCCATGTCATCCAGGAGTGGATGAAGACATCTCAGAGCCAGTAGAAGTCTTATGCTGACAGGAGGTGTAGGCCACTAGATTTCGAGGAAGGCGACCACGTCATTTTGCGTGACTCACCTCGACGTGGATTACAGAGATTTGGATGAGGTGGAAAGTTTTCTCCACGATTCATCGGACCGTTACAGGTCCTCAGCAGGATATGCGAGGTGGCTTATCGCCTGGCTCTACCACCTCAGTTGCACTGGGTGTACGACGTCTTCCACGTATCTCAGCTAAGGAAATACATGCACGACCCGACACATATCATTGACAATGGGGAGCTAGACGTTGATGATGGGGTGACATTCGCGGAGGTCCCAGTGGAGATTGAGAATCGATAGGATCATGTCCTACGTGGACAGTGGATTCCTCTAGTGTGCATCAGATGGTAGCATGGAAACCACCAGGAGAGCACTTGGGAGAAGGAGGCTCAGATGCATGCTCAGTACCCACATTTGTTTCCCAAGCTTATGATGTATCTTAACAGGGATGTAAATCCCTGATGTGAGAGTAATGTAAAGACCTGTAAAATTTAAGGAAATTTTTTTCTTAATTTTCTTTGGGATTTTACAGGAACGCAGTTTCTGACGGCACTTGATTCTGAGGCCCGGTGTGCCCGGAATTTCTATCCGATGTTTAGCTCGGGTACGTTCAGTGAACGAACCAGCGTGAATTCCTATCTTTTGAACCGGTGCTCGGAATCGAATTCTGAGGGCACTGATGGGACCATAGCGCCGGTAATTACTTAGGAATGCCTTTTCTAGAGTGGCGTTTTCTCGTTATGAGTTGTTTAAATTTGTGGATTAAGTGTTACTGAAATAAAATTTTCATTAAGAATTTTATTTTCTCTTCTCCATGAGTTAGAACCTGAGTGTAGGAGTTAGGGTGGGACCCACTATTTGTTAGTTTCTCTTGTGTGGATTAAATGTGAGGTGGGGCCCACATGAGCCCCCACCTTTTCAATTTCCTTAACACTCTAACTCCTCTTAACCCCCCACTTAAGCTGTATAACTCTATTGACTTTTCCTCTCCTCTCTTTAACTCATGCCAACATACTAATTCAATTTATTAATTTAAGTTTTGAATTTTTTTTTTGAATTGTGGCATGAGTTAATAAAATAAGGGTAAGCCTTATTTTATTTTGGATGGATGTTGTGTGTGGACAATTGAGGAGAGATCTCTTGGGTGTTTTCATCTTCATCACGAAGAACACCAAGACACGACGTAGAACACCAAGACTTTGACGAAGAACGCTGTCACCATAGAAGAGATTGACGTGCCATCTCTTCTCCTCTCCGCAGCCGGTGTGTGACCCCTTTTTCCGAGGACCAATGATGCACCGTCTTTCGATCTTGTTCCCGTTTCAAAAAAAGGTGACGCCACTTCCTCCTCGGACGTTCACCGTCAACATACGGAGCTTCCCCTCGCGATGTCGTTTTCAGCGGCGAACCCCGTTCTAGCTACGCTCAAGGTAGGGGTTATTTATTTATTTTTGTTCGTGAATTCTACTTTGTCATCCTTCGTGAATTTACGAACAGTTTCTATCGATTAACGATAGGGGGCCGGACAACACAAACATGGCCGACCCTCCTCCATTATTAATTTTGTTTCTAATATGGTTGGAATGGAATTGCGTGGTGTCGTCGCACCACGCAGGAAATGTACGAAAAGTAATGTGGGGCACCGTCGCGCCGCCCCGTGAAGTTGAACAAGGATGTGACACCATCACGCCGCGTCGAAGAGAACCGAATATACCGCGGCCGGAGTGGGGCCGCGGCGGAGGGGCACGGTGACATCGCACCACGCCGGACGAACCAGGCCGCGGCCGGTTCCGGGCCGCAGCAGAGCAGGGTGACGGGCGGCCTGTTCCGGGCCGCCGGTGTAGGCGAAGGAAGAAGGACCGGCCGTCGCCAGTCCTTGTTGGTAGAACCGGCCAGCCGGTGTGGGCCGGCCGGACATAGGGAAAACCTAGGGAATTAATTCCCTCGGCCGGCCAAGCAAGCGGCACCATTAATGGGGTCGCGGTTACGGGGAAACCGGGGGGGGCAGCGCTCCCACCCGTGAGCTGGAACGGCTCGACTGCTTGGCCGAGCCAGCTGGCGCAAGCACGTCGGGTGGCCGGCCGGGCCGCGCCGGGCCTGGCCGACCTGGACCCAGGCCGGGCCGCCCCAGGGGGTCTCGGGACGGGTCAGTTCGGGCCCGAAACCCCCATTTTCGGACCGTTTTGGTTCTTTTACTCATATCTCGGGCTAAAGACCTCCAATCGATGCGCCGTCAGCAGCGATGCAATCCTTGGAAAGAGTCGATCGTTTTGTTATATCGCACTCAGGTATTTGGAATACTTTGGGTTCAGTCAAGTTGGTTCGTACACGAAACCAATCGGGCCCTCGGAGCGGAAACACTCATATCTTAACCTCCGGACGTCCGATTGACGTGCCGTCAACATTGTTGGATTCCTATTAGTGAGATGGACCATTTAGCTTACTCCGACCGAGGTTTGGATGTAGGTGGATTATGGTCGGGTTGGTTTTGCCTTAAAAACCAACCGGGGCCCCTGGGACGAAAAAGCCTATAACTCTCAAACCGGGCGTCCGATTGACGCGCCGTCTGCGAAGTTGTGTTCTTGTTGACGATACGGAATTTTTGGATACATCAACTCTGGAATATGTGTTAGTTGATGTATCAGCCTCTCGGCTCGTGGAGCGGACCCTCCCGAACGAGCTTGCTGTGTGCGGGAACCCTAGAGCTGGCTGCGACTGCTACTACTATGACGACTGTACATAGATGCTTAGTGGATTCGATGGCGACGACTTCAGCACTCAGCAATCCTACGTGGATCAGTACTACTGATCCTGTGTGGGTCCGATCCTATGTGGGTCAGCGCTCAGCAGTTCTGTGTGAGCCAGCGCCTACAAATCCTGTGTGGGTCTGATCCTGTATGGGTTTTTGCGGGGGGTTAGTTACCTATCGATCCTATGTGGGTCAGACCCTTCCTGGGTCATTGTAGTGGTTATTACCTATCGATCCTTTGTGGGTCCGACAACTTAGAGGAATCAGTGGATATATCTTATCATCACTATCATCATACGAAGTAGTATACCTGTGTGAGCTGAATCCTGTTTTCTTTCCTATGTGGATTGTGTTGTGCTATCCTGTGTGGATTTACGGTTTTGCTTCCCTTTGTGGACTAGGTTGTACTTGGGCTCGGATGTTGGAGCCGAACGAGAATTGATAACTTCAGTATAAGTATGGGCATATACCTAAGCAGTGTCGGATGTTACTCCGTGATTGTATATTTCCTTTGTGGATTATCCTTTGTGGATTTAGGGAGACCTTCGAGGGTCTCGGGGTCCCTACTGAATAGCTTATACTCACCCCTTCACGGGCTATGCCCGCACTACGTTGTGTTGGTTGCAGATGATGGACATCACTGATCATGGTTGAGACATGCGGAGTAGGACGATACCTGGAGGTGGACCACTGGACGGGACGTATTCGGAGCGGTCAGCTGGACCTGAGGAGTATATGAGGCTATCTGTACTCACCCTTCAGGTGGGATTTCCAGTGGACAACTCGGCACTGCGGCTTTACTTTTCAGTTGTTGTTTTTCCCTTTCCAGTTGTACTTTACTTTCAGTTTGGGTTTGTATACTGGCACACATACTTTCTGCACTTACTGTTGTAATCTGTTTCTACTTAGTGTATATTTCTACTTCTTTCTTGCTCTGTAGTGTCTGTTTACTTTACAAAGGCAATGCCTTCCCTTTTTATCTGGAATTTACGCCTTGGTGCTAGTCGCCAGCCCCTGGCCTATGGAAGGCGGGCTTGGGGTAGTCACGGCATGGGCCCTGAGGAACAGGTCGTGATAGTATCTATCAACTATGCAATCTACGAATGGTTATATGAAAGCTCTTATGAATACTATTAGCTTGATTAGATAATGAATCTTAAAAAAACTCATAAAACATTTACTATGTTATTTTTATATTTTTATATATTTTGTACTGGTTGTTTTAGTCTTTAAGGCTTCTTTCAATATTTTCTATGACAACTATTTTTTTTGTTTATGATTTTAAGTATAAATTATTTAATATTATTTATCTTAAGGTTTTATAACAAAAATTCTAATGTTGGGACCATTCTCTTTGTGACTACCATAGTATAAATTTCATAATTATATTTTGGTTGTTAATCTCCATTAAAATTTCACTATATAATGTAGTTATACCATCAATGAATAGAATATTAATCAGTAATTAGGTAATGATTCCCCATAAAAAATTAGATTACTTAACAAAATATCTCTCATCGAGTAGAGTGGTATAAGAGTAGATGATGTTCACTTGAATCCAAACTAATATAAAAATATCATTGTGTTATTTCATTTTATTTACTTTTTAAACATATAATTAACTATATTAATTAAATATAGTAATTACATTAATTAATCAATAAATTAGACACAAATTTATAACTGGGTCTACCGCACCACCTTTAAACCATCTTAAATTAAATTAGATGACTATAAAATTAGAATTAATGGATATATGTTTCTTAGGTATATTTTACCCATATGGTTATTTTTCCTAATAACAAAAAATTAGAATCAATGGTAGTTCCTTATAGAATTTATACAATCCATATAGAGAGTGTGTTGTTTATTTTATATTATGCTAACCTATTTATGGACATCCTAATCTAAAGGCATGATATTTATAATTGAATAAATAAATGTAAATGAGGTATTAATTTCATAGAATACACCTCACTTTGATGGAAAGGATTATGGATATTGGAGATATATAATGGAGGCATACCTCAAATAATTAATCATATAATACTAGTATATCCTAGAAATTTCATACATTCTAGTAGAAAATTAACTCAAATAATCTTACAGGAAATGAATTTTCTAGATAGGGTTTAAATGAAAAATCAATGAGTATTTTATATAGTGAAATTAAGAGATGTGAGTTTAGTCATATGTTTTCGTGTAAAAAAAGATCATTATATTTGGAAGATTCTACAAGTTACTCACATTATCTCAGAAAAAATGATTAGATGTAAACAAGAAATTATTCAAGATGAGTACCATGATATCAAGATGTGTGAATTCAAAACTATGAACTAAATATTCCAATTTTTCAAAGAAATTGTGAATGGAATTAATTCCCCAATAAATTCATTAAATAACCCCCATACATATTAAAGATTAATATAGTCACTACCAATTAAATGAAATGCAATGAAGGTTTCCATTTATGAAAGTAATAATATCAAAGGGAAAACTTTTGATGATTTTATTGGATATATTACTCATTACGAACTAGTATTAAGGAACTTAAATATTGTGAATAATATGGTACTAATATGAAATCTATATATAGTTTTCTAATAAATATTATGATTCTAAAATATAGGGAAGTGAAAAAGATGGTAGGGATCAAATTGCAATTGGAGACTAAAAAATTGAAAATAGATTAGATAAAAAATAGATAAAATCCTCAAAAGTAGAATCAAATGGAAGAAAAAATAGTGAAGTTTGAAATATAATAATTCAATTGTTACTTTTTTGAGTGACTAAAGAAAGAGAATATCCAGAATGACTATCTGAAACTAAACAATAAAAAAAATTCAAAAATAAGGAAAATGGAATTGAAAATTTTGATTTATATTGAAAAATACAATTGTAGTTATGAATTTATAAATGAGAATGAATATAATAAATTTTACTTCATGTATTCACTAAAAAGGATAGCTATTAAGGTTTTTATTTTGGATGTTTTAGTTCTAATAATGATTATGAAATTCCAAATGATTCTGCATTAAATGATAAAATATAAAGGATGTGAAAATATTATTTAAATGATGATAATTTATATAATAATATTCTATAAAATAATGATAAAATAATTTATTAAAATACATTATTTTACTAGTGAATGAAAACTAATGAATATTACTTCGAATTCACATTATATATTTTATTGTATTTTGCGATCTATTAAAATATTTTCAATGAAATTTTTTAAAAGGAAGTTGAATGTATCAAGAAATGTTTTCATATATTTATTCAAAGTAATTAATAATATAATGAAATTTTTGAATTTGAATAAAAAAATAATAATTTAGAGGGTAATAGATAAAATAGGAAGTTACCACAAATGTATCAAAATCATTTTGGGAAATGAATTTTTTAATTCTAATGTTACTTTTTTCTTTGTGGAATGAAACGTTGCTATATAAATAATATTTCAAATATATTTAAATAGTAGTTTGGAATTTAATAGACTCATAGTTCTAAATCACTTTTATATTAAGTAGAATACAGTACTTGTTTAAATTCATTCTCGGTAACAGAGAATTTTTTTTTAAATTGCGTTGGACGCAATGTAGCTTGGGTAACAAAAACCTCAAGTTAATTATTTTTTGTAGGAAAAAATATAGTTTTTTATCTAGAACAATATATGGTATATATAAAGTGGATGATCATGCCATATTTTTGAAGATAGATCAAATTTTATTACATAAAACAAACGTGATGGAGGCATTGTTACTTTTGGAGATAATTCCAAATGAAATGTAAAAGGTTTTGATAATGTTAGTATTTCAAATGCTAATTTTATTTATAATGTTTTATAATTTAAATGATTAAAACATATTTTAATTATTTTATTTCATCCATGTTATGATGGAATAGATGTTAAATTTCAAAATGATAGGATCATATTCTTTATGGATAATTATTTTTTTTCAATGCAAATCTAATGGAAAATATTCAAACTATTGATTCTACTAAACTAACTATTCAACATGTTAAATGATTGAATGTCATGTTGAATGATATAATTATTTTTAGTTAATGAAAAGTTCATGATAACTTATGAATGTTACATAATCTATCTAATCAATATATTTTTCTATAGTTACCTACATTGAGGAAAGGGAAGATTTATTTTTGTGACACTTTATTAAAACGAAAATAACACACTATTTCATTCAAACATATCTTTTTTATAAATACTAATATAGCTTCAATTTTATTAATTCATGATAAATTTGTTTATGCTCAAATTTCAAGACAATGAAGATATATATTTAAATTAGTTTTTGTTGATGATTTTAGTAGATTTACATGAATTTATTTTCTCCAAATTAATATGTTTCTTTTTCTTTATTTATTTCATTATGTAATTTAGTTCAAAATGGGAAACGTTATATGATAGTTTCTATTTGTAATTATAAAGGTGACGAATTTCATAATTTTGAATTATATATATTTTTAAAATTAATGGGAATTTTAATATACTTTCTTCTCTATGAAAACCATAAAAATGGTGTTTTAGAAAGAAGAAAATAATTTGGACAAAACTATGTTAGGTGAATATAAATTTTATAGATATTTTTTAGCTGAATCCATTTTTAATACTTCTTAAATTTAAAATTGAATTATTTTTAGAATTTTTCAAGAAAATATGTTATGAGTTTTTAAAGGAAAAAAGAATAAATTTGGTTTTTTATATTTTTTGTTGTAATGTTTTTATTTTTAATTCAAAATATAATTTATAATAATTTGATGTCAAAATAAATGAAGAATTTTTTTTTTCATTCTAATAATTGTAAATCTTAATCATTTTATAATAAAAGAACAATAATTATTGAATAATATAAACATTTTATTTTTGATACAGATAATGTGAAAAAAAGGATTATGATGTTTTTGATAATGAGTTTTGATATTTTAACATTATTAAAGAAAAAATTTAGTATTAGTATGAATCAATTGAGGGAGTACATACTCATTATCAACCTTAACCATGATCATGGAAGATTCATATAGAATATCTTATTAAAAATGTGATTTTAATGTTAGTTCAGTTATGAATACCTGATTCCGTACATTAATTTTTTTTCTAACCCTACTTTAGTTGCTAATCATGTTCCTAATAATGTTTTTGATGCTTTAAATTATCCCAAATTAATTACTTCTAAACAAGATAGACTATTTCTTTCAGAATAAAATATTGATGTCTATTTGAATTAATATTTGATAAGATGGTCATAATAAATAAATTTATATTTGAAAAAAAATATGAATCAATCTAGGTAGATTGTTAAAAATAAATCAAGAATTTTTTCCAATGATACATTAAGTAAGAAGTTATAGACATTGATGATTCATTTTAACCTATTTACTAGATAGAGGCTATTATAATATTGTATTTTTTCTTGTTTTCAATTTTATAAATTATATAAAATTGATTTTAAATGGAAATTATTAAACAGTTTTACAAATAAATATGTTTATGATTCTCAACCCCCTAGTTTTGAAAATGGGTAATTTTTAATTCATGATTTCCAGTTATCTATAACTTTGTCTGGTATCAAAAAAGGAACTCATTATAATTAAAAGAGGATTTCGTTGTTTCTATTTATTAATTATTTCAAGAAATGTAATTTTGATCATGATATTATAATTAAATTAATTTTTTTGATATTTAAATTGTGGAAATTTATAATGACGATAGATTTTTCTATTATTATAGTGAATTTCATTATAATGATTTGTCTACTTTGATGTCATATTTATTTGACTTGACATTAATTGGAGAATTAATGTTCATTATTTTACATAAAATTTATCAAATTAAATAAGGGATATTTATTAATCAAACAATATTTTCTCCTGATTTGGTTGGATGGTTTGGTCTGGATTCTCAGAAATCATTGCAAAATTCTATGAGTACTAGTTGTAAGTAAGATATTGATGCATCTAAAAAATCTATTGAAATAAAATTTTAATGAAGAATGATATATATACTAATTTATTTGACAACAATTAGAACATATATCATGTTTAGTGTTTATATATATATGTAATATTTCCAGCTGATCTGAAAGAGTGTCATATTAAAGATGTTAAAAGAATAATTTGATATGGTAAAGGAACTATTTACTCTAGTCTGTTTTATTCTATATGTTTTTTTATTCAATTTCTTATTTTGACTCTTATTTTGGAGGATTTATAATTGAATGAAAATAACTTCCTGAATGTATCAATTTCTTGGGAAATTATTAATTTTATTTCCATCAAAGAGACAATTATTTTTTACACTATCTACAATAGAAGGAGAGTAAATTGATTCTTATAGTTTTTTAAAATTTTTATATATTAATAAAAATTATAGTGATATTTTTATCTTTATAAATTTTATATTTATCAAGATAACACATCTAAAATTTCTATATCTAAGAACACATTAAAAATACTATCTATCATAGTATATATATCCTAGATTTAATATTATTAGAGATTATTTAAATATGGGAGATATTATTTTAGAATTTATCAAAATTGAAAATAAACAAAAAGATATCATTACTAAACCTTAAGACTTCAATTTGTTTAAAATATTAAATATGATTTTTGTATGATGTAATCATAATATATTTTTTTACATGTATTTACTGTGATATTTATTGTATTAATATTCTGAAATATTTAGATTTATATAAAATTGATAAAATATTGAATCTTATTATAAGATTACTTTTGATAAAGTTTTATTCATATTTTTTTTAATATATAATAATTTTAATCAGATAATAAATCATATATGATGTTATATTACGAAAAAAATTCAATTTGTATAAAATATTATATTTGAAAATATTAATTATTATTTATTTGTAAAACATATATTAAATGAAACTATACTAAATTAATTTAATACAGTATATCAATAGTGGATGAATTTATAAGGGAAACTTGAAATAAGTTTTGACACAATAATTTTAATATACACTCAATACCTTGTTTAAATTATTTTTAAAGAATTATTTTTTCTATTTATTCTATATCTTTTTGATAATTTCAAAAAAGGGGAGATGTTTTTGAAATTATTTTCAGTTTTGCAATTAAAAAAATTGGAATAATTTTGAGTGCCTCAATAAACCAGAATACATTTTTAATAATTATATTAAGATATTTATTTTATTTTAAATATATTAATTAATAATTTAAATTTAAAATTGAATAATGTTTGTTTATCTGAATTTATATCATAATATTTAATTACATAAAAAATCATTTGATTTCATGTATTGAGTTGTTGTAAAAAGATGTAAAATTTTATTTTGAGTTCCTACTCTAAATAAGTCCCTTGTGACAATAAATTACAATTTAGAAATTTTCTTTACTACTACCTTAGAAAAATATAATATTCACCTTGTATCCAAATGCTTAAGCACGTAGACACCTTGTGAACCTTATAATGAATTTTATAGGATCAACTAACCTCTATATTTCAACCATATTTTCAGCTATAAAATTCCAGAATTGAGTGACCTTTTTTGGTAAATATGAGAATATTTTATACATATCTCTAGAATAAATCAACATATGATTCAATCTCTATCATTCATGAAATTAGGCTAGAATTTACTAAATGTTTTATTATTTTTTATAAATTATTTTGACCTATTTCAAAACTTTTTTTAATCATAAAATTCGTTTTACAAATCCTTTTAAGGTAATTCTGGATTCTTTTGGATGGATATTAAATTTTATAAATATAAATCAGATGGATAGAATGTTGATTCTACCCTATAGATGTTATATTTTAGGTTTAACAGCTTAATATTCAATTCGTTTATAGTTTTCAGGAAGTCTTATTTGTAAATCACTTTGGTAGACATTCCTAAATGGCCAATTAGATAAAATAGAGAAAACACAGAAGTGAAAAAAACCTATGTGAAATTTTGTTTGTAGTTCCGAAAAATTGTACATGTCTATCTAATATAATTAAAAATTCAATTTTTTATGTTTTTCTTCATATATCTATTTCATTCATGTTCATTTAATATATTTACAAATTTTTCCCTACTTTGAAAATAAATATTAATTCTATAGAACTAGTGTGAAGTGTTTTTGAATAATTTTTATTATTTTAAATTTCAGTTTTGAGTTGTGTTTTTTTGTGGAATGATAATTTTTATCTTTTCACTCTATTTTAGATAATTTAGTTATATATTTTTTTATTTCTAATTCTCTAAAATCTATTATCTGTATTTACTATATTTATATTTTAAAGGAGTTTGATACATTATTTTGAAACAGAGAAACATATACGTGTTACAAAAAAATTGTGAGAACTACCCATTTATTCAGAACATTAAATTGATTAAATATTCAATGACTTCTACTACCATGAGGAGAAAACAACGATTATCAAAAAATAAAGAACTAGTATATGTGTTTTATTATTATTATATTCATTTTGGATTTAAATAAGATATAAAATAATCATTGTTTTATTTTAGTAATAAAGATGCATACATGTTGTAAAAACTATTTTATAGTAATTCAAGTTATTACCATGATTTTAGAGAAATCATAATGAATGTATTAACATGTTTTGTATATAAATATTATGCTGAACATAATTTTTTTGAATGATTAATGATAAGTCCATTTTGGAAAATTTGTAACCATATTTCTAATGTTTTAGATCATAATCATTTGGAAGGGTCAAAAGTTCAACCATTTATGTAATGTTTTATTTTTAACATTGGATGAGGCTTTAGAGACTAATGTATTACTTCACCATAAAATTATTTATTCATATTGGATAATATATATGAACCATTTTTTAATAATAATAATTAGAGATCCAAGGAATGATTTATCATTTTATAATGGTTTTAATAATTCCGTAAAAATGGAATTTTAATGATTTAGAAAAAAATTAATTTTTCAATATTAATTTATTTAATAAGGGATGAATTATTAATTCATCGAATCATAAGAAAATAATGAAATCAAGGTAATAAAATAAAAACCAATCATGTTATTTTATATTCAAATTTTCATAGGTAGTATAAGATTTCCTAAACATTAGCAAACAAGTAAATCCACATGAATAGAATTTAAAAATTTATTAAAAATGAAATAAAATGTAAACAAGGAAGTGGGTGGGGTAAAAAGGTTAATTTCCCTCATCCTGAAGAAAATAGATTTAAATATAAAATTATGATAGGTCTTTTCCATAGTCATAATCATCACTAATATCCTACTCAAACTAGGAATAACCTTTATTGATGATCCTAAGGATCTATCCTTTGGAATTATTGAATCATTAGAAGATTATATACTAGAAATGTTCCTTGAGATGTTTGAATATTCCTTTCATGGCCTTATCTTCAATGGAGTAGGAGTGAAAACATTACTCTTAACCACCTTTGTCTTTCCATTTATGATTTTCATCCTTAAATGAAGAATGGTGAAAAAAGTTTGACGCCTTTGATTTACCCAATACTAATTATATATGTTTACCTTCTTATTAGTGATTATTTATTAATTAAAATTATTTTTGATCTCCTGATAATAATAAACATTTTTAGGATCATTTTCATGGAAATCATCATCCAGTGGGCCATATCTCGAAAGATTGAAATCAACTCGATTTATGCATCTTTACCCCAAAATCTGAGGATTTGTATATTTTTCCTATAATACACACTAATGGATAGAATAATAATTATTTGGATCCCCTGTATATCCTTAAGAAGATATTCTGGAACTTCCCTTGTTGAACACCCAAAATTTGGGAATAAAATAAATTTTGACAACATCTACAACTATCATCCCTTTCTGCACAACAACACCACTGAAGTCAGTAGAAGAAGGGCTCCCCCATATGTTCCCAAACATGATAAGACAATTACATGCCTACTAAACCCTCCTACCATGACGGATTTCATCCCCAGAACAGGATCTCATACAAGGAATCATATAGCCTATGCCTACAATAAAATAGAGACAATAAGACATCATTGAGGAAGATGACATCCCCTTCAAACCAACATCTATGAATTCAAAATAAGTATTTGTTCAAGATGATTTATCAATAATTTTGTGTTAATTTGTAATTTTTCTCATACAGGTAGAGGCACCATTCCTATTTACAATGTAGTCCGAGAAATTTATAAACTTCCTACATGAAGTTTTATCATGTCCAATTTCATTAAAAATAGAGTAGTAGATAGGTAAGATTAATATTAAACATGAATATTAATATCATATTTCCGAGTGGAGAAACAAAAATTCAAATTTAAGATTAATCTCAAGGAATGCACAACTAGAACTTATAATGATAATCCAAAACTAGCATGTTTAGTTATTTTATCCATTTTTATTTTCACCAAAATTTTAGAAGAAATGTCAACCAGAATTTTTGGGAGCCAATATATCAAAATCAAATTGATAATTAGAACCCAAAATTTAAAAAATGATTTCCTTAACTGAAAGGGGTTAAAGCTGGGAATCCATTCCTAAATTCAATGGTCTACTGGTTTCAGATAATCATAACAAAATCCCAAAGCAGTATTTTTTATATCTGAATTTTGAAAGAGTATGTGATAGATGCCAAGGCCTTTTAGAATATTTTTACATTTATAATATTCCAAGACTAAAGAAAATTTCCTTATTGGATCCAACTGTTTCCATGGATTTTCCTCTTCAAAATCACAAAACATCCAATAATAGAATTACATCCCAAATCAAACCCCTTTGAGATCAAATTTTTCCTCACAATCACACCATGAGTGTCCTATTTATTACAGATATGACCAGAATTGAAATATTTGATGGTAATAATGGTCCTTGGGATTCATAATACTTACATTTTTCCTAATTCAGCAAAATTTCTTATCTGGAAAAAGATCATGCAAGAAACTTCTCAGATGGGTCCTGATTCTTCAAGTAGGAGGGCTTCGTGACATCATTAATCGATGTGGTCATTATACCCTGCTGATCACTATGCTTTGATCTTATAAAAGACTATTTATGTTGATTCACTGGTGAAACTTCCGATCATAAATCAATTCAGAAAATAAGAACTCTGTAAGATACCCAGAGAATGGGAGGCCAAGGAATTATCTTCGTCAATGTGGAGAAGCTTCCAGGACCACGCTCTAGAATACATCCTAGAAACAGAGAATTTATTATTATTCAAAATTTGGAAAAATATATTTAAAAAAATTACATCCAATTAAATTCATATCCAATTAGTCATATGTATATTTAAATAATCAAAAATTAATGGTTTTTTATTCTCTTACCTTACAATGTGTCATTCCTTCTCTTATGATCAATGTTCTCAATCCCTCTATATAATTATTTACATATTTCATCTAGGTATATATCATCACCTACCACCAATGTTCTCATTATTTTATAACTAGTTATCTATTTTTCCATTTTACCTTTTTTATTTCCCTTTATCTCTTATTATGTATATATTATATTAATACTTTTATGATGTATAATTTTCAACAATGGTATTTCCAAATGTCGAACCCTTTAATACTGAGATAATGATTATATTGTGAGGAATAATTTTATTTAAGGTTTGGAGAGTGTAAAACCAATTTTTTTAAATGAATAAAATGTTATTTCAAAGATTATGTGACACAAAACTCCAATCTTGTGTAAGCCAAAAAATATATTTCTTTAAATTTGATCTCTTTTATGCTTGTAGAACACGCAACTCGGAGTCTAAATGTACTATAATATTGTATAAGATTATATATTATAAACTAAATTAGTAGGTACAAATAGTAGTTAATAAATTAGTAAGGTCACCTATAGATTTTAATTAAGATATAATTCATTTAAACGAAAATGAAATTTTATCTGAGAAGTATAATTTTTTTCCAAAAAGATGATTTATCCATGTTTGACACAAATACATTAAATTTAATTTTTCAATATTTTTGGTAATAAATTGTAAGAAATTAAATTAATCATTATACTCAGAATATAAAATATATATTAGTTTAATTTTTTTATGTTTCAAATATAATTTGTTTTTCAAATAATAGTGAAGAGTAGTAGATTAAAATTGAAAATAGTATTTTCATTTAAATTATTTGTAAAGATAAATGATATTATTATTTGGTTTTATATTAAAAATATTTCCATTAGATTTCAATTTATCTATTTTATTTAA
Organism: Viscum album; assembly: GCA_963277665.1. NCBI lineage: Eukaryota > Viridiplantae > Streptophyta > Magnoliopsida > Santalales > Viscaceae > Viscum > Viscum album. Next base: position 911,856,866 of record OY728140.1, read on the forward strand.
ATGGATTCATTTTCCTATTGAATTTTTATATAATAACATTAAATACTTTTAAAGAGTTTCTCTTTGTACATAATATCACATTGTCACCGCGTCTATAAGATTTAGTTTAAAATAAATGATTACCATTATGTGAATAGAATTTATAAAAATTAATTCCATATTAATAATCATAATAATATCAATATTTTAATATGGAATACATAATTTTATATCAAAATGAATAATGAAAATAGTAAAAATTAAATAGTACGTTTTAGATAAAAATGTATTTTCTTATGGTTAAAAAAAAGATAAAAATTGTAATGACCTAAAAAATTTTCCAAAATATATTTTATGGAAATATTTATATATTATTACTTATATTATTGATAATTTTCAATTAGTGGATACTTTTGAAATTAAAAAAATGTGGGTATAATTGATTATTTTCTAAAATTACAAGTGTTCTACTCACCTCACCAATAAAGTAAAACCACTCTCAAATATTATTCACAACTTCAAACCAATTTGGATTATAAAATTAATTCCAATATCACATAAAAGATCCATTAATGTTATTGTATAAGGCTTTTTTTTGGCAAAAAAATCCATCCTAAGAAGCTTTTGGAGCAAACATAAGGATGATACCGGAAGAAGAGGCAATTTTTTTCAATGATCATTTTTATTTTATTTCTTCCTCCACCTCCTTAAATTATTATTAAACCATTATAATATATTATAATAATTAGCTTATATATAATTTAAGTAATTTATAATAATTTAATGAACTAAAAATATCCACACTTCCATCTAATGTGTTACGAATTCATCATCCTTTTGTTTGGCGGACAACCGCCTCACGAATTAATGTCATTCATTTTTATATTACCATTTAGCATGGTTAAATATGGTGATGTATATAATGTATATATAAGATATTAATAATATAATTATACCTTTTTATACATAATATCATAAATAAATTTTTTAACTTTCTTTTTTGTTGGGGATATAATAATATCGCTCGAGTGTACGGTAGACAACCACCTCAGAAAAAATTGTGATTATTCATTCACTAATAATTTAAATGAAATGTAATAAGATTGTAATTAGTGATTATATGTGATATTAATAACATAATTAGGATATTAATAATATATTTTTAATTTTTAAAATACAATATATCATTTTCCTTTCACTAACTTTAAGATGCTTACATTATTTGTGTATGTGTGGACTACTGAATTCACGAATAAATGTGACTAATTTTTTTATCAATAAACCATATAGAGGATATATATATAAGTATACCAATATAAAAATATGGTATATATTACATTATTATCATTTTTAAGGAAAAAATATTACTTATATTCTTTTCATAATGATCAATCAAAAATGGAAATGTTAATAATGTGTATGTACGGCCTACCACCTCCATGATCATGACATACTTCATTTCTAAAAAACGTCAGTCATGATTTATATTAAAAGTGTAATTGATGTATAAATATTATAATTAAATAATAATTATTATTATCTATATATTGAAACCATGTAAATAAAGGATCATATATTTTATTATAAATATTAATATGGTTCTATTTTTGGATAATGACATGTTTAAAACAACAATACTTGAGGTTAAATCATGTTCAACCAAAAGTAAGTTTTATGTAAGGGTCTTTGTTTTAATTTCCCTTCACTGAGTCATATTGTAATTTTATGCAATTAATTTCTACTATATAAGGGATTTTCGAACCCTTGAAATGTAATATGATGATTCATGCAAAATTAATTGTATTTTATGTTTCATTTTGAATTATTTAACCCAAGGGGAATTTAAATGAAATTTACCACATGGTAAATATTATAGTGATATATCAATTTATTTTTTGTTTGTTATCTTTCTCTTTAAACAAAACATTATTATAATAAATTTTATGGGAAAAATATATTAACCTTAAAAATTATTTTTTTATGATTGATATGATTGTTTTCTAAACCAGAAAACATTGTTATATATGGTTTTTCCTTTTAATATTATTTGATTAACTTATGAAATACTTTAAATATATATCCATTTAAAGGTATACATACTTGATGATAAGGAACATTGTTTCTGAATTAAATCGATTATATCATATATGAGGAATGATTTTGACATGTTAGATACTAGTGGGGAACAGTTATATACTGACCCTCTATGCATAGATATTCTCATTAGATAAATTAGTTGGCCAAATTAGATGGGGTTTTACCTTGTAGTTTTAAACTATCTGGAGGATAGATCTTGATTTTGAAGGATTCATGTTCCTAGGAAAAATTACATCCAATCCTTATACATTGAAATTTTTTATAATTTTTTTTATTATCCATGATATTTTATCTAGGATATTATCTGTTGAAAAATTTCATTCTCATTTTACTTATTAAATGGAATGTTTTTTCAGTAACATACCTTTCTATATTGATTTTTTCTTATCATATGATGATTCTCAAGTATTTCAATATAATGTGTGTTCATTTTTCAATCTTTCAAAGTTTATTAGTCTTATTTTTTATTTATAGACTCAACTATATGTATAATGTGTATTTTTTCTCACCGTTATTTTGTTTCCTTTCTCGAGGAAATGAAGAATAAATAATTCAATGAGTTTTTAAGGTATAGTTCATTTGATTTTGTCATGTATTTTTATTTTCTATTACTAATTTAAATGGGTATCATGTAAGTATATATTCTTCCAAAATTATAAAACTCATGAATCCTTTAGGATTTCATTCATTGTATCTCTAAAAATATTATAAAATATGATTATGGATTTAGGATACTGAATTCAGGTCATTATAGGAAAGATTTATGGATCTTATAAATTTTTAAAAAAATTTCAAGCATGAAAAATATATCTCAAATATCCAGCAAGAGATGAATCAGAAATAGACTGAATCACAACTAAAAGATTGGATTATACTTATCACATGCTGAGAAATCAAGTAAGTTTATTTTATTGAGTACTTTATATGGATATAAAAATAATTCCTCAAAATTAGTTAAAGGTACATAAAATAACAATGTTATTCGTTTTTTATAATGAGAAATCAATAGTCTCTTAACCCATTACATATTTTTTGATTTTTTGATGGAATTATTTTTCCTGACCATGTTCCATATCACTCTCTACAAATCTTTATGAGTTAGTTTTCATTTCATTATCCATATTTTCAATTCCCATTAATGATATCTTATTCATTATTATAGTTTTCTAATTAATTTTATATTTCAATTTCCATCTTTTTAGAGGATGTTTTGTCAACATTTTTTAGGATATGGGATTTTCCAAATAAGGTACATTCAAATGTCAAACCCTTGATTACTAAAAAAAATTTAAAATTATGAGGGAAAAATTTATTTATTAGGGTGTTAGAATGTATCAACCCTTGATTTTATATGAACACTATATTGGATATAATATTTGATCTGCAACAATGAGCCTAAACATACCCAAAAATATTATTATTTAAATATTGTTGTTATAACCCATCCATTAAATTAGATGGTGTGAATAATATTTAATGAATTAAAAAAATATATATAAAGGCCCTGGTAAAACCTAATTTTTAAATTCTTGGGTTATATGTACTCAATTTTATGTAATTTTATGTTATGTTTTAGAAATACATTTTCTTTAAAAAATATTTATAATTATTTGTGTAAGAAAATATATTAAATAACTATAGAAATATCTAAAAATTTATTTGGTAAAAATAATATTAAATTTTAAATCATTATATTAAAATTATATTAGCATTAATTTTTGGGTCTTTTTTATAAATATAGATTTTCTAGTTAATAGTGAAAATTACTGAATTTTATTAAAAACATTACATTTGTTTCAAAAAATTAAAAAGTAACACTATATTATAAAATGGTTTTAATGAAAAATTAATTATATTAAATTACTAATAATATACATAAATTAATTGAATTAATTTTATTGTTTAATTTGGTGTAAAAACATTTTATACATAAAGGTCATTTTTTCTAAAATCTGTATTCCATTTAATTTTATGAATTTATATTAAAAGTAATTTATATCTCCTATAGAAATTTAATTTAATGATATTTTATTTATTTTCTATTTCTGAATGTAAAATTTATCACAAGATGATATTTTTACAATTATTATTTTGAAATTTTGACATTTTTAATATATAATAAAAAATATAGTATTTATGAAATATAATGTCATTTATTATATCTCCATGAAATAAAAATAGTATAAAATTTTAAAAAAAACTATGGAATGAATCCACTATAATAAATTATAAAAATACCCAAATAATTCAAATCGTATAAATTAAAATTTTCGACATGATAAATATTTAAATCATTTTCAGTGTTGACAAAAATCTTGCACATTGCGAGAAATGTAAAATTTGGTATCCTAAAGAAAATATTTGATATGGGATAAGTACTTGATCAATTTATTTTTTAAATATTAAATATTATCTTTTAATTTTATATTCATTAATGAATAATGGTGTTATATGTCAAGTGATTTATCCAAATATAAGTGAAATGCTTGTGCAATGTCCAAAAAGTCAAAATAACATATTAAATATGATCTAAGGACATATCTATGTGTTAATATATATATATATATATAAGGAATTAAAATTATTAATTTGATCATAATAAACTATTTTTTATGTTGTGAAAGTTTTAATAATTTTTAGGTGTTAAATTATTAACATAAATCTTTTTTCAATACTAACACAACATTCATTTAATGAATGGAATAATAAAATAAATGAATTTAAAAATACTGAAACTAATATAATTTCAAATAATTAATGTTTCACATGAAATATATAGATATATATGAAATTATATTGTATTTTTAAAGTATTAAATTCGAATTCCCATTTGTGCTGATATATTTATAGTCAAATTAAATGAATAGTGTCCAAATGGACAGTAATAATATTTTATCAAAATAATATATTAATAATTTATTTAAAATTCAAAAAATATATTATAATCACCCATGTGAGTTGAATATATTTAATACATATTCCATGGTCTATTTAGACTAACTATTCCATTTATTGTATCATTTTTAACCCTTTTTTATTAAAATTGATATTACTAAGGTGAAGATAAATAATAAAAAACCAAACAGTTAATAAAAAAATCATTAAAATAATATGAAAACATTAATAAGTTTCATGTTATGAATTTATTTCAACCCTATAGTGTTATTCTCATTTATGACTATTATTAAACATTTGGTTCTAGAATAGACTTAAAATATTTTAATTTGTTATGAAATTCCAAAAGTACCCTCACATCAATTTAATGTGGGAACCACCTCCCTCAATTATTTTCCCCATCTATATCAACAAAACCATTTAAATTTCTTTTATATAGTTCCTTATATAAATTATATTGGTCATAATAATCCCAAAAGACCAACCCTAGGACCCTAAAGAAGATATTTAAGGGAGTTCATTTAGATGAGATGTAATCGCCTTAACTGAACACATTATTTTTATTCTTTCTATTAATTATTATAAATATATAGTATTTATCATAAACTGGTAAAATATTTAGTAAAAATATTCTTAAAATTTTTCCTTATTGTGTAACTAACTTTACTCACCATATTTTCCATCGAATGGGATGTGAATGTTTCACTCATGCATATATATGACTTACCATCTCCATGTAGGGATAGAATTTATATTTCCTCATGATATTTTATGGATGATTAGTATGATGGTTTTAATTTTTATATATGGTAAATATGACATAGTTATACCTCTATAATTATACTACCATATCTACCATATTACCTTCCAAACCGTTGGAAAACAATAACTTCGCTCATGCATATGTGAGGAATGCTATCTCTTTGAAGCCATGTGATTTGGTTTTAATTTATTTTTTACATTTATGGTAATAAGGAATGAGTTTATAAACATATATGAATGAAAAATGATTATTTTCAGTTTAATTAATATTAATATACCATTCATTGAACCTACAACAAACCAACTAGGGTCGACCTTGAACCGGTCACTCAAGCCGATCTAAGGCATGCCTCGAAGGGCGTTCTCGATCGCCATGAGACGTAAACTAGGGTCGTGCATAAAAAAAGTACAAAAGGGAATTATTTTTCCCATGAATAAATAAATAAACATAACATCTAAAGGAATCCAAAAAACATAGTACATAAATAATAAGAAATGAAAAATCAGTTACATAAGGCTGAAAGGTACACTAAATATTCAATAAAACCAACATAAAAAGATGACTATATGATGTCCATGTTACCTCGTAAGTCACCCTCAAATAGAAAGACCATCCTTCACCCATGAAAACTGAACTCTATCTAAAACCTATACCAAGGATAAGAAAAAAAGAAATCGTAGGCGTTAGTATTAAAACTCAGTAGGCTAGCCTGATATTATATTCCCCATGAATATCATTTAATATAAAATAAAAATAAACTTCATGATTGTGATACAATATAAAATAGTAATCTTTTCTATAAATTTTACTAAAAAAGCTATGGTCCATATCCCTACTTCATTTTAAAAGCATGGATTTTATCAAAATTGAGACATTAATATTTCAAGGGGAAAGTAATGATTTCATCTTCAAAAGCCACAAGATTTCATAAAACAATTTTAATTAAAATTTTTCTAAACTATTAGAAGAAAACACATGAAATTCCAAGTAAAGAACCACATATTATATCACATGAACACTCACACAATGAGCGAAATGGAAATAAACACACAAGTGCCCAAGTATCTTAATCAGAACTGCAAGAAGCTATATGCTAATAAACAAGGGTGAACCTAGGAGATCATGAATAATATAGAACATACTAATTTATGAGACCCATCCCTTGATGTATAACTCACATTGTGAAATAAAAAACACCCTAAATATTATTGGAAACCCTAACGCAGGAAATATTGATGGGAAAATCCCATAGCAATAAGCCTAATATTTCCACTAACTATAAGCCACCAGATATTTCGTAACTATCTAGTACAGCAACCATTATCATAAAATTCTCACTATACTAGGATCCCATGTATGATGTATAAAGGGTGTGACCAATCATACCATCACAAGAATATATATATATTCATAATTCAATAACATGGCTCACTCTAAGTCACCCCAAGAATCGATTGACATGCCATAAGAAAAAATAACTCAAGGAGTCCATATAAAGGAACTTAAATTATCATAATGGAACACAATGATTCCACAATGTGTAAATCTCATCAATTAAAAATAATCAAGGATGGTAATCACATAATAGAGGTTTTCATAATAATCACTTTCACTATTTTGACAATGTTACCAAGAGGGTAATTAAGATTTTTCCACAAAACTATAACTTTTATTGAACCAAATAAACATTTCAAAAAGTGTGTAAGAAAACCATTTTCCACTTCAAAAACAATAATAAAACTATTTTAATCTACTGACATCACACTTTCATGCCAAGAAATATTTTATACAAATGGAACGGGCGAGATTGTTCATCATCACATCCCAAACTACAATGAAATCCAAATACACATTTATGTTTAAACAAAAAATACATTTATCACCCTTCATGGAACCCATATCATAATTTATCATATCAATAATATATTCTCATAACATAAACCTACATTATATGCTCTGAAAATATGAAATTTCCAACCAAGCATTTAACCAAACACTTGGTGTGCAATATTAAATAAAATAATTCTATTTAAAATGAATCAAGGGATATATATCCACTTTTCAAACCAAATAAACGTTTCAAGGATCACATATAAATAATTAATAATAAAATAAGGTGAGAAAGTAATGAAAATAATTAATCTTAAATTAAAAGGGGAAAGTGAATTTAAAACCTACCTTGAATCCCTAGTGCAACAATAACACAAACTAAATATCACTCTACTTGGGTTCGAAAACCCTAGATCTATATTGAGGTACCCTAAAATAACAAAAATAAAAACATAAAACAAGGGGAAAACCAAACCCCAAGTTGAAATTACCCTGGGAGAAGAAAAACCCAAGATAAAATGGATGGAGAAGGATGAGGGATATGAAGAGAAGTGATTGCCTTGTGATATTTTCCCAAAATCATGAATATATCCTTATATCCACACCCATGGAGGAAGGCGAAATACTGGAGAAACAAGCATAGGCCTGCCTAGGGATATAATAACCTAGTGGAGGAAGAAATGGGTGGATTTGGGGTTAAAATACCATTAACGTGTAATTAGAATATTACACCTTTTATGATCTTGGATGCTCGCACAGTTTAGCTGTACGATTTAACAAAATGTGCACCAACCATGCAGTATCCACAGCCTATGATAAAATTAGCTACATGGACCACCCACATGGTTTCACATATAGTCTGCAGAACATGTGGTAGGTTCTTTACGAACCCACCACCATCGACACATTTACCTAGGTTCGGCTACACAGTTTTCCAAATCATGCCCTGATTTTTCACAGGTCACTAAAAAGAAAAAATTTCTAGGTATTTTCCCAAAACATCTCAATTAACTGAAGGTGAACCACTATGTAAAAATGAGGAAAATAAATACATAAAAATTTAATGTATGTCGTACTCGAAACTAGAGATAATGACCAAGATTCCGAACAAACTGGAAAAAAATATAAGAGAATAAAAATAAGATGTTGTAATTATTATCACCATTAATGTTTTTACCTTGATAATACATAATAATGTCTAGGTTGTTGATCAAAAAGTAATTAATCCACAACTACACAATACAACCTCTTAATCCAAGGGCATATCACCCATACCAAACAGAACTGGGTCTCTTTCCCGAAACAAAACAAAACCTCAAAACAATTTCACATGAATCAATATAAGGATCAACCCACCACATCCACATCCATATCAAGAAAAATACCATTGGGCCTTCTCCCTAGAATCCCAATGATCACACAAACTGAAGAGCACAAAAAATCCAAATATTTCAAGGATGGTCGAATCAGACTAACCACCTATTGGAAACAACTATCACCCAACAAATTTATAGGAGAAAACTCATCGAGACTCGCGGCTTGTCTCCCAACCAACATGAACTAACCACCACTAACCAAATGAAAAATCACCATGTTCTATTTTAGATCCTCTCCCATATAGGTCAACAAAAAGAATTCCTCATCAGCCTAAAAACCAAAACTATGATGTATACAAAATGATCATTTGAAATACCCAGTCTTGACGGAGGGCAAAAAAGATCCAACACTCCTTGAACCCTTATTGGTCTCCTAAAAACATGAAAACATTCAGTCCAAGTCCAATGGATGGAAGTTTAATTTTTTAATAGTATGATAGAAGAAATTCGTGTACTGATGACCCCTACTAGAAACATGCCTTGACCCATTAGATTAACAGAAGAATCAAACATCAAAAAATGAAAACCACATATCCATTGAAAACAGGAGTTCATTGAAAGACTCGAAACATTCCCTTACATTTCAAAAACAAAAATAGTACAAACACATACACTATAACAAAATAACCCTTAAAAATATGGAAACATACCCAAAATAAACTTTAAATGAGTTCCTAACAACATGTCACTTCGAAGAGTTGGCACCATGGCACTTCCATGTAACTCCACAAATAAATTGTTTCCTGTCACCCATGCATCAATAATCATGGAAGGGTTTTAGAGTATGGTGATTCATAAGATTCTTGTGGCACATCTTTCCAAACTGATAACACTCTAGGATCTGATTCCTAGAAGATTTTGATAAAAGATCATGAGGCCTTTTGATTCCACAACCCTCTCCATCATCTTTCAACCACTTTATCATATACTTATTGGAATTATCCCCACTAATTCCCAATATTGAAGGTGGAAGGAATACCTTGAGTACTCCCACCATCCTATCTATAATATGGAAACCATTCAACACCACATCAGTAAAATAAGTTATGTTGATCTCTGACACCTTCAAACTATAGATCTGGATGAAGCCCAAAATCGAAATGTGAAGCCTTCATGGGACAAGGTATGACATTCTCCATAAGGTAAGGATATATGTCCAAAAAATTATAGAAATAATTTGACACTAATCCATCTCCTTACTATACGAAACACATCTTTTTCACCTTTTTCACACTTTCACTATCAGAAAAATAACACTAGAAGAATAATTCCTTGAAAAATAACATATAATATCTTCACAAGGATTGTTTTGAGACACTGACTTCCACTGCTACCATAGTGAACCTTCAATCATGACAGTCACAAACTTGACCTAAAAAATCTCAAGAAATTGAATGATGATAAAGTTACTTTTATTCATTCCCATACAATATCTTGAATCAATAAGATATATTTTTTCATAAATAAGAGGTGGATTTAGCTTCATCAACACAAGCATAAAATCCTTAGGTTGATCAATTGGGAATCCCAATAATGGGGAATTACCCGTTTCCTCACTATGATTACCAATCTAAGCTCTAGGGGAGAATTTATAGACAATATAAAGACAAGAAAAATATCAAGGCTACCCCGGGAACCCATCTATCATTTCATATTGGGCATCCTTCCACATTTATATAAACCTCTATGCATGTGAGCACCCATGAGAACACCATGGACGAAAATAACAGCATCATTTTACAAAATATCATCAAACCAAATTTAAAAATCATGAAACTTATAAAGGCTCACTAACCACCAAGAAAAACCAGTTTTTTATATTCCACCAATGAACGCATTTTTCATTTCATGAAAATGAAATCCACTAGATTTTAATCAACATTCCATTTCATTTCACTCAAAACATTTTCCAGCAATTCCAAAAATCCCCTTCCATTAAAACCATTTTATTAAAAACCCAAACCTTTTCACTTTAAAAAAGTTCCCAAACAAAAATAAATTTTCCATAAACTGCATGTCGTTCTTATAAAATCCCAATTTCATTGAATTATTCTAATTTTACCCCCAAGAGGTCATTTTATAAATACTAATTTTTAAAACTATTCCAGAAGTTTAATTATGAAAATCCTTTTTTCCAACATTATAAAATCATAACAATTTCCATTAAAACCATATTTTCACAATTCCAACACAAGGGATTTCCAAAATAATTGTTAGAATTCAATGATATCTCAAATAGGCTCATAAGTGGGAATGAGTGTTAGTGGGTGACTTGACCATACAGTTGGTGGCCATATGCCAAATACACCACAAACATGTATTTCCTTTTGGGACCATTCCCCCGGCTCCACATGGCTTGATAAGCCATATGAGCTAACAGATACCATTATATCAACTTCCCTTTTCCATACCCCAATCACCAAAAAATTCGTAAATACCGAAGAAACTAACAAAATCGTGCTTCCTGTGGAATCTTAAGGATTAGAACGAGAAAGAGTTCACGATTCTCTTCCCACAACTACCTCTAAAGAATCAATAATATTTTTCCGACTACCTTAAAATTCCCATGTAATAAATGAAACATTGAAAAGAAATACCATTTATAGAGAAAACCACAACAAATACCATTTTGTCTTGAACCAACCTGAGTAGACCCCGAACCGGCCACAAAAGCCAAACAGTGGTGTGACTCGAAGGGAATTCCCAATCCCCTTAGATGAAAACTAGTTCTGAGTATCAATAAAGTACACAAATAGAATAATTTCATCCATGAATAAATAAATAAACGTAATATTATAATGAAACCAAACAAACCAATACATAAATAATACCAAATGGAACATAATTTATATCAGGATGGAAGGTACACCAACTATACAAAAAAACCAACTGAACAAGATGACTAGATGATATCCACGTGACCCTAGGAGTCACTCTCAAACACAAAAATCAACCAAATTACACAATTATTGAACTTAAGATGAAACATACTCCGAGGCTAAAATAAAAATTACAATATATACATGATTATTAAAACTCCGTAAGATATCATGAAAATTTATTCCAAATGCAGTTAATTTAAAATTAAACAAACAAAAACATCATTTTAGAGATAAAATTTATAAAATTAATCTTTTATAGATATTTTTTATATAAAAAACTACAGTCAATTTCCCTAATTCATTTGTAAAACAGTTTCCTTACCAAAAGTGAGATATTAACATTTCAAGGGGAATGTGATGATTTCATTTTCAAATGTCATAAGATGACAAAAAACACTTTTATTTTATTTTTTATTAATCAATTACAAGAAAATAAATTAAATTCCATGAAGGGAACCACATATGAAAGCCTTACAAAAATTATACAATTAGGTAAATGGAAGTAAACACACAAGTGGACAAGTATCTCAATCGTCACTACAAGTATCTAAGTGCTAATAGACATGGGTGAACCAAGGAGATCATGAATAATCCCAAATACACTAATACATGAGAACCATCCCCGAAATAATGCCTCACATGATGAAATCAATGGCACCCTAAATTATCTATACCACCCTAACCCAGGACATACCAAGGTGTAAATCCCATTACAATAAACCCAATATATCCACCAACTATCTGTCACTATCTAGTGTCTAATATATAAAGTGCATTTATCATTCTAAAATTATTATCTCATTATTCTAGGTTCCCTTGTATCTTGTATAAAGGGGGTGATCCAACTGATTCCAACCAATAATCCAATAATAATAAAATATATTAATATTTCAATAACATGACTCACAGAGAGTAACCCAATGGATCGATTCACATAACATAAGATAAAATTACTCAAGAAGTCTATGAAGAGGAACTCAAATTATCATAATGGACCACAAGGATTCCACAGTGAGGAAATCCAATCCATTTCTCACAAGAAATGCATGCCAATCACCCTATGGATTTTTTCAAAACAAACACTTTCACATTTGCACAATATTTCCAAATGATCCATTAAATTGTTTCCACAATACCAACCCATTAAAAAAAGCAATTCCAACTTCCACAAAGGCTATACCCACACCATTTTCAACATCAAAAACATTTATAAAATTCTTTTGAACGAATAAAATCTCACTTTCAAGCCAATATCATTTTTATAAAAATGAAAAGTGGTCCAATGTCCTTCATCACATCCCAATCCACAATGAAATGCAAATATATATTTATTTTAAAACCAAAACTACTTTTAAACACCATTAGAAGAATCCAAATAATAATTTCTCAATAAAAAAAATATATTAAGATAGAATAATCATGATTTAGAGGTTACAAACCACATTAAAAGTCCATTAATTAATTTTACATAACACTTTTTGTGCAACATTTTGAATAAAAAATATATTCAAAAGTAAACAAGCGATAAATATCTACTATGCACACAAAATAGTTGTTTCAAGGGTCACATATAACTAATTATTAATCCAAAAAGGTTAAAATGGAATCAGATAATTAATTTTTAATTAAATATGTAATGTGAAATGGAAACATACCATGAATCCATGGAGCATGAACAACACATATAAGCGTTCAGTCCATGAGGGTTCCAAACCCCTAGATCTACGAAGAGGGACCATAAAAGAATAAAAACCCCAACATAAAACAATGGGAAAACCAAAACCTATGTTGACATGTCCATGGGGAAGAGGAACCCAATAATAAATGGATGGATAATGAACATGGAGATAAAAAAATAGGTTACCTTGAGATATTTTCCAAAAAAATGATGATATCCTTAGATACACACCCAAGGAGGAACAATGAAGATTGGAAAAACAAGGAGAGGACACACTAGGGATTTATGAACTATGTGGATGAAAATAGATATATTTGTGGTTTAAATCATATAAGGGTATTATGGTATCCCTCCTTTTTATTATATAACTTTTCATTATATATTACAAATAGAGGATCTTTAAAGTCTAGTGTCTTGGAAATCAGGAACATAAAACAGGAAAACATAAAACACTCTTTTAAATAACCTTGAAAATTTTCTTGAAATTTTAATCCTATGTACAATTACTGAATATCATAACCTAGAGACATACATCATAGGAAAGGGTGAGCAGAAGGCCTAGTAAGGAAAACAAGTGAACCTATTTACAAATGATCATGAGCGATATCAATAAGATCATGAGGGATATCATAAATAAATGATAAATAGACATATCATAAGAAAAAATAACATGACTAATTACTTGAAAATGTGGATATAACATTTATTTTATACATTCATGAACATATCTTCAAGGTTCATCCCAAAGGTGTCATAAAAATTAAAAAGGCTGTTCGCTAAGGTATCATGAAACTTATCATCTCTAGAGATTAATTCTTTACCCAATTCATTAGATCACTATCAAGGAGAAAAATTTATATGTATTTATTTTTGTGCGATTGAATATATAATAATCATAAATTTAATAAATAACCGATATAGAGTAAATAAATGTGTTTCACTTCAAAATCATGACATTTTTAAAAGTGCTTATAAATAAGATCATTATGTCATTTATAACCCATGGAAAATGGAGTGAGGTTTATATGTATGTCAATTCCGGAATCAAATAGATAAACTTTATTTCTTGATGAATTCTACTGGAAAGGAAAATATATTTGGTTATTCACATAAATAAAATTGGGAATTTATTGAAAAAAAGAGACAGATTTTGAGACGAAAATTCTACAGCATAATGGCTATATAAATGGTTTTAGAAAGAATTAAAAAGAGATGGTGAAAGGGTCTCCAATCCATAAATGAATAATTTTAAAGTATACTTAAATAATAAAATATAAATAATATCATGGTGTTGATATTTTAATGACATAGAAGCTGAAAAGGAAACAAGAAAGAAAAGAGAAATTGCAAGTTCTTTTAAAAAAATTCATCAGCCTAAGGGCATCACTTAAAATTTTAGAAAATCAGTCGATGAGAGCAGAAAGGGACTCTCATAAATTGGAATTTAAATGGACAGTATTAATAAAAAATATGAACATACACCAACAAAAGATGATTGAATATAGAAGACATAAGATAAAGGAAGTCATGACTTAAAAGAGGAGGGTGAAAGGTTCCCTTACATTGAGGTGTAACTTTGAAAGCATGAAGGATGGGACCAAGGGTGCTTGAGAGAACCTTGGATGAACTCCATGGGAGGATAAAAGACTAGATATTCATTTATTATTAATTTTTAATGATTGTAATGAGGTAATGGATTTGTATTAATAGAAAAAGTGATGGAATATTTTATTAATTTCCAAGGTACACCTCATCGGTGGTATTTTCAAAACCATGGGATTTCTCATAGTATTTTCCCATGTTACTAGACACATGGGAAAAATCATAATATATATTACTATTCAAAAGTTGACCATAATTATTACATCATGATTACATCATTTTTGAGGTCATTAATAACACAGAAACATAAAACTGTATTTTACTGTTCACCGAAAAACAAAACATTTTATAAAAATATCAGAAATTCAATGTAACATAAAATAAATTCTCTGAATTTAAAAAATGAACTCCATTTTATAAAAATAATCTCCTAATTATGAGATATTTAATTTTTAAGTAAAAACACTATTTACTTGAATAAATACGAATACATAACTAAGAAGTTCTGAAATAGTTATTTACATATGATATTATATCACATTAACATTCAATATGTCTAAACTATATTCATAATTTCATAAGTGAGGTTACTATTCCATTGGTCACATTACTATTCATAAGGGTAATAATTCTATTAATTAAAATTTAATTTGATCTTATTAAAATCTAAATTTTTTACTGGTCACAACTGTAGAAGACAATATTTTGAATGTAATTTCACATTATTAATTATTTAAAGTGTACAAAAATATTTTAAAATTACATTTTTTTCAAAATTCAACAATAATAATAAAATCTTCTATAAATTCATTATTTTTTATCCAGACATTTGAAATTCAAAATTTTACCATAATAAATTACAATTTTATTTACACAATAGAATTACAAAAACTAACTAAGGTCTCATTATATATCCTCTTATAACACCAGCATAGGACAAATGTGAAAGCTGTGCAATGGTGATAAAATCATGGTTCAACTTAGACAACATTTCCAGGGACGTGATTTATATTGTCTTGAACTTATCCCTTAGGAAGTTCCATTAATGATTCACATGTTGAAGCATAGCTTGGGGTTGGACTAGAGAAAATCCTAGTGACACAACCTCTTGCCGAAGCTCTGACAGGTGGACTTCATATTTCCCGTGACTACTGGATGAGGCCATCGAATCTTCTTTCTCTATTAAGTAACACTGATCATTTGCATTTATAAACAATAATCCAAACATTAAGAGTATAATATCCAATATTCATATTGACCAATGATCATATAATTGTCCAAACCCAATGGTGTCATTTTAATTATACTCCCTTCATTAATTAAAGGTTATAGTTTTGTTGAGTATAAAATAAAATAAAACAACACACAAATTCAATAAAGAAATATTATTCAAAAATTCAGGTCATTACATTATTCCTCCCTTATGAAATTTTGTCCCTGAAATTTTAACTCGTATACTAAGAAGAGAAAATGTGTAGGTACTTTTTTCTCATAGAGTCCTCTAGTTTCCACGCGCCTTATTCAAATTTGTGTTTCCTCTACAACACCTTAACAAGGTGGGTAGTCTTGTTTCATAGAAACCTGTCCTTATGATCCAAGATCTCCACCAGATGCTTCTCCTAAAAGTGGTCTTGTTCTAGTTGTACCACATATGGATTTAATACATGTGAAGTCATAGGTATGTACTTACTCAAGAAGGATACATGGAAGACATCATGAAATTATGCTAGATATGGAGGAAGTGCACGATGATAGGTTGTTGCTCCAATACGATCACTGAATTCATAGTGGACAATGTTCCTAGGGATGAACTTCCATTTCATCCCAAACCTCATGACACACTTCCAAGGAAAATTTCAAAAAATGACATTGTCACCAACATAAACTCCATGTCCCTTCGATAGTTGTCAGCACAATTCTTTTTCCGACTCTGAGTAGTCTTAATGAGATTCTAGATGGTGTGAACATTTTCTATCATCTTTTGCATGAGATCAGGCTCTATATGAATTCTCTCACTAGCTTCATTCCAAATAGTAGAAGTTATAAATCACTTCCCATATAGAGCTTCATAGGGTGCCTTTTTAATGCACGAGTGGAAGCTATTGTTGTAAGAGAACTCAACTAAAGGTAAATGTTGATCCCATCCACCTGTAAATTCAATCGATCATGATCTTATCACATCCTCGAGTGTCTGAATATTACTTTCAGATTGTCCATTAGTTTGGGGGTGATAGGCCTTACTGAAATTCAATTCAGTACTCAGATCATGTTGAAGACTTCTCCATAATTTTTATGTGAACCTTGGATCACAATTAGATATGATAGAAAGTGGAACTCAATGCAGCCTTAACAGTTCCTTTACATAAATCCTAGCATGTTGATCAAGAGTGAAATCTTCCCAAATAGAGATAAAATTGGAAGTCATGTTGAGACAATCGACAATAACCCAGATCGCATTGTTTCCATTGGATGTTCTCGGGATACTCTTGACAAATTCCATTGTTATATTGTCCCACATCCATGCTGATATGTGTAGTAGTTGCAATACCCCTTTAAGAAGTTATCACTCTACCTTCACTTGATGACGTACTAGGCACGTTGAAGTGTAGTAAGAAATCTCTCTTTTCATATTATCCAAACAATAATGATCACAAAAGTCATTATACAGTTTCGTGCTTCTTGGATGTATAGGGAATGTGGAACTATAATCTTCATCCATTAGCTACATTATTTTCAAAAAAGATAGAGAACATTGTCTTGTATGAAATTTCAATACACCTTCTTGATCAATATTGAACTCAAAAAACTTCCCACACTTCACAACCTCATACTTCTTCGATAACAAAGGGTCTTAATTATAATCCTTCTTGATATTCTCTAGGAATGATGGTTGAGAAATAATTAGGGTTAGGGTTAACGATGTCTCTTCCATTATAATTACCATCTCGAGATTTACTAGGTCATTGATCAAAGGATCTCTTTGAATACTCATCATGGAAATAAGAACTTGGTATTTCCTTCTTAATGAGTTGGTGACTTTTTTTTCTCTTCCGGGATGATAAAAAATAGATCAATCATAGTCCGTGAGATGTTCTAACCATCTCCTCTGTCTCATGTTCAATCCTTTTTGTGTGAAAATATACTTCAAACGTTGAGGGTCTATGTATATATCACATTTCTCATCATAATGATAGTGCCTCTATATCTTCAGAGAAAAAATGACTACATCCATCATCAGATCATGCGTAGGATAGTTCATCTCATGAGTCATCAACTGTCGAGATGCATAAGTAATGACATTGTCATTTTTCACGAGGACACACCATATCCCTTTCATAGATGCATAACAAAAAATAAATAATCATTCTCCATTTGAGGGAAGAGTTAACATGAGTGTAGTAACCAATCTTATCTTCACCTCTTGGAAACATTCCTCACACTTCTTTGCCTAGATAAATTGGAACAATTTTCAACTTAACTTGTTTAATGGATTAGAATTTCATGAAATTTTTTTCGCAAACATTATATAATCTCCTACTAGTATAAGGAAATTATGAAAGGAAAAATTTGATTCCTTATTTAATAGCATTTTTTCCCAAGAATGTAACATGTTGTAACTAGAATTCAAATTTTATGAAAATTCCAAAAATCCCTTCCATTTGTAGTATTTTATAAATAACCCTTAGATAATCCTCATGATCCTCGTGACTTATTTAAAATATCATAATATCATTAATAAAAACTACTATAATGTTATAAAGGTAGTCCTTAAATAATATATTCATCAAATCCATAAACATAGCAGGTTCATTAGTCAGTCCAAAGGGCATAACAACAAATTCATAATTCCCATATTTTTATCAGAAGGATTATTTTAGAATATCTTCTTTATTCACAATCAATTAATGATAACTAGATTGAAGATCAATCTTAGAGAAGAATTGGGACCCATGAAGTTGGTCAAATATGTAATCAATTCTTGGAAGAGGGTATTTGTTCTTCAATGTGATCTCATTTAGTTCTCTAAAAGCAACGCATTTCCATGTTGATCCATCCTTCTTCTTCTTAGATAGAGTAGGTTCTTTCCAAGGAGACAAACTTGGTTAGATAAACCCATTCTCCAAAATATCATGGAGTTGTTTATTTAATTCCTCCAACTCCACATTTTACATTCTATACGGGGTCTTTGATAACAGATGAGATACAAGTACATGTTCAATGGTGAAAACTACCTATCTTTCTAGGGGAGGTCCGAGTAACTCCTCCTGAAATACGTCAATATATTTTTTGGATGATGGGGACAATTTCTATCCTTAAACTCTCATTTCCTTATTCTAATTCGTCGATAAAATCCATAATGAAGGATATAGGAGGTTCTTATAGACAATAATCTGGTTGATATATCTCTCCTTGGAAGATAACTACAGGTTTTCCATTCAAGACAACCGAGATTTCATTGCTTCTTTATTTGATCAAAACATTATATTTTGGGAGCCCGTCCATCCATTGTATAATGTCGAATTCCCAAATGGAAACCACTACTAGATTTTTGATAATATTGTGCTCACTAAAGTAAATACTAGAGTTTCTAAATACTAACAATGCTTGGATAATCCCACCAAGGGTCCTGAATTATAACTCTACTTTTAGAAAAACGAGGGTTGATTCTAAATTCTAGGAAAATTTTGAGGAAATAAAAGAATGTGTAGAACCAGAATCCAAAAATGTAATTCTTATCTTTCAGAGAACAAAATGATTACCTACCACCACATCATTTTTTGCTTCAACTTCAGCTGTATTGATTTCAAATGAACGACCTTGTTATCTTGGGCATTTTGGAGGCTAATAGTGATTTCCCTCCACTTCCATTTGATTTGGAAAATGATTAGAAACGTTCCCAAGATGTCCACACTTATATAATTGGACATAAGGTAGCACCTACACCATATTCTATTTGACGTTAGTGTTCGGTAGTTGAGGCTTCGCCTCACGATGACAATTCTGTGCAATATTTCCATCTCTTCCACAATTGTAGCACTTACCGCTCCCGAGAAGGTAGTTCATAGAATTATTATTCCAATATTTATTACATGTGGAAATTTCACTTGATTTCCTCCTATTTAATTATTGAAGATCCTCCCTAGTCTTTCCTCCATTTATCTCTTCTTGTAATTGGATTTATGAGACCATTGTGTCTCACTAATCTCTAGTTCATCCTTCATTGCACTCCCTTTGATCTCCTAATAGATTTCATAGTCATGGTTGGATAGATTATTCCATAGATGTGGTCTCATTCTACCAAAAAATCTATAATCCTTCCCATTAGGATCCATGAAAAATCATGAGGTGTCATGAGAATGTCTAGTGAAGTTCATATCATAGCTACCAACAAATTCATTCTCCTTTTACTTCAGCTTGAGAAACTCCTTATCCATTATTGTTCTAATAGAATGAGGGAAATACTCTCTAAATAAGATCCCTATAAACTCTTCCCACTCCATAGCTTCATCCTCCACTCCTTTCATCATGTTTTTAATTAGTTTACACCATTGGAAAACATCTCCTTCTATGCGGTAAATATCAAGGGTGACCTTCTCTTATTCTGAACAGTGGAGCACAGAAAATATCTTCTCGATAAAGCTGATACACTATTCAGAAATCAATGGGTAAGTAGATCAACTAATGTTTGGTGGTCATTAATTCATAATGGAATCAAAAAATTTTCCCTTCATGGTGAGGTAAGTATTTCAGCTTGATTTAATTTATTTCCCATAACATGAGTCAGTTGGTTCAACATTCTCCTGATAGATTCCATTACATGTTCAATCAGAGGGTTTTCAGTGCATGGTCTATTATGGTGACCATTTTCATGCTTCCTCCTGTTACCATAAATTTTCTAAAAGAATAAAACCTAATCTAGAAGTTTATTTCATTTAATAAACTTTTAACTATTTATTTTATGTCTTAGAAATTCACACATAATTAATTACATTTCCCTATAAATCCTTTATAATGATTCATAAAAAGCCTGATATTTTCCAAAAATGTCCCCTAGGAGTATCAAACCAAGAGTGATGAAAGGCCCATTGTCGTGTAACAGGATATGTTGGGTTATGACTGAAACTCCTTGTTAGAGTTTTCACTCCTAGTTACATCTGTGCCAAATCCACATCCACTTTTTCATATCCAGACATGGAATTTTTTTGTTCAGAAACCGATTACTTATTATTTCACCAAAATACTAGGTAGTTTTCCTATATTAAAAATTTTCCCTTATGTTCTTCCTAAATTTTCAAATCCTAATTTCCATAAATAACTAAACACTTCATTGATACTAACTCTTACATCCTACCTTTTTATTACAAAACTTTTCATTACATTTAACAAACAGAGGATCTATAATGTCTAGTGTCTTAGAAATCAGCAAAATAAAACATGAAAACATATAGAAATCTTTTAAATACCCTTGAAAATATTCTAGAAAAAACTCAACCTATGTAAAATTACTGCATCTCATAACCTGTAGACACACATCAATGGAAAGGGTGAGCAGATGTCTTAGTAAAGAAAACAAGTGAAACAGTTTACATGTGATCTTGAGAGATATCAATAAGAACATGAGGGATATCATAAATGAATAATAAATAGGCATATAATAGAAACAATAAAATGAATCATAACTCTAAAATTTGGCTACAAAATTTAATTTATACATTAATGAACATTTCACAACGGTTCATCGCCAAGGTGTCAAAAAAAATTACCAAGCTTGTTTATCAAGGTATCATAAAACTTTTTATCTATAGAGATTAACTCTTTACCCAATTCATTAAATCTCTATTAGGGATCAACCATATTATTTATTTATTTCATGTGATCCACATATATAATAATCATACATTTCAGAAATAACCCATAGAGTGTAAAAGAAATGGGGTTTACCTCAAAATCACGATGTTTTTAAAAGTTCTAAAAAATAAGAACATTATGTATTTTATAACCCATGGAAAGGAGTGAGGGTTATATGTATGTAAATTACATAATAAATAGTTAAATTTTATTTAATTATGATTACCCCTATAAATGAAAATATATTTTGGTATTCAAATAAATAAATTAGACAATTTCCTGATAAAAAGAGAGAGATTTGGAGATGAAAATTCTGCAACATAACGACTATATAACATAGTTTCCGAAAACATTAAAAAGAGAGGGTTAAGGGGTATACCATACATAAATGAATAATTTTACAGAATAAGAACATAATAAAATAGAAATAACATCATGTTGTCAATATTTTAATGGAATACCAAATTAAAAGAAATCATGAAAGAAAAGAGATAATGTGATTTCTTTTAGGAACATTTTGCAGTCTAACGATATCACATAACATTTCAGAAAATCAATTGATGAGAGTGGAAAGGGCCTCTCATCAATTAGAAATGAAATGGAGAGTTGTATGGATATAGAAGGTCATACCCCAACATAAGAATATGGAAACTAGAACACATGACATAAAGGAAGTAATGACTTAAAAGTGGATGCTGAAAGGATCCTTTACCTTGAAAAGTAACATTGAAAGAATGAAGTTTGGGACCATAGAGGGATTAAAAGAACCATTGGAGGACTCCTTGGGAGGTAAAAATACCATATAAAAGTTGATGATTAATTTTGAATGAATGCAAAGAGGTAATGGCTTGGTATTTATAGAAAATGTTACAGAAAACTTTATTAATTTCCATGGGACAACTCATTGATTGAATTTGAAAAACCATGGGCTTTCCCTTGGTATTTTCCACTTGGGACACCTCATAACAAATATTAATATTCACAAGTAGAAAATAATTATTACATCATGATTACATAATTTATGATGTCATTAATAACACCGAAACTGAAAACTGTATTTTTACTATTCACCGAAATTTTTTTTATAAAAATTTCATAAATTCACCCTAAGATAAAATTGATGCTTTAAATTCAAAAAAGGGCTTCAATTTATGAAAATAATTTTCTAATTAATAGATATTTAATTTTTCAGTAAAAACACTATTTACCCAAATAAATACTCATACTTAACTAAGAACTACTAAAATAGTTATTTAATTATGCTATTATATCACATTACTATTCATGCTGCCTAAATTATAACCATACATTCTTATGTGAGGTTAAAATTCCATTAGTCACATTACTATTAATAAGGGTAATATTACTATTCACTAGAAAATAAGTTGATCACATGAGAGTCTAAATTCTTTTCTGGTCACAACTGTAGAAGGCCATTTTTTGAAAATCATTCAAAATTATTAATTATTTAAAATAATAAAATATACTTTAAAATAAAATTTTTCTTATAAAATTCAACAATAATATGGAACTTCTATAAATTCAAACTATATTTCTCCAAACAATTTAAATTCACAAATGTTACCATAAGAAATAAAAATATTTTTTTACAAAAGGATTACACAAAGTAACTAAGGTCTCATTTCATATCCCATAATAACACCTTCATAGGACCTAAGTGTAAGGTATTCTATGGTGATATAATCTTTGGGCGGCTTAGAAAACATTTCCTGAAGGGTGATTTTTATCAGTTTGAACTTCTCCCTTAGTCGATTTTTTTCAAGCTTCACATGTTGAAGCTCATCTTAGGCTTGGTCCATAGAAAAGCTTAATGATGCAACCTGCTTCCCAAGCTCTGACAGGTGGTCTTCTTATGGCCTGATATTATTGGATGAGGCCATCGAATCTTCTTTCTGTATTAAGTAACCATGATCATTTGTATTTATAAACAATAATCATAACCTTAAGATTACAGTTTACAATGGTCATATTGACCAAAAGTCATATAACAATCAAAACGCATCGGTATCTTTTTAATTATACTCACTTCATTAATTAAAGGATATAGTTTTCTTGTGTATAAAATAAAATAAAATAACACACAAATTCATGAAAAAAATATTATTGAAAAATTAGAGACATTATACGTATAATTAGATGTTCACAATTTTTAAGAGTGGGACACCTCACATTGTTAAGCCGCACGGTTTACGAAACCATGCACCAACTATGCGGTAGCCAATACCCTTGATAATATCGACCGCATAGATACACAGAAATGTTAAAATACCATGGGCAGACTATGCGGTAGAGATATAGAATAGAGTAATACCTCAAAAAATTAGGCATATAATACTACTAAGACATGTAAATTGTATACACACTACCAGAAAGTTAACTCAAAAACTCTTATAAGAAATTATGTTTCTATATTGGGTTTAAATTAAAAAAAATTGGGTATTTTATATTGTGATATTAATTTTTTTGTTTATTATTATGTTTTCATGTAAGAAAGATCATGATATTTGGATTATTCAACATGTTACTCACATTTTCAATGAAGAAATGAATATAAATAAACATGAGATTCATTGAGTTGAGTACAAAGACTTCAAGATGTGTGAAAACAAAACTATGAACTAAATGTTACAAAAATTCAAACGAATTATTAATGGAATATATTCCCTAGGAAGTTCATCAAGGAATTACATACTTATAGTATTATTCCAACAATCACTATGAATTAAATTACATGCAATTAAGGTTTCTATTGTTTAAATTAATAACTTCAAATAGTAAACATCTGCGGATTTGATTGCATCACTTCTTCATTATAAACTATAATTAAGGAAAATCTCTGAAGAAGAGATAAAAAAGGTACAGATATTAAATATATAAATGTTGTTTCTATTAAATCATCTTATTATAAAATGTAGGATAGTAAAAAAGAAGATATAGCACAATTATCGATTAAAGTCTACAAAAAAGGAAAATAGATTCAAATAACAACATATAAGAAACCATAAAAATTTTAAATCACAGCGGAGAAAAAAAGATGGAAGTATGATTTATAAAACGTCAATTTTTACTTGTTTTGAGTACCTAAAAATGAAATATCAAGAATTACTATATGAAACTGAAGAATAATGACATGTTATAAATAAGGAAAAAGGCATTGAAAATTTAGATTTATATTGAAGAATCCAATTATATTGATGAATTTATAATTGAGAAATAATATACAAAATATTACTCCAAGGATTCACTAATTATTTTCAATGATTCATATTTTTATTTTGGATGTTATAGTTCTGATAATGATTATGAAAATCCAAATTATTCAGCATTAAATTATGAAATAATAAGGATGCGAACATATGTTTTCAAAGATGATAATTGATAATATAAGATTTAGTAATTTAATAAGAAACTCAATTATAAAAATAGAATTATTTTACTACTTAATTAAAAAAATTAATGAATATTACTTTGACATAACATTATATATTTTATTATAATTTGATATATATTTAGTATTTCGAATGAAAATTTTTAAAAGGAAGTTTAACATCTTAATAATTGATTATATATTTTGATTCAATGTAATCAAGAATATTGTAAAATTATGTTTTTGAATATAAAATAGATATTATTTTAGATATAACATTAGATAACCTCACATATATGAAAATCATTTTTTGAAAAGTACAAATTGTTTTACTTAAACGGTTACTTTTTTGAGTGTATCTTGTAAGGTTTCATTGTATATTCTTATTCACATTAACTCAAAAAGTAGTCAGTAATTTTAAAGACTCATATTTATAATTAAATTTTATATAGATTATAATACTGGTTAGAATTCTACATGGGTACTAAGAATTTTTCTTAAATCATATTTGACCTAATGTAGTGGGGTTCCAAAGGTTTAAAGTTATGTATTTTTTTATAAGGAAAAAAATATATGGATGTCTCAAGAACAAAATATAGTACATGTTACATTTATTATATGGAAATATTTCTAAGGATGAATAAAATTTTAATACATAAAACAATATCATTTGGTGAAAAGTAAAAATCATTTTACTTCTATCGTTACTTTTTTCAGTGTACCATGTAAGGTTTCTTTGTAAATTATTCATCACATTGACTAAAAAAGTAGTTTGGAATTTGGATGACTCATATTTATAAGCACATTTTATATAGATTACTATAAAATAGTTGTTTAAATTATTCATGTGTACTAAGAAGTTTTTTTTAAATTAGATTGGACCTAATGTAGTTGGGTTGGAAAAGTTTCAAGTTATTTATTTTTTTGTATTTAAAAAATATTTGGATGTCTCAAGAACAATATATGGTAAATTTAACGTTGATTATCTAGAAATATTAATAAATATCAGTCAAATATTAATACATAAAACAAATATGATGGAGGAATATTTACTTTTGAAGATAATTTCTTAGATAATGCAAAAGGTTTTGGTAATGTTAGTAATTCTAATTATAATTTTATTTCTAATGTTTTACGATTTGAAATTTTAAAATATATTTTAATTAGTATATTTCATCAATGTGATGATATAATGGATGTTAAATTTCAAAAATATAATATCATAGTCTTTAGGGATGAGTCTTAACTATTTAATGATTAGTATAATGGTAGAATTAGTATTAATTAATGAAAAGGTCTTGTGAATTTTGTAGTGATACATAATCTGTCTAATTATGATATTGTATTATAATTACATGACATAAGGAAGGAACATATTCATTTGTGTGAATCATTAATAAAAAGAAAATAACATGATGATTCATTCAAACCTATATATTAGATAAGTAGTAATAGAAATTTATATTTAGTAAATATTGATCTATTTGGGTTTTCTCAAAATTTGAGATATAGAAGATTGAAATTTAATTTAGTTATAATTGAGGATTATAGTATATTTACATGTGTTTACTTTTATCACATTAGTGTGATTGTTTTTAAAAAAAATTTCATTTAGTTCAAAATGGGAAATGTTATATGATTTTTTTTATTTTGAGTGATTAAGGTGGTGAATTTCATAATTTATAATTTTATTTTTTTGAAATTTATGATAATTTTAATAAGCTGTCTACTTTACGAAAACCATATAAAATGGTGTTTTGGAATGAAAAAATTATATGGAAAAGAACTATGTTAAGTGAATATAATTTTCTTAGATATTTTTTGTTCGAATCAATTTTTTCAACTTCATATATTTAATATTGGATAATTTTTTGTAATTTGATGAAAAAAATATCTTATGACGTTTTTAAGGAAAAAACATAAATTTGGTTATTTAGATTTTTTTTGTGTTAATGTATTTATTTTTAATTTAAAAGAAAATTTAAATAATTTTGATGCTAAATGAAAAGAAGGTATTTTTTTGTTATTATAATAATAGTTAATCTTATATATTTTATAATAAAATAATTACGATTATTGAATAATATATTCATTATATGTTTGATAAAGATATTTTGATTTATAATTATGATTCTTATGTTTTTGATGATGAGTTTTGATATTTTTACTTTAGGGAAGTAAAAACTTCTAATTAGTACGAATCTATTAAGGGGGTGCAAAATCCCTATCAACCTGATCCAAGATCATGGAAGATTCATAGGGATCATATTAATAAAAATGTGATTGGTAATGTCAGTTCTGTTATGAAAAATAGAATTTCTACATTAAAATTCATTTGTAACCCTAATATAGTTTTAGATCATGTTCCTAGTAATGTTTTTGATGATTTAAATGATAAATTTTGGATTATTTATAAATAATATGAGATTAATAATTTTTTAGGAATTAATTTGTGGTGTTTAGTTGATTTAATATAAGATAATCTGGTCATAATAAATATATTTATACTTGGAAAAAATAATATTGAATCTGGATAAATAGTCAAAAATATATCCATAACTATTGATCAATGATACCTTTAATAAGAAGTTAAAGTCATTGGAGATTAATTTTAACGTATTTCTAAGATATATGTTTTTATAATATATTAAGTTTTTCTTATTTTAATTGTTATAAATTATAAAAAAAGTATGTTAAATGGTATTTATTAAATGGTTTAAAAAAAGGTGATTTTTTTGTTTCTCAACCCCTAGTTTGGAAAATGGAAAATTTCATAATTATGTTTTTCAGTTATGTAAAACATTATGTGGTCTCATAAAAGAAAATCATTCATAGTATTGAAGGATTTTCTTGTTTATATTTATTAAATATTTCATGAAATGTAATTTTTATTCTGATATTTTTATTAAAATAATTTCTATTGATATTTTAATTGTGGAAATTTATAATAATGATAGTGTTATATGTTTTTTTAATTTCATTGTAATAAAGTTTATACATTGATGCCTTCTGTGAATTACTTTCCCATAATTAGAGAATTAATGCTTACTATTGGTCGTCAAATTTATCAAAGGAAATATGGGATCCTTCTTAATCAAATAAATTATTATAAATATTTTATTGATTGGTTTGGTCGTGATTATTATAA
The DNA here is from genome assembly GCA_963277665.1 of Viscum album. Lineage (NCBI taxonomy): Eukaryota > Viridiplantae > Streptophyta > Magnoliopsida > Santalales > Viscaceae > Viscum > Viscum album. The sequence continues at coordinate 911,885,353 of OY728140.1, forward strand.
ATCAATGAAAAATTCTATGAGTAGTATTTGTAAGTCAGATATTGATTTATCAGGTAAATCTATTGAAATAAATAATATAAAGGAATGATATGTTACTTCATTGAATTAATTGCATGGAGAATATATAACATGATTAGTATATATATAAATATAAATATATATATATATATAATATTTTAAGATGATTGTAAGGAGTTTCAAATTATGGATGTCAAAAGAATAATTAGATATATTAAGGGTATAATTAACTTTAGATTGTTTTATTCTATGTGTAATTTTTTAGATTTAATATATTATTTTGAATTTGATTTTGGAGGATATAGAATTGAATAAAAAATAACACCAAGAATTTTTTAATTCTATGTGTAAATATTAATTTCATGTCCTTCAAAGAGGTAAATTTTTTACTATATCTACTGTAGAAGAAGAGTGTACTAATTCTTGTAGTTTTTTAAATTGTCAATATATTAAATTATATTTAATGATTTTTTTATATTAATAAATTCACAATTTCTTATGATAACACATCTACAATTTTTATATCTTACAACCTTTTAGACATGTGTTGAAAATAACACATTGATATTAGATTTAATTTTAGTAGTGAACATTTAAATAAGGGATATATTATTTTAGAGTCTATCGCTATAGAAAATAAATATTGAAATATCATTACTAACCCTTAAGACTTCAATCAGAATAAAATATTATATTGATCTTGTATGTTGCAATCATAATATTTTAATGTTTACAAGTGTATATGGTGAGTTTTAATGTATTTAGATACGAATTTGTTTATATTTACATAAAATCGATAAAATATGGAATTTTATTATCAGAATAATTTTGATATAATTTTATAAATATGTTTTTATTATATAATTATTTAATACATCTCTTCAGTATTATATGATGTTATGTTACTGAAATAACCTTCAGTGTTCATAATATCTTATTTTTTGAAAATATTTTTTATTATTTTATTCTAAAACATATATTAAATGAAAATATACTAAATTATTTTAATTCTACATTTTTATAATGGATGAATTTTTAGTGGAAATTTTAAATTTGTTTTGAGAGATGAAGTTTAATAAAAACTGATTATACTATTTAAATTCTTTTAAAAGAAATATTTTTTCTTTTTAAGTGTTATATTTTTGATAATTTAAAAATGGGGAGATGTTTTTGAAATTATTCTTGGTTTTTTAATTATAAAAAATGGGGATAATTTTGAGTTACTCTTTAAAACATAGTTCGTTTTAATAATTACAGTGAATTCATTTTTATGTATATTAAATTATGTAGTAATTTAAATATTTTTATGGGTGAATATTTGTTTTTCTCAGAGTATATCATTATAATACATTTAATAAAAAATCATTAGATTTCATGTTTTGAATAGTAGTAACATGTTTTATAGGTTTTTTTTTATTTTCGACTAAATATAAGTCACTTGGGGACATTAAATATCATTTAGACATGTTTTTTACTTCTAAGATTGAAAAATATGACATGTATCATATCGCCAACTGCTTAACAATTTAGATAATTTGTGAACCAAGTATTCAATTTTAGAGAATCAATTACCCTCTATTTTTCAACCATATTTTGAGCTTAAAAATCCAAAAATTAGTGATTATTTTTTACTGTAAATATAATAATATTTTAAAATTCTCTCTAGAATAAATCAATATTTGATTCAATCTCTATCATTCCTGAAATCATCATTGAATTTAGTGATTGTTTTGTTATGTTTTCTACAGTCTTTCAAAAACACTTCTCTTCAATTTTTTAATCATAAAATGATATTTTTGAATCCTATTATGGTTATTATTGATTTTTTTATGAATATTCAATTTTTTAAATATAAATTAGTAGTAAATAATGTTAATTATACCATATATATGCTTTATATTTGATCTAACATTTTAAAATTCAATTTTTTTATAGTTTTTAGGAATTCAGATATGTAAATATCTTTTGTATACATTCCTAAATGGTCAATTAGCTTATATAAAGAAGAAAAGTGAAAAACACCTACGTGATTATTTTTTTGTATTTAATAAAAATTGTACATTGCTTTGTAAAATCATTAAAATTATCTTTTTTATGTATTATTTAATATATCTATTTTCTTCATGTTCATTTATTATATTTTAATTGTTTTACCGACATTAAAAATAAATACTAATTATGTACATCTTCTTTTAAGTGGTTTTCATTACTTGAAACATGTTTTTATAAATATCCATCTAAGTATTATCATCATGCATGAAATATACATCATGAAAATCAAAAATAATTTTTTTTATGATTTTATAATCAATTATATTCATTCTGAATTAATATTACTTGATATTAAGATCAATTATTCATGTTTCAATATAGTTGATTTTTTTTGTTAATTTTTGATAATCTTTGAATGTTTACTACTTGTTTAAAATAAATTTCTTTTATTTCATAATTAAAAATAAAACATTCAATTTTAATGGGATATTTCATTTACCTATTATTGATGAAGTATTTTTAAATTATTTAATCAGGTTATCTCTAATTTTTTTTGATCAATATTTATCATCAAAATTTCATCTTTGAGATGAGTTATTTTTGTTCAATGATAATTTTTTTCTTTTATCTCTCATTCCAATAATTATTTTTAATCATTTTTTGAATTTTTAATTCTCTAAAATCTATTATATATGTTTGGTATATATTTTTGAAGGAGTTTTAAACTTTAATCTTAAATAAATATACATATATGTGTTATAAAAACATGAACATGGGAGAACAAGATATTTATTATGAACATTGAATTGATGTAACTATGTGATCATGTCTCTATCTAGAGGATGATCTCTCAAGTGATGGATGAAAACATCAATTACTTGTACAACTTGATGAGGAAATCATATTGATCAAACAATCAAGAACTAGTACATGTGTTTTATTATTTTCTTTTCTATTTCATTTTGGGTTCTTGGTTTTCTAAAACTTCTATCTTTATTTCGCATACACTCATTTTTATACATTTTATTTTTTAAAGAAATGTAATTTTTTCACTATATCCATATATTGACTCCTAGACTATAATTTCAAGACAATTTTTATTTTGTATCCCATAGTCTAATGTCAAAGTTTTTTTTGGTTATGTCTTTTCTTTAAAATATTAGTGTGAAAGTGTGGTCATCCCTCTACTTTTTTTATAAAGGATTATATAATTGGGTTTTCATTCTCTATAAAAAATCAAATTAGTTCACAATATATTTCTTGTCCTGAAGATAGGTATAAGAGTAGAATATGTTTACTTTGGACCAAACTACTATAAAAAACATCCTTGTTTTCATTTAATTATTTTAGTTTTCTTCTATAAAATAACTCGATTATTTATGTATCATAATTATATTAAAAAATATTTATTATATTTAAATTTTTAATCTAGTTTATCCACACCCCTCTAAAACACATACCATTAATCTATCCGACTAAACATTAGGGTTTTAATCTTTAGAATCCCATTAAATACATACTTGAAGTATCTTTGAGAATTTGAAAGACAATTATGATATTTAATATTTAAGGTTTTCTGTGTACCAATCACCCACATTTATTCAGGACAAGACTTTATCCAATGAAGGAAAAATTAAAAACCATACATTTATTATAATGAGGAAACTAATCATACATAGGGGATCAGATCTATATGTGAAATACCATCAATTTTAAAAGGATTAAGGTAGTGTAAAAAATGTATGATTAATAATTCTCATAGATTATGATCATGAGATCATCCTATAATGAATCAACCATAAAAAAGGAAATAATTCTTTATG